>OZ004680.1:1311205-1911205 GCA_963924505.1 Agonopterix alstromeriana
CGTAATGCGATTGCGCACTTACGAATGTCTGGCCTTCGATATTACAGAGCTTTTAAACGATTCGTAAAGTAAAATCATATCAAAATTATTCGATGACTCATAAATTCAGTTACTGTAGGTACTAATTTAAACACCTATGCCTATTCAATAAAAGTATCTGGTTGGTTTAAGACAGGATTATGCCGCTGGATTTTAATTCAATTCAATTTTTGTTTAGTGGCATCTGATGTGTTATCACAATTCAGCCAATGTTTCGTTATGTGGATAGTATATGAAGGAAAATGATCAGTTGTATTTATTAAGTCTAGCGTGGCAGTTTTGCCAATGTAAGTAGGTTATAATCTCAAGTGATTGTTTTAAGGTTAAAACACAAAAGAGTTCACAAAATGGTGGAGCCACGTGCAATCCCAACGCGCCGATACGCACGCGTCCGTACTCCGCCAGAATTGCAGCGCGACTCCCGCTGGATTTTATCATTCGACCATAATTTTGATTGTCAACAGCATGTTTTTTTTTCGAAACTACAACGTTGCTCAGAGATCAGCTACTGCGTATTACCGCGAAACGAAAGTTCTAACGAGCCAGTGAATACCTAGGGGCACCCAGGGGGGTACGTACCTCGGCCACACCCCGGACACTGCGTACAAAGGACAGAAAATGAAAAGAAGACGTCGCAACATGAAAAACTGAGCCTAGGGTTGTAAGAACTATGGTTGCGTGGGGTACAATTTATTACGGGTAGATGGCGCGCGTGACGACATGTTGTACTTACGTACCAAAAAGGTAGGTATTTTAATAATTTTCGACGGCATAAACAGAAATATTAGTACACCCACCTAATGTTATTCTCACTACATAAAGTGAGCAGTCCCCGCCAATCGGTTATCCTGCTGCATTGTATGGAAGCTAGTCTGTAGAGTCGTGCCGGTGGTGGCATAGTGTGAAGGAGCTTTTAGAAATAGAC
This sequence comes from Agonopterix alstromeriana, assembly GCA_963924505.1. Lineage (NCBI taxonomy): Eukaryota > Metazoa > Arthropoda > Insecta > Lepidoptera > Depressariidae > Agonopterix > Agonopterix alstromeriana. Next base: position 1,312,170 of record OZ004680.1, read on the forward strand.
CACCCAATCTACGAGTATATTAGAATTGGAATATAATACCGTTTTTAAGCGTATTTTATAACATAAGCAATTTTATCGCGAAATTATTAACCATAAAACAGAATCGCCTATTTTTGTATTGAACGTTTCCTTAAAACATAAAACAAACGTTACCTACCATTTAAGACTGAACAGAACTATTGTAAAGACAAAAATGCCATTCTCAAATTACATTAAATCACTAACAGCCAACTATGCTACAAGTTTCGTTCGAACCGGAATGTTTTCGTACATAAATTCACCCACAAGATAATTCCGATATGCTAGACGTGAAGACATCCACCGTTGGTTGCCCGTCCGGTTCTGCTCTCGTGCCCACGACTCAGTTTTTACTGCCACAATTCTGCGAGCCAGTGTGTTATTTTACGTGATTTTTTTTGTACACTTTTTATTTTTCATCGGATCGGCGGGATGAATCACGCGCCCAGTCTCTATCCTCGTGCGAACGAGTCCTCACGTCAATTTGAATTTAGAATCGTTGCCTTTTAAAAGTTTTATCGGGCTTGAACTTTTGCTTTTACAGCCAGTGTTTTATTGTGACAGTGTGTGGAAAAAGTTTGTGTTTGTTTTTGGTGAAAAGTTGCTTTTTAAAAGTCAAGGTTGATTTGAGCTTTCGTGTTGTATGTTTTATTTGCCTACAAGCTCTAGGATCAAAGCAATATTTAAAGTTAAATCCTTAACAAAAGTTACAATAGATCCATTTTTGGTTCTTTCAATATCAAATGTCTAAGCATTACACTAAGAGATCATCGTGATTGGAAGTGCAAAAACATGATTAAGAGATCTTAACGGTACACTAATTGCGGTTCACTTAAATACCGCGTGGATAAAGTTGTGTTTTCAAATAAGGCAGTTCTGGGTTCGGCTTCGCCTCTGACTCATGTGAGCCTTCAAATCAATAACAGACTGAATAACTGTTGGCATTGGAGCTTACGAGCCATATACTTTTTAAAACTAACGTACTCTACATAATTGAAAACATTTAATTTTAAGAAAGGTACCAAAATAAGAAAACCATTTGGAGATTATGTGATTCAAAGCTTATATCAAAATTATCAGATTTGTCTATCCATTATTTCTCGAGTTATTTGAAAAATACTGAAAAATATAATAGAGGTTGAATGAGATTTTTATTCCTTTGCCTGCTTGGCTTTTCTATTGTATTTGGCAGTTTTTATTTTTAATGTTATTGCGGCCAAGGTATCTGAGCCATAAATCCTACGTTTTTCAGAAAATTCAAAAGTAAATTAAAAGCGAATAAAAAATCTGCTCTTCCATACAAAACTGCAAACCTACTTGAGCCAAATGTATGGGACAGCTGATTTTTTTTTTCACGATTTCGATGTTGGTCCCATAGAGAAAGTGGTTCAGTTTGACGGTTTGTTCATCCCCTTAAAATAGTGTCAGCATATTAAGTTAGACCCTATATAGTACAGGGTACTTCTTAATATGCTGATACTTTTTTAAGGGGATGATCAGACCATCAAACTGAAAAAATTTCTCTATGGGACTTACATCGAAATCGCGAAAAAAAAATTCATCTGTCCCATATATTTGGCTCGGGGGGAGCCTTGCCGCCATTAATCTGTTCGGTCGGTGTTGTATTTGATATTCGTGAAAAATTGGTTTTAGTGGTTTTTGTGACATAATTTCGTGCGGATTATAAACCAAAAAGTTGCGTAAATCGACCAACATAACAGGAATCTCAAATATATACGAAGAAAGAACAAAAGTTTTGGTGCAAGTTTACTCGTTCATGGTGATTTTGGCGGCAACGCGCGAGCTTATAAAATCGACCACAATTTCATCGTCATCTTTCATCTATCATCCCATCATCATCAGGAGAGTTTTGCACGGGAATTGTGAAGAAAAGGACAGGCTTTGTTTCTTAATTTTCTAAATTCGTTTTTCGTGGCAATTATTTTGTTAATGTGGCGGATTTGTTTAATAATGTGCCATTAATGGAGAACAATATAGTAAAAGTGAGAAATAAAGAAGGCGCTCCCGTTTGATTCGGATTGATCCTTGCGTAAAACTCCCCTCAACATTGAAATGTCACAAAATTGAAAAAAACCTTCAAATTTTAAGAGTTAGGTATTAAGTACAAAGAAAAATATCACTAGAGACCAGGCTATAAGGGCTAGTTCCCATTGCCATTCCGAACGGATAAACTATTTAAAAAAATATATATATTTGGCTCGAGTAGGATTGCTGTTTTGTGTGCAACAGCTGGTTTTCGTGATTTCGATGTTGGTGCCAAAGCGAAAGTTGGTCAGTTTGACGGTCTGATCATCCCGTTAAAAAAGTGTCAGCATATTAAGAAGGACCTTATAGATTTAGAATATTCGAGGTTAAAAAGCATCTGACAGTAAGTTGCAACACTTGCAATAAACTTTCAAGTTCATCCGGCTGTTTGTCAAAATGTCACAGTATTATTTCTATAACCGAATTAATTTCATTTTTGTTTCTAATACTAGCTTTTGTCTGCAGCTCCGTTTGAGTATAATCTATGACGTTGGCCTGTACTGTACTAGTATTTATTCTGTGGTATAATTCCAAAAGTAGATATAGGATGAAAAGTAGATTGCATGATACTCTAACGAACAGACAAACATACATTACGATTTTAGTCACTTTCCAAACTTCAGAAGTGTTTCCGAATATTAAACTGAACAGCTTTTAGTATGGGAGCAAACCGGAAATGGAAAAAAAATCTGCTCATACTCTCAACCCATACTCTACTCAAATAGAGTATTGCTGTTTATTACTCAAAGTTATAATATATGTCTTTGTTAGTACCTACCTATACAGGGTGTAAGTGACAGCCTAGCAAACACTGAAACGGTGAACTCAGACCATCAAACTGAACAACTTTCACTAAGGAGCCTACCTCAGGAAACGCGAAAAAAAAATCAGCTGTTCCATACATTTGAGTAGGTACAGCAGTTTTGTATGGGACAGCTAATTTTTTCATGTTTCGTGGGGTAGGCTCCATAGTGAAAGTTGTTCATTTTAATAATCTGCGTTCACCGTTTCAGTATTTGCTAATTTCTCACTTACACCCTGTATAACAGCAGATTTTTTGTTTGATAAAAGTTGTTCAATTTGATATGGTCTGTACCAAGTAGTAGTGCAGTTGGGACATCGCCTACGCTCAAAAATCGCTTGTGTGGTAGGTCTCTTAATAAAGATTTCAATTTCCATTTTATTTTTACCTTACAGTCATTTGAATAATGATGTATTCATACAAAATGAATAAACATATTCACCTACTGACATCTAAATGTCAAATTCGACATGACATTTTGTCTAACTCCGAATGTAATTTATCGTGTCTAATAAATAATAAGACAAGAATCGCAGACTGTGTCATGCTAGACCGGTTTTTTATCGATTGAAATCACAATAAGTTCACGGTTACTTTCCGATTCACCGGTAAATCTTTTAGTATAATGTGTTTTTTTTAATATAAATTGTCAGCTTATAATAAACTCTATGACTAATTATTATAAGGACTAGCCTTGCGGTAGCATTTTACCTCTGCCACGGTATAAGCACAATTGATCTTGTGCATTTACATTCAATTTTACACCTTATCACTAAACGAGACAGACTATAATTGCGAAATAATAATTTCGAACTTAGAACGTTTGGGGTTCACACGAGACTACTTTTCATGATTTTTAACATTCAAAATTAGAATCTAAAGTTATGGGGAATAAAATCCAAAGTTGCGGATTTCATGTTACCTCGCCCCCCGCAAAAAGTGGCAGAAATGTTTGTTAGTAGAATTACACGCGTAACCAGTCCACATATAAATAGTCAAAGAATAAACTGGATGACATCTTTAAGCCTAAACTCCCACAATGCCTAAAGACCAAGGTGTACAACCAATGTGTTCTGCCCATACTTACTTATGGTGCAGAAGCATGGACGCTGACTAGGCAAAACATGCACCAAATAAAAGTCGCACAAAGAGCCATGGAGCGTACCATGCTGGGCATATCGCTTTTGGACCGCGTACCCAACGTAGAAATCCGTCGAAGAACTAAGGTCGACGACGTTGGAGACCGGATTACAAAGTTGAAGTGGAGATGGGCGGGACATTTGGCTAGAACGGAAGACGGCCGGTGGACCAAGGCAATATCGGAATGGTGGCCAAGAGAAGGAAGGAGGTCCGTGGGTAGACCACCGATGCGATGGTCAGACGACATTGTAAGGGTTGCGGGTCGTACATGGATTAAATTGGCACAGGACCGTGAGGAGTGGCGCAATAAAAAAAGGAGGCCTATGCCCAGCAGTGGGTTGATGTGGGCTGATTTGATTGATGATTTGATTGTCAGCTTATATCTTATATTTTTCCTGGTATTTTCGTTTGAGTTGAGAATCCTTGAGAAGCCCTAATTCTTCTCCGTTGTATGACATAATAATATCGTTTATTACTTTGTTCCTTAGTCAAATATCCCTATCTTTGCATTCCGGAATAACTGTATACATACTATGACTACAAGTTTTATACAAACTAGCTTGACGACAGCAGTGCCAAAACGGAAATGTTGGAACTAACTGTAATTATTGCACTGTCGCATCTGTTGCTTGCTGTAGTAATCTGTGATTCAATAGGATGGTAGATGATTGTAGTAAAGTTTCAGACCACCCCGAGAGGGATTATGGCCGTGATTTTATGTGTAAATCATAATCATTATACGGTAAGGAATAAATACTCCGTATCGTCGTTTACAAAAAGCTACTAGTGCATAGTGGATTAATGAGGAACTTGCACCAAAATTATAATGAGACATTATCTTAATAATTCAATAATAATAGTTGTGAATAGAACATTTCTGAAAGATTTATTCTAAAGCTTTTATTTTTACGAAACATTTCAATTAAGTATAAGTTCCGTGGATCGGAACGTAATTTCAAACACCAATCAGCGCAAAGTGACGAGCGATTAGCATCTTGCGTGCGTTAGATTTTTTTTTTTGGAAATTACTAATAATAAAAAATACGGCGTGTCTCAGGGAGCAGTTACTGCTTTTTACTGCGGACTATTGGAGGGACCACGAAGGGTCTACCGAGCGTAATGAATGAACTTAAGCAACCGACCTAGGGGCACCCAGAGGGGTACGGACCTCGGCATAGGACGTTGCTGGGGCTACGCGGCGTATTGGGGAGCTGGGATCGGTGAGACGTGCGTTAGAAGAGTACGGCAACGTATTATAGCGGATGATTTGTGATGAGCTTCACGCGTCATGAAAAAAGGAGTGACGTCACGTCATGGCAGTGTGCGTTTTGGCGCAGAATTTGAAAACTCAACTTTTGATTTGCAATACATAAATGATTTGTGCATATTTTACCATTTTTTTTTTGATATTTTTATGTATTTAAATCTTTATGTTACACTAAAAATATAAAACTTTGCAAGTTCCCCGTTACCCATATTTACATACACAAAGACAATTGCGTATTAAAACCCAAGCTTAGAAAGTAAGACTAAATTTTGGTCCAGTGATAGCCGTGATGCTCCAGTGGCGAGTAACCTTGCCTGCCGTGCAGGAGGCGAAGGTTCGATCCCCGTCCAGGCTGACTAGTACCAATTAGTTTTTCGGAATTTATGTACGATTTGTAACACCACTGGCTTTTCGTTGAAGGAAAACATCGTGAGAAAACCTGCATGCTTCAATTTCGAGGCATGTGTTGTACCCACTGTCCATTATAAGTGGCGACGGGCTCACCACCCGTCACACTGGACAGAGTTTCGGTACTTCTAGTGAAACGTGGATGTTCTGAGGTTTCAGAATATCTCTGACTACCCCCTCGGGGAATATAGTCTTGAGCATATGCTATACAAGTTCCCCATTACATTTACATACACAAAGACAATTGCGTATTAAAACCCAAGCTTAGAAAGTAAGACTAAAATTTGGTCCAGTAATACGTTAATTTTAATGCTCAGTAGGTGCCGGCCGTTTCGCTTTGTTACGCTGACTTTCCAAAATTCTCTTGCTTGAGTAAAATATACTTTAACAATTAAATTCTAGTGTTTTTGGAGCACTCGCGCGGCTCGATTGTTTGTTCCGATTTATTTGCCAATTAAAAAAAATATTGTATTCGGAATTTGAAAAAAGAAAAAAGTTCGTGTTGTGTTTTCGTAGTATTTGTATTTGGAATTGTGTTTTTTTTATAATGGCGCGAAGTTTGACAGGTGCATTGAAAACTTTTTGGAATTTCGCATGGTTGCTTGCCACGAAAGTGTTTTTGGTTTGTAATTAGTTTCTTTTTATGTTTTTTGTTAATTTTTTTTAAGAATGCGGTTATTTTACATAAGATGTTATGATGACGCCATTATCGTTATCATTATTACTTGTACAGAAATATTTGTTGTTCATTATTATTTTTTTAGAAATGGACTATTTTATGGCAGGGCTTTGAAATTCGGATCCACCTTTTCGTGTGACGGAAGATGGAAATTTTAATTTGACAGCTGCGGAAGTTTCACTTCTGCCGGGCGTCCCGTGACGGCAAACTTTTTGAAATTTCATCCTTTATTTCTTAGGATTTATAAACACAAATAATTTAATACATAAGTAGTTACTTAGAAGGGTAGTTTTTTGTTAAAGTGAGATTGCGACTTTTTTTTATATTGGGGCTGAGAAGGATATTTCTCTATTATGCGAACTCAGCGTGTGTTGATGGAGACAGGATTTGTTATAAAGCGAGAAAATCTATAACTAAAGATTTCTTATCCTATGCAGTCCCAATATTAGTAAGATAGGATGAAACAAGTGTAACTACAGGGTGAAATTGATATCATTAGCATCCTTTTAAACTAAGAGTCTACCCATCAAACTGAACAAATTTTACAGGGAGCAAACCGATCGGAGCAAAAAAAAATCTGCTGTCCCATACTAAACTGCAATGCCTATTTAAAAAAAATTATACAACAGCTGAATGTTTTTTTCTCCGATTGGTTTGCTCCCATAGTAAGAATTGTTCAGTTTGATGAGGATGCTAATGATATCAATTACACCCTGTATAGGTAGGTGTCATGTCTGTTGATTGTACCTGTAAAGAAAGTTCTAACCCCCTGCTGGAGAATGGTTGAAGAGATGGAAATGACCTAGATGCCTTCAATTACGGGTGGATAGAGCTGGAAATGACCTAGATACCTTCAATTACGGGTGGATAGAGCTGGAAATGACCTAGATACCTTCAATTACGGGTTGATAGAGCTGGAAATGACCGAGATACCTTCAATTACGGGTGGATAGAGCTGGAAATGACCTAGATACCTTCAATTACGGGTGGATAGAGCTGGAAATGACCGAGATACCTTCAATTACGGGTGGATAGAGCTGGAAATGACCTAGATACCTTCAATGACGGGTGGATAGAGCTGGAAATGACCTAGATACCTTCAATTACGGGTGGATAGAGCTGGCCCAAGACAGTGATGCGTGGAGGATGAAGTGGGAGGCCTTTGCCCATCCGTGTGAGGAAATAGGTAGCCTAAGGAAAAAACTGTAGGTAGCGAGTAGCTACTGGATGAGGAATATTGTTTATTGCCTATTTATTTTAAGCTATTACATTATGTAAGTAAACCTGAGTCACAGAATAGGTAATAGTATATAGTTCTACATACAGAACGGCCACTCCCCGCCACCCTCTGACTTCAGATCTCCCACCTCACCTCACACTTTCTGGGAAACTTGAGAGAAGCCGATAAAGGGTATGCAGTCAGGCGCGCGCACCCGTAGTATTTGACTACATAAAATTTTGTCTTTGCAGTGCATAAAAAAAGTTTTCTTTAGCTCAAATACTATTTTTAAATAACAGAACGAACAATAAAAAGTAACGAAATGTAGATGATGTTTATACGATGCGTGGTAAGTCAACCCTACACATATGTCAAGGACAATTTGCACCAAGTGCGTATGTGCGAACGCCATCATGTAAAATCCAAAACGTGGTTTGAAGTGCCGGACCTGTGACTGAGTTATAAATGTGGCTTGTTTGAGTAGGTAACAAATATAAAGACAAAAATATATAGACAGTAAATACTTCCTTATGCATCCAGTCGCTGCCCGTTATCTCTAGTTGCTTTTCCTTAGCCACATTTCCTCCCACTGCTGGACAAAGCCATCCCCCTTTACTTTATCCTCCATGCATACCTATCTTGGGCTCCAACTCCAGCCATATAATCCGGTATAATAACGCGCATTCTGTGAAAATTTCAACTGTCTAGCTATTACGGTTCAAAAGTTACAGCCCTAAATAGGTAGGACAGACGGACGGACGGACGGATAGCTTAGGCTTATGAATAGGGTTCCGTTTTCACCCTTTGGGTACGGAACCCTAAAAAAGATAGCTTGAATCCTGAGGAAGGATATACAATGTGTTAATGAATTAACGCAAAACTAGAAATTGGTTTGTTTAGAATCGAGAGCAGAATCGAATTATTATGGTTTCAACACAGGTAATTTTTATCAAAATATTAAATAATTTGTCTGTAAAATTCTAAATTTACTGAACTCGATCTCAACCCACCGCTCGGGCACTCTCACCCTACGTACTACCAAAACAAGATTCTTAAAATTTATCCACGAGCACGTTAGCGCTTTCATTCCTTGCTGAAATGACAACAAATCATTGTTGTCTCAAAACTCAAAATGCGAATAACTTAAATTTTAACTAACAAAATAATGAAATTATTGTTCCAATCTAATTAATTTGTTATAAATCAGTTGGGGTGTATGAGGTTTTGCGCTTATTCATTAACACGTTGTATAATAGTAATTCCATGCAGACAAAGCAACAGAGTCGCGGGTAACAACAATGTCGATATTGGTAAAATAAAATAAAATAACTTAAAGTGGTTTTCCTTATGTCACATTCGGCTGTAGGTGGAAAATATGGACAGACTGACACATCGACATACCAACCGGTTTCTATGTAGCTTTTGACACAGGACAATATCGTACTGTTAGATAATACTAGTATAAGGAATTTTTATTTTTAGTAGTTTTAATTATGGAAATTTAATTTTTATTCGTTTTTAAAATAGGTAGGTACATCCGGTCGCTATGATTTCTTTTAGCTGTAAAGATGTCCAACCAAAATTCGTTTAGCATAGCATATGATTACGACTATATTCCCCGAGGGGGTAGTCAGGGATATTCGAAAAAAATAATCGTTTATCTACTATTATATAACGTTTTATAAGTAGATAAATTTTCTTCTATACTTATAAAACAGTTCTGTGACTGACTGACAGACATTCCACAGCCTAAACCGATGAAGATAGAAACATGTATATTCTACAGAGGCGCAGGGGTGCACTAAGAAAAGATTTATTGAAAATCTACCCCTAAAGGGGTACAGCGGGGTTTTTAAGTTTTTAAGCTGGGATTACAAATGTCAAGTTGATTTGTGGATATTGGTAAGTAGGTAACTAATTAGAAATATATCTTAACTGTTAATAGCCGTGGTGGTCAAGTGGCGAGTAACCTTGCCTGCCGTGCAGGAGGCGATGGTTCGATCCCCGTCCAGGCCGACTCATACCAATGAGTTTTTCAGAATTTATGTACGATTTGTAACCACTGGCTTTTCGGTGAAGGAAAACATCGTGAGGAAACCTGCATGCTTCAATTTCGAGGCATGTATTGTAACCCACTGTCCATTATAAGTGGCGACGGGCTCACCCCCCGTCACACTGGACAGAGATTCGGTACTACTGGTGAAACGTGGATGTTCTGAGGTTTCAGAACATCTCTGACTACCCCCTCGGGGAATATAGTCGTGAGCATATACACACATACATAGTTTTTTGTTTCATATAGAGTTTGACCTCGCAAATTGGTCAATAAAATCGTTGACCCGTTTGACCAACTTTTATAATCTTTATAAATCGTGATTCGTGACATTCAATTTGGTTGGAATTCGCGAAGGATTTACAAAGCGAGTTAAGTTTATTTACATATTTTAACGAGCCTGTCCGTTTTAGTCGGAATTATGTATTCTTACGTTTGATTTCTCACATTTATATTCGTTTTTGAAAACGTTTTTGAGTCGATTATTCTTTTGTTCACAAAATTATAATATTATAATTGGAATTTGTTTTCACCTATCTTGGAAGAACTGCGTATTGGACTGGAATTGATTGGACCAAGTGCTAACAGGTCGCGTTTTCTATTAATATGACCAAATATTTACAATATATTTGTACCCTAGTCATCTAAGAGGAAGGATCTCTCTTTAAGACTAGAGTGAGCCATACCAATTGTAAAGTGTCTACTTTTTTTGACGTGTAGGTTTGAGTGTGTGGTGTCAAGTGGTATGGACAAAAGGCACCCAGTGACATATGACCTTATGTTTACGGTCACTTTTCACACACACTAGCTTAAAAAAAAAGTGGACGGCCGCATAAACAAATATCTATAGTTCCATCTCCTTCTACTATTAAAGGTACGTCATAAGACAAAAGAGACCAACTACAATCGTAAATTTATGCGGACTCTATGGAGATCCTTCCTCTTAGCTAGTCATGGATGTTTGTATGTATACAAGGTCCAACTTAATATGCTGACAGTTTTGTAGGAGGATGATCAGACCACCTAACTGAACAACTTTCTCTATGGGACCAACATCGAAATCGCGAAAAAAAAAACATCTATACATTTGGCTCAAGTACGTTTGCGGTTTTGTATGGGACAGCAGATTTTTTTTCGCGATTTCGATGTTGGTGCCATAGAGAAAGTAGTTAAGTTTGATGGTCTGATCATCCCCTTAAAATAGTGTCAGCATATTAAGAAGGACCCTGTATATGTTCCGTAGTGAAAAAAGGAACCCTTATAGTTTCGCCATGTCCGTCCGTCTGTCCGCCTGTCCGTCTTTCTGCGGCTTAGCTCAGAGACGCTTAGTACTAGAAAACTGTAAATTGACATGGGTATACATATTAATCACGCCGAAAAAGAGGTAAAATAAATCCCTTGGTGTGGGGTATCGTTGTTGGACAGGTCTTTTAAAAATATTGTGGGTGTGGGAAGATCATTTTTCGATGTAGGGATCCGTTAGCAAAATATTAAGCTTTAAAGTGTCAATTTTTGTTAGAGTCAAGTGTAAACACCAAAGCCAGTTCAGTTTGATGGGTAGACTTAGGTAAAAAGGATGCTAATGATATCAGTTTCACTCTTTGACTAGTTATTATATGGACTGGTTACGCGTGTAATTCTACTAACAAACATTTCTGCCACTTTTTGCGGGGGGCGAGGTAACATGAAATCCGCAACTTTGGATTTTAATCCCCATAACTTTAGATTCTAATTTTCAATGTTAAAAATCATGAAAAGTAGTCTCGTGTGAACCCCAAACGTTCTAAGTTCGAAGTTATTATTTCGCAATTATAGGCTGTCTCGTTTAGTGATAAGGTGTAAAATTGAATGTAAATGCACAAGATCAATTGTGCTTATACCGTGGCAGAGGGGAAATGCTACCGCAAGGCTAGTCCTTATAATAATTAGTCAAAGGTTTCACTCTATATATTCTTCTTTTTATTTCTAGTCGAAGAATTTTAAAAATTACTATTATGTGCAGTCACTATGCATTATTTCGAAAGTGAAGACATGACGGAGCTTCACAATGAGCCGGTGTATAACTAATTATTAAGACTTAAGTAATTAATTAGATATTATAATATAGAGCAAGGCTCGCGGTTGCGGCAGAGTGCATCATTTGATACTTAAAGGTTATAATTAACTAGCGACCCGCCCCGGCTTCGCACGGGTGCAATGCTGATACTAAATACACTACAGAAAAACTGTGAACGTTGTATATAAAAACATAGCGGCCCGCTCCGGCTTCGCACGGGTATAAAATATATAGCCTATGTGATTAAATTTGTCGTAAAAAGTAAATGACAAAAAAAAATTATTGTGGGTTATCCATAAGAGATAGACATATACCATCACGGACTTTTCTGTAGACCTTTTCAATGTGTACAATACTTAGTACATTATTTTGATAAAACTCGTAGGGTTCAGCCTGCGTTTGCAATGTAAGCGGAAAAAATGTAATTATTTACGACATCACATTAGAAACCTCAAAAATAACAGTACTTCTCCACTATTTAATGGATGTTATTATACATATAAACCTTCCTCTTGAATCACTCTATCTATTAAAAAAAACCGCATCAAAATCCGTTGCGGAGTTTCAAAGATTTAAGCATACAAAGGGACATAGGGACAGAGAAAGCGACTTTGTTTTATACTATGTAGTGATAATCCAGTCAGTAATGTACCGGGAAAATAGACAACTTGTTTAAAACGTCGTATTAGGTACCTAATTTAAGTGTGAATTAATAATTTTTATATTTTCCTTATTCTATTCATTTGCCGTAAACTCTGAAGGCCACGTGAGTATAGCCCTGTCCTATAGGACCCGGGCAACGGTGATTTGGCGAAATTTGATAGTTATTTTGAAATGTTATACAACGTGTTAAGATAAGTTTATTCCGAATGCGTAAACGCGCTGCATACAAACGTAGTCTGGTGATATTTTCAATCCTAACCAATTAAACACAATTAAATTTTGCAGCAACAATCTAGGAACAAATCTCTATGCTTGTATCGTGCCCGATTTTCGTTAAAATATACAGTTTCAATGCTAGGATTCATTTAAGATTTGTATGAAAATCTTTGAGGCACTGTAACTTTAAAACTGTACATTTTAAAGAAAATCTGACACGATACAAGCATAGAGATTTGTTTCTAGATTGTTTCTGCAACATTTCATTGAGTTTAATCGGTTAGTATTGAAAATATCACCAGACTTCGTTTGTATGGAGCGCGAACAGTAATATACCCTTAATGAATTAACGCAAAACTAGACAGTAGTTTGCTTAGAATCGAGAGCAGAATCGAATTATCATGGTTTCAACTTAGGTAATTTTTTCAAAATATTAAATAATTGGTTTCTAAAATTTTTAATTTACTGAACTAGATCTCAACCCACCACTTGGGCAGTCTCACCCTACTTACTACCAAAACAAGATTCTTAAAATGTATCCATGAGCACTTTAGCGCTTTCATTCAATTGCTGAAGTGATAAAAAATCATTTTTGCCTGAAAACTTAAAATGCGAATAACTTTAAATTTTAACTATCAAAATAATGAAATTATTGTTTCGAAATTATCGTATGCTCCTTGCAGCAAAACATAGAGCTCTCAAATCAGCTGTTCCATACAAAACTGTAAACCTACTTGAGCCAAATGTATGGGACAGTTGTTATTTTTTTAGCGATTTCGATGTTGGTCCCATAGAGATAGTTGTTCAGTTTGATGGTCTGGTCCTGCCCTTAAAAAAGTGTCAGCATATTATAAGGACCATGTATATTAAATAGATTAGCTGGTGCGTTTCATTTTACACTGTATAAACCACTTAATGGTCCACGATGAAATCGCGGACAAATACTAATTTAAAATTCCTAGGCTTTAAGAATAAATCCTTTCGCAACTCTCTGCACATTTTCAAAAGACGCAATTTAACAAAACCGGAATCGAACACACAAACAAGCCGTAACAATGAGAAACGAGATAGTTTGATAAACCTCCATTGTTGTGTTGCAAAATGCGTTACGAATGCAACTGTTACCATTTTATGCAACGTTGTCGCGAAATTTTGTTTACGGATGTTCTGGGTCGCGTGCTTAATGTAATTGTCGAACCTCCTTTCAATCAGAAAGTATGCAGTACCTATAATACAGTTTGTTCCATATACATAATACTGTATGTTCCCCGAGGTACTCAGAGATGTTCTGAAACCTCAGAACATCCACGTTTCCCTTATAATACAGGGTCCTTATTAATATGCTGGCAGTTCTTTAACAGGATGACCAGACCGTCAAACTGAACAACTTTCTCTATGGCACCAACATCGAAATTGCGAAAAGTATGGAACAGAGTATTTTTTTCGCGATTTCGATGTTGGTCCCATAGAGAAAGTTGTTCAGTTTGACGGTCTGATCATCCCCTTAAAAAGTGTCAGCATATTAAGAAGGACCCTATATGTTTACGGCCGGACTTATTCCCTTTTTGGGGTGGTCAAGACCTTTGAACTCTCAATTCACGATGGACAATGAAATCCAGCGAGTTCGGAGAGTGACCAATCTGTCTTGGATGGAACTGTCTTGGATGATTCTTAGTCTGTTATAAAGCAGTTACTCCCAAGTTTGCCAATTTGGCAACGGAACTCTTAAAATAATTTGTTAACATTGTCAAAGATAGGAAGGACATTACATATTTTCGACTGTTCCATTCAAAGATAGGAAGATAGAAATGTCAAAGATGAGGGGTCTTTGAATTTGCAAACGGAACACTGTAATAGGGGAAGATGAGATAGGAGGAGTGATCTAAAATTGACTAATAAAATCACTGTTTGTTACGTAATTTTTTTCTGTTCTAATAAAAATAATGTAATTTAGTAAATAAAAAACAACAAACTTTTTTAGGGTTCAGTTACCCTTATACTTTCGTCCATTCTGTCTGTCTGTCTGTATGCCCCGCCTCAATAACTCGCTCATTTTTGCACCTATTAAATCAAAATTTGGCATGAAAACAGATAACAGTAATCCAAAAACAGAAATGTAATAGTAATGAAGAAACAATTTTTTTTCGACCCCCTGGCATGCACGAAAGAGGGGTTGGAAAAATTTAGTAATTAAATCGCGCTATGGTTTGGTTTTAAAATTTTCTTTTAGGTAAGAGAATTGACTTTACAACTTTTTTCTTATTCTACTTATGCAATGGCTACGGAATCCTGTCATGGGCGAGTCCGACACGCTCTTGGCCCGTTTATTTTCTTAGTTGATCCCGTATATTTTAATTACTTATTCATAGTCTATAATGGACTATATTTTAACTAAGTACCTATTTAATGTTTATGACTCTTACTCATTGACATAAATTAAATTCTGTAGCCTACAAGTCTCATACAAACCATAGCAATTTTTTGTCCGACTCTGACACAAAGTCAAAGGCAATATAATTTATTCAATATTGGAGCTTGCAGCACACTTATCAAACGTCAAATCTTTTTTAAAGCTACCACCGCGTCGGAACGTGTTGACGCTGTAGAGAAGATGCGGCCAGAAACTCGACAACATAACACGACTTAATAACTATTACAATATAAATTCTTAAGCTAAAGTTATGTATACAATAATACATAACCCACACCAACTTTGTCGTATTTGGTACAGTCATTTAGTAAAAACGGCAGAACCAAAAGAGCTCATAAGAGCTCATAAGAGCTCTTTTGGTTCTGCCATTTTTGGATCGTTGATTGTGAATCTAGTTCTGTTCTATATAAGATATCAATGATCTTACTACAGTGAATTATAGTTATTATAAATCAAACAAGTACGGGAAAAAGCCGTGGTGGTCCAGTGGCGAGTAACCTTGCCTGCCGTGCAGGAGGCGATGGTTCGATCCCCGTCCACGCGGACTCGTACCAATGAGTTTTTCGGAATTTATGTACGATTTGTAACACCACTGGCTTTTCGGTGAAGGAAAACATCGTGAGGAAACCTGCATGCTTCAATTTCGAGGCATGTATTGTACCCACTGTCCATTATAAGTGGCGACGGGCTCTCCCCCCGTCACACTAGACAGAGTTTCGGTACTACTGGTGAAACGTGGATGTTCTGAAGTTTCAGAATATCTCTGACTACCTCCTCGGGGAATATAGTCGTGAGCATATGCTTATACAAGTACGGGACATTATTCACCATGTTTACGTATAGGTTTTCCGTAGAATTAAATTATTAATAGGTTACTAACTGACTCACTTTAATCTGGTCATTGTATTAGTTCCAGTTTCGTATTGGTTGGTAAAGGACGTGCCCTATAGTAGATAGAAAAAAATAAAATCGGTCAGAAATTTCTATAAATTCAGGAGCAATCTGAGTGCACGGTGCAAAATAGTTAGATTTAGATAACGGAAAAAAATTAATGGCGAAAGTCATCACAATTTTGTTTGTAACATTTTGCTAGATATACATTATAGGGGTATCAATAAACGGTGGTCAGAAACTTGTAATTAAGGATATATTACTGTTGGCGCGCTCTATACAAACGAAGTCTGGTGATATTTTCAATACTAACCGATAACTCTAAGAAATTTTACAGACACAATCTAGAAACAAATCTCTATGCCAATATCGTGTCAGATTTTCCTTAAAATGTACAGTTTTAAAGTTACAGTGCCTCAAAGATTTCCATACAAATCTTAAATTAATCCTAGCATTGAAACTGTATATTTTAACGAAAATCGGACATGATACAGAGATTTGTTCCTAGATTGTTTCTGCAAAATGTCATTGAGTTTAATTGGTTAATTTTGAAAATAACACCAGACTTCATTTGTATGTAGCGCGCATTTACGCATTCGGAATAAACTTCTCTTAATGGACACAACCAAGTTCTTTTATTCGTTATATGACCTTTTGCAATTTTTGATTTTTTACCTACTTCAAGATACGTTCAAATAAAACTTAGTGACCTAGTGTTGTACCTAGGGGAGCGTGTATTTTCTCTATGGTTGTACCTAATGAAAAGCAACTTTTGACCAGAAAATTGAATAGATACGTAAGTGAAAGTGAAGTGATAATGCTGAGGTAGCAAGTGAAATGTGAAGAGGATGAGTCGAGGATGGAAGAGAAGGTTCTGTTGGGTGACAGAAGGAAAACTTAACAAATTATGGGTTTGTTTTTTGTTAATTTTATTTTTTATTGTGTAGCATCGCTGTAGGCAAGCTTCCCCCTTTCTACTGGCTTAGGTTAGGGGGTTCAACAATAAACATTTCCATCAAGAAAACTACTTTACTTTACTATAGACAATAAACGTTTTTCCTGAAAAAATATCAGCAATTCAAACTATACTGGGTGGAAACTTAAGGGAATATAATCCGGGACACGCTCGATACAAACGAAGTCTGATGATATTTTCAATACTAACCAATTAAACACAATGACATTTTTCAGAAACAATCTAGAGACTAATCTCTATGTTTGTATGAAGTCAGATTTTCGTTACAGTGTTAAGGCTAGCATTAATTTAAGATTTGTATGGAAATCTTCGAAACTATACATTTTAACCAAAATCTGACTTCATACAAACATAGAGATTAGTCTCTAGATTGTTTCTGAAAAATTACATTGACTTTAATTGGTTAGTATTGAAAATATCACCAGACTTCGGTTTTATGCAGCGCGCGTTTGTGCTTTCGGAATAAGAGGATATGTGAAAAAAATAAGATTCTTTAAAGCATCATATATCATGAAGTATTAACAGTAGGATTATGATTTGCAGATATGTGTAAATTGAACATACAATTGAAGTTTTGATTAGAACCAAAACACGATTAAGAGGCATTTTCTCGATAGAAAAATAAGCCAATGTAGCCTCCGTCTTTATCGATAAACGCTTGGAACTGCTAAACGGTGAATAATAGAAACACGAGAATTGATTTAAAAAAAATAGATTGATATTTTGTAAAGTTTGATTAGAGCAGAAATGAACTTACATACATATTATAATCACAATTAAATAAAGTTTGTTTTACGCTTGCGTCATTTCTGGCGCGCGCGCCGCCCCATCTCTTTCTCTCGCATCAGGCAGTAATATAAACTATCACACGCCCATTTCGCGTCAATTATTAATCGACATAGGCCCTTAAAGAGGTGCCTCAAGCCATCAAACTGAACAATTTTCTCTATAGACCTAACACCGAAATATCGAAAAATTTGTTTCCATAGAAAATGGCAATGTTTCTGCTCGACCTAAATGTATGGAACAGCAGATTTTTTTTTCTTGATTTCCATCTTGATCCCATAGTGACAGTTGTTAAATTTGATGGCCTCAAGCACCCCTTAAGTATGCTACGCATTTAATTCTACACCCTGTATAATTTTTAATTTCAGATATTTTTTGTTAACACCCTGTAAAAGAACAAGACCACAAAATATTTTCCTCATAGATGAATAATGTATGACTGAAACGATTTTCTTAGAAAATATATCTTATTCACTTTGAAATACAGAGAAGTTGAACAACAAACTATAGTACCTATTTGATACGAACGATTTGATATGGGAGGAAGGAAACTGCGCTCGCGTCATTTTTGATACGACTTATCATTTCCCGTTGTTGTTAAATAATTGAGTTCATTATTTTATTTCGATCAAAGTACGAGTCCTCCTGTCCTTATCCCTGGCTCGTAGGACACTCTGGGAATAAATAGGGT
This sequence comes from Agonopterix alstromeriana, assembly GCA_963924505.1. NCBI lineage: Eukaryota > Metazoa > Arthropoda > Insecta > Lepidoptera > Depressariidae > Agonopterix > Agonopterix alstromeriana. Next base: position 1,330,512 of record OZ004680.1, read on the forward strand.
GGTTCATTCTAAGGCGCGGTTTATACAGAAGAGACGTGTGGCGGTGGCGGATAGTCAGAGTAACACAATTATAAACCTTATAGTACGTAGCATAGCGTCGTTTGGTGAATTACGCCTGCGACTCCAGGTGATGTCACAGATTAATAATTTCGTTTGTATGGAGCGCGTTCCGAATTATATCCTCTTCAGTTGTATAAGTTATGCGTTGTCTGTCAGTCAGTCAATCAGTCACGGTCACGGATCTCTTTTAAAAGTGTAGATGATGTGCTGATGATATTAACAAGTGGTATCTCTCCACCAGGCGGAGTTAGTGGCGGCGGTGCGCAGACGCGGCCGCGGCGACGGTTCAGACGACGATGAGGACCTCGGCCTGCCCCGGAGTCCTCCAGCCTCACCGCCCACTGACAAGGCTGATAAGGTACCTACCTAATGTTTTATTGTACTTATAGACGTACTTATACTAATTATTTTGTTACAAATCTGTTGGGATGTATGAGGTTTTGCGCTTATTCATTGACACGTTGTAGTTACAGAGTGTAAACTTAAATACTTACGTTACATATTTTGAGGGACACTTGACAATCGGCCTTTCACTCAAAAAGAAAACAACTTCTATAAATATGCTATCCCTTAGTCGCCTCGTATAACAACAAGTGTAAATTACTAAAAACAAGTATTTAAACAATATTGAGGCGAGGACAAACGAATTACCTACCTGCAATATCCATCCATCCAATTCTGGGATTAATAAACATTTCTTAAAAAATTGAAGGAGGAACTTTTCAAAGGGAAGAAGCCTTCAGAAATCAAACTAGCGACATCTATCCTTTGTTACTTTAACATTTTAACTTCACTTTGCTGTTGGTGCAGCTTACGATGTTGTTGCTAGCAATAATTGTTCTTGTTGAACACGCTTAGCTACAGATGGCGTTACCAGGTTTCAATAGAATCAAAGTTTAGGATACTGAATAGGAATCCAATAAAGTAGCATTTCAAGGCTGGTTTGAACCAAAAAATTATTATGCTTAAAGCATAGCATATGCTCACGACTATATTCCCCAAAGGCTTCAGAGCATCCACGTTTCACTAGTACCGAACTGTGACGGGGGGTGAGCCCGACGCCGTATAATGGACAGTGGGTACAATACATGCCTCGAAATTGAAGCATGCAGGTTTCCTCACGATATTTTCCTTCACCGAAACGCCAGTGGTGTTACAAATCGGACATAAATTCCCAAAAACTCATTGGTACGAGTCGGTCTGGACGGGGATTTAACCATCGCCTCCTACGGCAGGCAAGGTTACTCGACACTGGACCACCACGGCTTTTTTCAAACTACCTAGCTCTATTTTTCATAACAAAGGATCTAAACTTAATACATTTTAATAATAATCTAAATATGGCCTAGAATTATAATCTTTCGTCAACGATAAGAATAGATTGTATAACGATAGCTATTTAGCAGGATTAAGGTAAGACGGAAGCTTTATTTACATTATGTATACGGTATAATATTTGCATAAGATAATTATAATGCTATTAAAATATTTGCCTACAGATTTAACCTACTTTACCTAACTTTTACCTCCTTACATTTTTGGATTACTGATCAAACGGTTAGGTCCCATGTTACGTTTGAAAAGTTGTTCAGTTTGATCATACCACCAAATTTGACCAGTCCAGATTCTTCGATCACTTATAAAAACCGACTAATTGCGAATAGGACTACTGGCGCACCGAGTTATATTACGGTTCAAATGATACAGCCCTTTATAATGACGGACAGACAGACGGACGGACAGCATAGGCTTAGTAATAGGGTCCCGTTGATACCCTTTGTGTAAAGGTACTGTTAGTCCAACAGTACTATATACTAACAGTATTAGGTATGCACCAGTAAAACCGAATGAAATAAAACAATACGCCGCATCGTATGCACCGACCTCGACACTGATGCACTTTCACCGCTGCATGTGGGTGCAATCGACACAGATATAAGTTGACTGAAAGTGCTTTTGGATTAGGAACAACCAATAGCTTCAATATGCTAAATAAAATATAGCAAATCAGGATATAAATGAATAAGACGTAGAATCAAATTAAAGATTGAAAAACCCGTAGGGTTCCGTAGTTGCCCGTCACAATATACGGACTTAGAAGGGGGCTTTTTGTTTTATACTACGGTTTAACGGCTAGTAATGTCTAAAAAGTACATTTTATAAGTTAATTGACTAATACTCGTTAACTTAGCGGTGATAGTTTTCCAATTGTCACGTTAAAGCTTAATATTTCGCTAACGGAACCCAAAATTTTGTAGGTAGGGTTTTGTAGGTTTTCGCACACCTACAATATTTTTAAAAGTCCTATCTATCAATACCCTACACCATGAGATAGGCCAGAAAAAACATTGCATTCCCACTTTTCTTGTAGGGATGTACCATAAATATTTTTTTTTCGCCACCGAGCCCGCTACCCAAAGGACGACATTTTCAATCTATCTATTCGATTCGAAGGCTGTAACATGTTTATAATCAATAATATTTGAAAGACGTAGAATGTACCTAGATCCCAAAGGCAGTTTAATGGTAACCAGAGGATCTTTCCTTATCTTATTATTGACAAGTTGACAAGCCAGCAACACTACAACCTAATAGGATCTTTGGTAACCATAGGATATGGGGCTATATAGGGCCCAACTTAATATGCTGACACTTTTTAAAGGGGATGATCAGACCATCAAACTGAACAACTTTCTCTATGGGACCAACATCGAAATCGCGAAAAAAAATCAGCTGTCCCATACATTTGGCTCAAGTAGGTTTGCAGTATGGGACAGCAGATTTTTTTTTCGCGATTTCGATGTTGGTGCCAAAGAGAATGTTGTTCAGTTTGACGGTCTGATCAACCCCATAAAAAGGTGTCAGCATCATAGTCACATCCAGTACGTAACTAAGTCAACAATCAATGCAACTGCGCTTTACTATTGTTAACTCTAACAAACCGTTGTTTTGTAACCGTCTTTCTAATAGACATACTTTTTCCGATATCTATACATACCTACATACGTAAACTCACGACTATAATCCCTTTCGGGGTGAATAAAAGCAACAACGAAATATTTAAGCGCGCTGTTGTATCAAGGCTCATTTTTAACCCACGACGCAAAAAGAGGATGTCCGTGTCCTTTGAGGGACCAATTCGGCTTTTGAGTTTCTGAATGCGTCTGGCTTTAGTAAAAGTTCTAAAACAATTGTAAATCCAGCCTCTAGTTTGTAAAAGAAGACACTTAAAAGTTACAATTAGTTTAAGAGGATATAATTCGGAGCGCGCTCCATACAAACGTACTATGGTGATATTTTCAATACTAACCAATTAAACTCAATGCAATTTTCCAGAATCAATCTAAAAACAAATTTCTATGCTTCTATAGAGTAAAATTTTCGTTTAAATGTATAGTTTTAAAGTTATAGTGCCTCAAAGATTTCCATACAAATCTTAAATTAATCCTAGCATTGAAACTGTATATTTTAACGAAAATCGGACTCCATACAATCATAGATATTTGTTTCAAAGTTTCAGCAAAATTTCATTGACTTTAATTGGTTAGTATTGAAAATATCACCATAGTACGTTTGTATGGAGCGCGCTCCGAATTATATCCCCTTAAGGTCGTCCCTCAATCGTGACTGATAGACGGCCATATCTCATAATCTAATAAATATTTACAAGAACTTTAAATGACTACTCTTAGTAAAGAATTTGTAAAAACTGGATTACAAAATATTAGCTCTGCTAGATCATATCGGAAAAAGTATGGCTATGAGATATGGCCGTCTATCAGTCACGATTGAGGGACCACCTTAAACTGATTGTAACTTTTATTGGTCCCGCAAAGGACACGGACATAAAAGAGGGGTGTTATAAGTTTGACGCCTATGTCGGTCTGTCTGTCTGTCTGTATGTATGTGGCATCGTAGCTCCCAAACGGGTGGAGAAATTTGGATACGATTTTTTTAAATAGAAAGCTAATTTTTGCGAGAGTGTTCTTAGCTTTGTTTCATGAAAATCGATTCAGTAGTTTTCATGTAACTTTAAAAATTATGAAATAACATTAATGAATAATACACGAGTTAACTTGACAGAGTTTATTAGCAGACTAAAAGACATGGGAGTACTTACAACTAGATGCAGAAAGATATTTGCATATACCTACATATAATATATCACACCTCCACCCTTAATTAGCAAAATACATTAACATTAACCCTAATAAACATATAGTTATTTTTAGACTAATAACCTAGTCAATTTCAAAACCATATCTTGTTGGTGGTTTCCTAAACCTAAAAGGATATCGGGATTCACTGGTGGAAGAGTCCTGCGGTCCCACATTCCCCTGCACTCCTCGTACACTGTGAGCTATGTTTTCGTTTGATGGAGCAAGAGGACCACTCGACGCTTCATATGGAACTCCCACTGCACCCCCGCCCGCGCTCGCCCCCCCACACACTGGCGCTGTAACGGCCTGCTCTTCTGAACGCTCCACTGGTATCTCTTCTACCTGTTCCTCCGGAAACATGATAGGACAGCGTAAACCCGTGTTTGTATTTTTTAACCTTGAATCTCGCTTTAGTTGGTCGACATGTCTATGTATCCCTGTGCCCTCTAAGGTTTTAATATTATAATCTGATTGCCCTAATCGTTCTAGCACCTCTCCCTTCAACCATTTACTAACATTGTTGTTATAAACACGATACCACACAGCATCTCCTGCCTGGAAAGACCTGCTAGCGCCACCTGCCGCTTGCTGTTGTCGTTGCTGTTTGGCGATGACTCTTTCCTCTCGTGCTGGCTTTAAACGGTCTAGCCTGGTTCGTAACGTTCTACCTTGTAGTAATTTTGATGGACTTTCACCTGTCGTGCTATGTTCTATAGTCCTATAAATTAATAAAAATCTTTGTAGTGCTAGATCTGTATCTATGCCCTGAGCTAACGCTTTCTTTATCACTCGTTTACAAGTTTTTACCGCATTTTCTGCAGCCCCATTAGAGGACGGATGATATGGTGCCGAGTAAATGTGTTCAATGCCATTATTGCACAAAAAATTGTTAAACTCTTCGCTACTAAATGGGGGGCCGTTATCACTCACTACTTGCTTCGGTAAGCCAAACCTGGACCAGATTTCACGCATCTTTGTGATAACGTAAGTGGCCGTGGTTTTCTCCATCGTACATATTTCAATCCATTTCGAATAAGAATCAATCATAATGAGATACTTTCTACCAGCGAGAGGTCCTAAAAAATCTACATGGAGCCTGGTCCACGGACGCGACGGCCAGTTCCAGGGTTGCAGCGCTTGGCGTGGCGGTGCCTCCGCCGTCTGCGCGCACACCTCGCAGGCGCGGCACATCGACTCTACTGCCTCGTCTAAGCCGGCCCACCAGACGTAACTCCGAGCTATGCTTTTGGTTTTCACTATCCCCATATGGGTGTCATGTAGTTCTCTAAGAATTTTTTCACGACAGTTATTCGGTACGACCAAACGATAACCCCACATTACGCATCCCAGTTCCTCATACAACTCTTTTCGCCTGTTGAAATAGGGTTGTATTTCTTTAATTTCGTTAGTGTCGGGCCAACCGTCCCTTATATAACTAAGTACCCTACTCAGTAATGGATCTTTCCTAGTTTCGATTCTAATATTTTCGTTACTGAGAAGCAAGGCCTCGCATGCAAAGTGTAAATAAGTTTGCTCTGGCTCCTCCTCCTCCTTATTTCCGTTACTGCGTTCCTTGTACCCCTCCACTAATCGCGAAAGCGCGTCGGCCGTATTCGCGTTCGTATTCACATATTCAATGGTAAAATTATACGCGGATAGAATCAAAGCCCATCGTTGTAACCTACTCGCTGTCATGTTAGGAATTCCTAACTCTGACCCGAATATACTGACTAAGGGTTTGTGGTCGGTACGTAAAATGAAACTTCTCCCGTACAGATATTGATGAAATTTCTTAACAGCGAATATGATCGCTAGTGCCTCCCTATGTATCTGGCTGTAGTTATTCTCCGCGGGTGTGAGCGCGCGGGACGCGTATGCGACGGCCCCCTCGCGGCCGGCCGCGTCGCGTTGTGCTAGCACCGCGCCGACGCCGCGCGCCGACGCGTCGCAAGTCAGCACCACTGTGCGTGACTCATCATAGTGCTGTAGCACTTCTGAACTCATTAACATATTTTTTACCATTTTGAAAGCCGTGTCCTGTTCTTTTCCCCAACTCCAGTGTTTACCTTTCTTTAACAAGACATACAGTGGTGTCAGATAGTAACTCAAATTTTTAATAAATTTTCCATAAAAATTTATCATCCCTAAAAATGATTTTACCTCGGATACATTAGTGGGAGCCGAAAGTTTTATAATTGGTTTAATTTTGTCTGGGTTTGCTTTTACCCCTTGCGAATTAATAATAAAACCCAAGTACCTAACCTCGTCAGTTAAAAATTCACATTTCTGTTTCTTAATTTTCAGACCACTGTCGTTTAATTTCTTTAAAACTGTTTTTAATGTTTCTACGTGTGTTCTAATATTGTTCGTACCTATCAAAATATCATCTAAAAATACAGCCGTGTTTGGTATATTTTCCAATAATTTTACCATTATTCTCTGGAAAATTCCCGGGCTAGATGAGAGTCCGTAGACTAGTCTATTATATTTAAAAAGACCTTTATGTGTGTTTACCACTGTCAATTCCTTACTGTCATCCAACAAAATCTGATTATAGGCCTGCGAGAGATCTAACTTGGTAAAAAACTTACAACCACTCAACTTAGACAGTAAGTCATCTATTTTTGGCACAGGATACTTATCGACCATTAAAACTCGATTCAATGTTATTTTATAATCAGCGCATATACGCAGCGCCCCATCAGGTTTATGTACAATTACCAGTGGAGTGGCCCAGTCCGAGCTGTCGACGGGCTCGATGACACCGGCGCGCTGCATGGCGTCCAGCTCCGCATCAACCCGGTCTCTCAGTGCGTAGGGGAGCGGGCGCGCGCGACAGTACACTGGCTGTGCGCCGGGCCGCAACCGCAAGCTAGCTCGTCCACCAGTGAAACACCCCAGCCCCTCGCTGAATAGCTCCTCATATCTGGAAACACATTCGTTTACAATTTCAATTCTTTGTTCGCTACTTATCTTTTCTACGGATACATTGTTATTTGGTATTATGGGTATTTCTAATTTTAATTCCGCCAACCATTGACGTCCCAATAAATTGGTGGTACCATTTTGAAAAACGTACAGGTCTAATTTCCGTCTAATACTGTTGTAAGTGACATTGACCTCTAATATGCCTAATGGTCTAACCTTGGTTCCGTTATAAAATCTTACTGATAAATTACATGGTTGTAATTGCAATTTATGGAAATGTTCTTTAAATGTAGTATAATTTATACAAGACAATGGTGACCCTGTATCGATTTCCATAGGCAAAATTACATCATTTACATTTATCATTATTCTCACCGGTTTATATTGACTTAGCGACATTTGATAAATCGGTTCGTCGCCCTCGTCATCTTCCCCCTGCACCTCATAATCTTCCTCCTGCGCCTCGTAATAATTTTCTTCGAGCCAATGTGTCTCTGATTGTCTCGGCGTGACCTTTGGACCCGGCGTTCTATAGCCGCCCCGTCCGCTACCGCCGCCGCCGCCGCCGCGCCGCTGCGTCCATCCAGCAGCGGCCCTGCGACCCCGTGACTTGTTCTGCGTGGCTGAGGGTCCCCCGCCCCCGCCATTCATTCCCGCTAGACATACCCGTCGCAAATGACCGACCTTCCCGCATCTACTGCACTCATAATCTTTAAATTTGCATTCTCTGTTCGTGTGATAGTAACTGCCACACACCGAACAGCTTTTTACTTGCATGCGATTTACCGAATCGCCCCAGTCCGTCATGTTCGAACTACGCCGACCAGCCGCTGCCGTCGCCGATCCCGCCAACAATAGTCCCGTTGTGCTGGCGCCGGCCTCCCCGCGCGCGTCCACAGCGGCAGCATCCCGCTCGGCTGATTCTATTGAGCCTGCTAACGTCACCGCTTTTTGAAAAGTCATATTATTTTCCGCAAATAACCTTTGTCTAATTACGTCACACCGTATACCGCACGCGAACTGATCTCTTAAATTTTCGTCCAGTTTATCGCCAAAATCACAAAATCGAGACAGTTTTCTCAGTTCCGCAACGTAGGCACTTATAGATTCACCGCCATTTTGACGTCGTTGCCGAAAACGGTACCGTTCGGCTAAAACAGAAGGTTTTGGCTGTAGGTGTCCGCGCATCACTTTTACCACCTCACTGTACGTTGATTCTGATGGCTTTTTAGGGCTGGTTAAATTTACCAACAACTCATAAGCCGATTCACCCATGGACGCAATCAATGTCGGTAATTTTAGTTCCTCTTTTACACTGTTCGCTAAAAAGTACATGTCCAATCTATCGCAATATGATTGCCAATTTCCACTTTTAACATCAAATTCACTTAACTTCATGATGATCAGTTTAAATGTTCGTAATACGCAACCGGTTTTTATTTCCGTTTTATCTCGTCGCTACTGAATAATACACGAGTTAACTTGACAGAGTTTATTAGCAGACTAAAAGACATGGGAGTACTTACAACTAGATGCAGAAAGATATTTGCATATACCTACATATAATATATCACAATTAACTTACACATTTTAAAAACCCCCAACGTCAAAAACAAACATTTAAAAACCTATTGAATATAAACGAAATTTTAAGGCTATTTTGAATTACAGAAACAGAGATTTGAAACACTTCCTCTCACTTATTCTTATAACAGCTTTAGTAACGTCCAAGATATGTCGGATAGTATATCATTCTGATAAATAACCTATATTTGCAAATCAGAATTGGCCAAAAAGCCATATAGAAATCAAAAAATATTTTCGTACTTATATTCTACAGGATAAAAATTGAAATCAAGCAATATTTTAGAATGTTTTTTTCCTACATAGTTTTAAGTGCATGACGCAGTTTGTGTGTAAAATATTTTTTTTACTAAACCGTAATACATATATTTTTTACCATGCATCTTCTTCATTATAAGATCAATTTCTAGTTGAGTTTTCTAGTTCGAAAACATATGTAGAACTATTTAGCTGAAGTGAAGGAAAGTTCTTATATTAGTTCTATTTCATGTGGATACTCTTTTTTCATAGTTAATTAGCTCATAATAGCGTTTAGTAAAGACTACGTAAATGCAATTAAGTAAAGTTTTACAAAAAACTAAGCGTTCAATCAAGCTGTTACTAGAAACAATCAGTTAAGTATTTTTATTTTTACCAATCATTGAACAAATTGGAGCTGTAACTAATGAATTATACAATACTATGAATTACTAGCTGTTGCCCGCGACTCCGTCTGCGTAGAACTTAAAAAAGTATCCTATGTGTTAATCCATATCATATTCTATCTGTCTGCCAAATTTCTTTAAAATCCATTCAGTAGTTTTTACGTGACAGAGTAACAAACATCCATCCATACTTACAAACTTTCGCGTTTATAATATTAGGAGCTTACCCGCGACTTCCTCCGCATAAATTATGTACCAGATATTAAGTCAAGTCATAAGCTTTAAAAAAAATAGTTAAATCAAAATTGGTTCAATGCACAAACACACTTCTGTTACAGTTTTATAATCGTTCAGATTACTAGGAATACCTAGTCTTATATGGAAATGGACGTTCAAGGAATTTGCATTATACAAAGTAAACTAGAAAATAGTTTGTGTAGAGTCGAGAACAGAATCGAATTATCAAAGTTTCAACATAGGTTACATGTTTTCAAAATATTAAATTATTTGTTTGTATTTTTTAAAATTAACTGAACTGATGCCAACCCACCGCACAGGCACACTCACCCTACTTACTCGTACTACCAAAACAAGATTCTTAAAATGTATCCATGAGCACGTTAGCGCTTTCATTCATTACTGAAATACATGTAACAATAAATCGTTTTTCCACTCTATCTCTCAGCGTAACACCACACATATTTCTCAACTAACAAATAGTTAGTTGGTTATAAAATTGTAACGAGGATTCTGATCATACCTAAAGGGATTATGTTTATACATGTACAAAGTAGCTAAAACGCAAGGCTGTTTATTAATGAAAGAGATAATAAGTTAACCGACGATCTGGGATATTTACCTACAGCCTACAGGTAGCGGGGAGCGACTGGATGAGGAAGGCCGAGGATATACAGTTTTGTGGCGCGCCTTTGGAGAGGCCTACGTTCAGCTGTGGACATGATAGGCTGATGATGATAATAACAATAATATAAGACACCATTAACCTCTGGTCTGGTTACACCACAGATAAATTACACAGTTTAGACGCAGATCTGGGGTCTTATTGTGTAAATACGCGATTCAATCTGTATCAAATCGGCATGGTGTTTTTTGACAGTTCTTAGCGATTTAGCATATCATATGCCAACGACTATATTCCCCGAGGGGGTAGTCAGAGATATTCTGAAACCACAGAACATCCTCGTTTCACTAGTACCGCAACTTCTGTCCAGTGTGATGGGGAGTGAGCCCGTCGCCACTTGTAATTGGCAGTAAAAATTGAAGCATGCAGGTTTCCTCACGATGTTTTCCTTCATCGAAAAGCCAGTGGTGTTACAAATCGTACATAAATTCCGAAAAACTCAGTGGTACGAGTCGGCCTGGGAGGGGCGACGGGGTGTCTTAGCGATTTAGCTTCCTAATATTTAGTTAATTAATTTCAGACAATGTATATGATGGCCACAGAAACAAAATAATACTTAAAAATTGCCAGTACAAGTCATAATATGTTTTCCGATTTTGAAAATGATACAATCGGAAACTTTCCCAATAGCCCTACACTGGTCCAGACACAAAAGATTGGAATAGCAACAGACGAGCGGTTAAAGAGTTTCAATAAAGGTAGAATATTCGTTCGATCGCTACGAATACTCCTAAAAAGAACTATAGTCTAAACAAAAACATTGAGATGTTAAAGATAAACCGCTTGAAGTTCGATAATGCAGATAAACCTATCTTAACGTCTATCACATGTTGCTAAGCGCTGTGTTATCACTATCTACATGAATTCAAATCTTACATACCTACCTAAATATACGCAGAAAAATATCTTTTTTTTTTTTTTTTTTTTTTGAATGACATATACAGTTTGCTCAGGGAGCATTTACTGCTTTTTACAGCGGGCTTTTGGTGGTGGCCTTACCAGTGACGGCGAAGCGCCCTGGTAGGTCACCGAACCAGTGATTTAAGCAACCTGCCCAAGGGGCACCCCAGGGGGGTACGGACCTCGGCAATGGGCGTTGCTGGGATTACGCGACGGGTTGGGAAGCGGGGATCGGTGAGAGTCGAGAAGAAAAATATCTATAGTAGTACAAGTCATAACTATTTATTTTAGCAGACTTTACTTTTGCGATGGTTCGATCCCCGTCCAGTCCGACTCGTACCAATGAGTTTTCCGGAATTTATGTACGATTTGTAACACCACTGGCATTTCGGTGATGGAAAACATCGTGAGGAAACATGCATGCTTCAATTTCGAGGTATGTATTGTACCCACTGTCCATTACAAGTGGCGACGGACTCACTCCCCGTCACACTGGACAGTTTAAGTACTACTGGTGAAACGTGGATGTTCTGTGGTTTCAGAATATCTCTGACTACCCCCTCGGGGAATATAGTTGTGAGTATATGCTTAAATCGCTGTCCGTGTCAATAACATGATGTTGAAACAAAATATCATTTCACGCATTTGTATCGTAAGAAGCCACTAAGGGAAAAGTTTTCTTATGCACTGTTTTTACCCGACTGCGCCAGAAGGAGGGTTATGTTTTTTGACATACTTACTTACCTATCATTCTGTCTTAAACCCTTAAATATGGATGTACCTTACTGCAATTCCACGCTTAAAACGATACGTACCTAGTACTAGTTGCCATTGACCAGCCGACTAGGATTATGTGATATATGATTATGGATCATCATCAGCCTCTATTTTCCCCACTATTGGACTTGGGTACTTTGACAGAAATAGTCCGAAATGTCCTATTGAAAAATAGCACATGGGCGATTTACACCCGAACCGATCGTGGTACGAAACGCCTTAAAACTCTACCAGGAGCCCGATTGCGCTAATTTAAAACATCGCAGTTCTATTCTTATCCAATTTCAGTTCTAATCACATTGCAATCTAATTACTATTCAACTGTGCTGAATTCCGCATCGCGCTAAACTCTATGTAACTGACAGCCTTTAACGTCTGAACGATCTGTCAAAACGGCCCTAACGGCTGTCAACAGCAGGGCTGCGTTCAGAACCTTCGGGTGCGGTTGTTTGGTTGTTTTTCACTCTAAGGTACGGAACGAACAGTTGTTTTTCAACTCGCCAAAAGGTACGGAACGATCCCGGTTGTTTTATAACCTCAAATTTTGACATTGACAGTAATATGGGCTTCCAGGGCTTCCAGGGCTTCCATCATTTCCAAATACAATAAAAACTCATCTTCCATGCTAAAGAATCAAAGAGTGAATAAAAATAAATTGAAAAAAACTAACTTTTATTCAAAATGAGCAAAAAGTCAAGTAACCACAGATAATCAAAACGTCAGAGTGTTTTTTAACCATCTAATTTGATGGTTAAAAGTTGCAACCCGTCAGAGGTACGGAACGGTTGAGTTGTGACAACCGAGTTGCAAAGGGCGTTTTTTCACCGAGGCTCTGAACGGCGTTAGTGCGAAAAGTTGCACCCAGAGTGCACTCTGGGCGTAGGCTCTGAACGCGCCCCAGTACCGCGATTAGCGCAATACCAAAAGTGTCAAAAGTTATGGTTAATACGTAGTCCAATCACGGTTCCACTCATAGTGATCTTAGGGCGTTATTTCATGTATACTGTATGAAAATAAATCAATAAAACATTAACGTAGGAGTTTATTATGGCTACACTTTCTGTCTTATGTAAATTCGAACAAAAGGCGAGACGCATCAAACGTCTATCGGAAATCCAAACGTTACCTATTAAGGCTTCAACACACTCTGAAACGCAATAATCTAACAGCAGTCAGTCTTTGCGCGACCTTAGTCATCGATACACGCGTTCGCGATAAAAAAATTGTGGAACGCCATTTGAATACGATAAAAAAAAAACATCAATTCGAAATTGGAACTGTATTTATCGGAACGCTATTAGAATACGTGCGAAAAGTAATTCAAAATTAGAACTGGGAACTAAACTTTTAAATAAAAGGTGTTTTATCGTAGTGTACCTAAGTGTAAAAAAAATTGAGACAGTGATGTGATGTTTTTATAGTGCAAAATATTATTGGTAACATTATTCTGGGAAATCCCATATAAAAGATACATCCGCATAATTACTCTCCTTTGAGTTCGTCTAAGTAGAGTAAACATTAATATGTACCTAGATGGTAGATGTAACATTTTATAACATTTTGATTTGTTGATTCCGACCGATATATCGAATTGAAGTGCATTTTCGATCGGTACACAAGGCGACACATCAAGCTATACAAAACCAACATAAGCTGGCCGCGCGATGTTATACGTTACGCGACATGCGCGCGGCCAGCTTATTTTGGTTTTGTATAGCTTCATGTGTCGCCGTGTGTACAAAAGAACACCTTTCATGCACAAAACCAACATGAGCTATTTTCAAATTTTACTTTTGAGTTACAAAGTAATATCAACATGCTTTGCATTTCCGTCTTCACATGACACACAAATAAATCAACGGCTCACTTAGTTTACTGTTAATCTCAACCGAAACATTACTTCCATGTCATTTAAAAAATCTCACACGCCCGTGATTTTCACACCTCTCGGAAACGAGCATCGTAAAGAACCTTAAAAAAGTGACAAATGGAAAGTCGATTCCTAGCATTTCCCGCTTTGATTTATTACTATTTTAACGAACTTCTACAATCACAATTCAACTTGTTAATTACAGTTTAAATTAGTGTAGCTATGTTGTCAATTATTGTCGCATTTGCGTTCGAACTTAGCATTGTCACCCGTCAGTTATTTACTGTCGGAATTAGTTTCACACGTGCTAATTACTTTAAGAAATTCTTATTACAAAATGAGGAAATTTTTATTACTTTAAGAAATTTTTATTACAAAATGAGGAAATATTTTTTGTATCACAGTCATTATGATAATCAATTGGAAATGTACTAGTGTATTGAAATCTTCGTAAATTCAAAACTAACCTTATTTTAAAAAAAAAATTACTTAGTTGATTTTGGTAAGTAGAAGGTATGTTTATGACAACAATAATTATCATCAACATCCTCGACTAGAATTATAAACGATATAAACTTGAAAACCTAACGCTACAAATTTGTATGAAGCTCAATTTGTTATATGACCATTTCAAAAAGGCCTTTAAACAAAAGTGCTATCTTGAAACTTTCGTGATTTTGCGGCCACCATCCACAACGGGAAAAATCGATACATAGAAGGCATTAAAACAAACCTAAAATTCTCATAAAACGTCTCCAACTCCAGATAATATGTACGATCAAAGTCAGAACTTCGAGATTGATTATCTCGGTTTGGGCCCCATACAAAAATGCCGGTTGGCCTTTCTTTTATTTAGAACGAAATGCAAACAAAATACAAATTTTTTGAAACTTATGGCTAAAAAAAGTTGTAAGTAAGTACAATGTTTGTTTGGCAGTAGAAAGCAAAAATCCAGTTATTGCCTGGATTTTTTGAAAATTAGGGATATACTGTTAAGAAAATTTTATACAGGGTCCTTCTTAATATGCTGACACTTTTTTAAAGGGATGATCAGACTATCAAACTGAACAACTTTCTCTATGGCACCATCATCGAAATCGCGAAAAAAATCTGCTGTCCCATACATATGACTCGAGTAGGTTTGCAGTTTTGAATGGGACAGCTGATTTTTTTTCGAGATTTCGATGTTGGTCTCATAGAGAAAGTTGTTCAGTTTGACGGTCTGATCATCCCCTTAAAAAAGTGTCGGCATATTAAGAAGGACCCTATAGGTAATTGCATTCGTATTTAATTGTGAACACCCAAAATCAAAGTTACTGTCGGTGTATATCTATGAGGAAGGATCTCCATAGAGTCCGAGATAAATTTGCGATTGTAGTTGGTCTCTTTTGTCTTATGACGTACCTTTAATAGTAGAAGGAGATGGGACTATAGATATTTGTTTATGCGGCTGTCCACTTTTTTTTGAGCTAGTGTGTGTGAAAAGTGACCGTAAACATAAGGCCATATGTCACTTGGTGCCTTTTGTCCATACCACTTGACACCACACACTCAAACCTAAACGTAAAAAAAAGTGGACACTTTACAATTGGTATGGCTCACTCTAGTCTTAAAGAGAGATCCTTCCTCTTAGGTGTATATCGAGTCTAATATTATATTCGTAACCATCTTTTCCGTGAGAAGAAATCTTTAAAGTTACGACTATTTTCACAACATCATGATTTCATAAAAGTCAGCTAACCTATACTCCATTCAAAAAAGCAACGAAATTTTAACGCCATTTTGCATTACAGAAACAAAGATTTGAAACACTTACTCTCACTTATTCTTAGAACAGCTTTAGTAACGTCCAAAATAGGTCGGATAGTACATCTTTCTTATAAATAAATTATATTTGCTTATAATTTTTTTACTGCGGACTATTGGAGGGACCACGAAGGGTCTACCGAGCCAAATGAATGAACTTAAGCAACCGACCTAGGGGCACCCAGAGGGGTACGGACCTCGGCATAGGACGTTGCTGGGGATACGCGGCGGATTGGGTAGCTGTGGGATCGGTGAGAATTTGCTTATCAAAATTGGCCAGAAACCTAAATAGGAATCTGAAAATTTCGTCGTCCTTATTTGGAATGAAGCATAGGTAGCCCAATGCAAAGTAGCGCTTTTGCTTCGGAGACGGCTGTCGCCACTTGTCTTCCCGCTCACGCTGCTACAATAACTCATGCCCTCTCGCTCGCACCACTTCGCGCGCCTTATGGTGTTATGCAAATCATTGCATAACCTGTGGCGACACGTTCCATTCCTACTTTGCACTTCTAACCCCTCTTATAATGCTCTGTCGGTAGCCCTAATTGTTAGAAACACAAATAGATAAGAATGCTTTATATAGACAGAAGCACTTGTAATGTCCGACTTATATTCTATCAGAAATTGGTTTAGTGTCACGTAGGACTAATCTCTTTAGCATACGTCAATACTTATCTAACTACGTAGGAAGCATTTGTGCTTGTAATTTTGAATCAAAGTGAGTAATACTGCTCTAATCTTTCTTTGTTTTTTTTTTTAATTTATAATTAATGGACTTTTTGCTTGTGCGTTAGCACCGCATTTCCGCCAATGTCAAGTAGTTTGTGGGAGTATCTATCCCAATCTCAGGGATTGGTTTTGATAAAGAACAAGAAGAGATTAAGGAATGCGGAGCCTCGTGGCAGGTAAAGACGCGACGCGCGGACAACACGCGAGACAAGTTCTCGGGTCAGAACCTGCAACGTGACTCCCTTTCTTTGTTGGGTTCTCTAAGAGACTGGTGTCATCCGAGGCGTCACCATGAGCTTGAATATACGAGTTTTCGAACGTAGTCTATGTAGAGGTGTGTAGTATTAGATACACTTTCTTATACTGTGGTAGACGTATCGAATAAATTCAATTGGTTATAAATAAGTACTTTAAATAAAACCGGTCAAGTGCGAGTCGACCACCACGCAACACGACATATTAACTTTTAATTTTTTTTTCTGTTGGACCTTTAACGTGAAACCGACTCACACTTGGTCTGTTTTTATTATTTGTTGTTATACTGTAGAGTTTGATCTATAATCACACCAAGTTTGACGATTTTATGTATTACCGTTTTTACGATAGAGCGAGATAAAAACGTTGATAAAAAAGAGTTTCTTGTTCAGAACCCCCCTAAATTTTTAACTTTTTGCCATTTTTAGGAATTGTTAATAAATCCGCCGTAATTACGCATATTCTGTTAAAATTTCAACTGTCTTGCTATTACGGTTCAAAAGTTACAGCCCTAAATAGGTAGGACGGACGGACGGGTCTTAATAATAATATGTTCTAAGTTAGAGATTTTAAAATGAAAGGTTTACAGATATTTTTAATAAAATAACGTCGTTTTTCGGTCCGTCCAGTGACGTCACTGGAAAACCTGTGAACTTCATGGTAAACTTAAAAACTACTTAAAATAACTGGCCACTAAGAAAAAAAAAATACATTCACAATGTCAGAATTTGACATTGTATGTTGCCGTTTCTGTTTCCAGCATAGAGTTAGAAAGAGAAGGCAGGATTTTTTTTTATAATTCAGCTGTTTTTCTCCGTGGAGCTCGAATTATTTTCACTCCACCATTTTTGCATTTAGAGATTACTGACCAAGTAATTTAATTTATTTTGATAAACTCGATGAATCGCAATAAAAATTGGTTTCTTAAAATTATGTCTTGTATCCTTAAAAAAGGAAGACCAAAAAAAAAAAAGTTGACATATCGAATCATCTCGAAATGGTTTTCAATTTAGCCCCCAAAAAAATAGTTGACATACCGACTTCTAGTGCCTGAAGAAATGCAATTTCTTCATGGTGATGATTAGATTAGTCTCCTCTAACGACACCCGCCTGGGTTGGTGTTGGTGGTATTCGAAACCGGATACCACACATCATTGGAACGGAGTAATACATTACTGACTTAGATGCCACTATACAATTTATATGTGACTGTCGAAGCTATGACTGTTTGTAACTGTCCTAGACACACATTTGGAATTGTTCATTGTTTCCGTTAGACCTGAGGGTATAACTTTTAGATTTTATGCGATAATCAATCGTAAAGAGCCGTTTTCACTGTTGTAAAGACGGCATTTAATATTTACCTACTTCTTCATGAAGAATATAATTGGCTTGAAGCAAGAATAGAATAATGTATTTTACAAGAATAAAAAATATACTCTTTTTAAAGTGTGAGCAAGATAGATCATCATCAGCCTCTATTTTGCCCACTACTCATAGTACGCACGCGCTCAGGCGTACTTTGAGTAGTGGGAAAAAAAGGCTGATGATGATGATCTACCTTGCTTACACTTCTTTCTTAATATGCTGACGGTTTTTTTATCAGTCCATCAAACTGAACCACTTTCTCTATAAGACCAACGACGAAATCGCAAAGAAAAGATCAGCTGTCCCATACATTTGGGTCGAGTACTATTGCAGTTTAGTGTGGAAGGAACAGCAGATTTTTTCCGTCAGAATTTTAAGGTCTCCGATATTATGCTAATAAAGCCAGATATTCCTTTTTTATTAACTTCGATCAATTTCTGGGCGGATTTAGAAATGGTAGATAACTATTAGAACACGTTTCTTTAATTTCAAAAGTAAAATTTTTGCATTTAATTTTCTCGAATTACGGTGAAAACTCTCGCCGGCGCTTGCGCATGTCATGGGTGGCTACGGTGAATAATAAGCATAATCTCTTTTGTTAAAATTTATAAATGTTTTTGTATTTTTTGACCTGAATTCCAAGTATAACATTTAAAACTGATTATAAATCTAGGTTAGTTCGTTTCCTCCGATAAACTTATACCTAACCATTATTTAATTCAAAGCTGTTGAGTGTATAATTTTTTAGCAGTTATAGTTAACTCTTACTGACAATTTAACTTTACTGTTCCAATTACATAGTAAAATTAACATTTAGACTATAAATTCTTGGGTATGTGCGGTGTAGGTACACACGACGAACTTTGACTATTTATATGTGGACTGGTTATGCGTGTAAGTCTACTAACAAACATTTCTGCCACTTTTTGCGGGGGGCCAGGTAAGATGAAATCCGCAACTTTGGATTTTATTCCCCATAACTTTAGATTCTAATTTTGAATGTTAAAAATCATGAAAAGTGGTCTCGTGTGAACCCCAAACGTTCTAAGTTCGAAGTTATTATTTCGCAATTATAGGCTGTCTCGTTTAGTGATAAGGTGTAAAATTGCATGTAAATGCACAAGATCAATTGTGCTCATACCGTGGCAGAGGGAAATGCTACCGCAAGGCTAGTCCTTATAATAATTAGTCAAAGACGGCGACACATCAAGCTATTCAAAACCTAACTTGGCCGCGCGACGTTATACACTTATCTACCTACGCGAAGCCAGCTTATTTTGGTTTAATATAGCTTGTTGTGTCGCCGTGAGTACATATGCCCATAAAAATAGGTATCTAATTAAGTATATTATTTCTTGTCTAAGGGCTTGTTTCACCACTTTTGGATATCTTCTTGTTAGCTTATCCGACAGCTCATTTGAAATATTTTGTATGAAGAATATGTCAAATGAGCTGTCGTATAAGTTAACATGAACTTATTCGGAAGTGGTGAAATGTGCATTTTTAGTTTTACTAAATATAATAAGGCAATAAGTACTCAATTATTTTTGTGTTCAGAATTACATTTAGGGCCTGTTTCACCGTAGTACGCCAGTAACTTATCAAATAGTGGTGAGACAGGCCCTTAGTAATCCAAAATAAACAATAGTTTTATTCAAAGTATCATAACAATTAGCTTTTGAATGTAAGTATTTTTATTTGTGACTCTATGTCTACGACTCAATATGTCGGAAACAGGAAACTGGAAATAGGTAGGTCGAAGAGTATTTTAAATTAAAAATAAAGAAGATACGGCCAGTAACTTTACAGTAACTCAACTTTACATTATGAAAGAGAGAGATATGTTTTTGTTAGGAATATACGACATTATTAAATGGGTTAAAAATGTATGCAATTTTTTTTACAATCTAAGCCTTAGTGAAGATTTCTTTACTTTTTTGCGAATGCTACATTAATAATGTCCGATTACTTCATGTATTTCAACTGTCGTTAAAATACTAGGCATCATTTAACCTAGGTATACGCAATGTGTACTAAAAAACACCCAATTTCGCTGGCCGGTAAGCGTGCAAGTTTTAAATTTCGAATGTTCCAATTTAGGCAGCATGATCCATTTTGAATTCAAGTAGCGTTTCGTTATTGCATAATGCGTTCGGTGGCGCGGTAAGCCTAAACGGACGTATTTCCGAGTGTGCCAATATATTGTTTATCATTGTATTTGACGTAGACATATTATTACATACATAAACTCATGACCATAATCCCTATGGGGTGGTCAGACAGTTTGCTACAACTGTATTTATAGGTGTGCAGTTCTAGTATGGCTCACTTTTAGCATATTAAAAGTTTCAGAATGGAATGACTTCATGTGTAATTATGAATAGGCTAAAGCTATAACCCTGCGCGAGTGTGTGTGTTGGTGTAGGGTATATATATATATATATATATATATGTGTGCCATGTTTATACCTTATCCGTATCTGTCTATTTTTCATTTTTACCATTTCAAGAGAAATTCTACTTCCTCGTATGTTTGTGTTTTTAACCACTGCACACATACAAAGTCTACTAACATAAAATTTGGCTCTTAGATTTCAATGTCCCCAACCATTTTATAAACAGCCAATGAAACAGAGAGTGATTCAATAGTTTTTCATAAACAATTATCTTTACCATAATCTCTGATGACATGATCTCATGTCGCCATCATTAACAACTTTTCCTACTTTCTACTTACAATATCAACTGAACTGACGGTGTGTTTGACATTGATGCAGTCACAATGAGTGGAAGAGTAGTTAAAACTTAACGAGGCTAAATGTTGGTTAAATATTTCAATTACCATAAAAGTTAATTGGAATCTCGTAAATACAAGAGTTATTATAATAGAATAGCTAACGATTAACTTTGTTTATTTATAACCATCATTAGACTATACAATTTTAGTTGACTAGTCGGGAGTTGATTGTTCTGGGCTGCAATCGCGATAAACATTCGGTGATTGAACCGAGATTGGACTACGTACGAACCATAACTTTTGACACTATTGGTATTGCGCTAATCGCGGTACTGTTCTTGACAGCCGTTAGAGCCGTTTTGACAGATCGCTCAGATGTTAAAGGCTGTCAGTTACATAGAGTTTAGCGCGATGCGGAATTCAGCACAGTTGAATAATAATTGGATTGCAATGTGATTAGAACTGAAATTGGATAAGAATAGAACTTCGTTGTTTTAAATTAGCGCAATCGGGCTCCTCTCGTCGGTTCGATCGATTGGGCTTTTTATAACAGTTTAGTTTTTCATAAATCTTCTTAACTATTATAAAACTGTAACAGAAGGGTGTCTGTACATTGAAGATATTTACATGAAAAGGATTACGATATGGTTTTTAGGTCCCGGACTCCAAATCAACCTTTTTTAGAATTTTTGTTGGTTGTTTGTTGGTTTGTATATTTGTAACAGCATCACGCAAAAACTAATGAACCGATTTCGATGAAACTTTTTTTGTTTGATAGCTTATGATCTGACTCAAAATCTGGTATATAATTTGTGCGGACGAAGTCGCGGGTCAACTCTAGTGTCATTTAATTTTGTCAACTTCGATCACAACACAAATAAAAAATTAGATACACAATCCCGTAAATATCTTAGCGCATTTAGGTTATAATTCCTCCATCTCACTAACAGTAAATATTATCGGACAAAAATTTGCAAAATTTTACTTGAGACTGCGTTTAGTTCTATTTATAATCGATGTTTATTGTAAGAGATAAAACTTACTGAATATTTATGTCTCGTTACTAGACAAAAGTCTCAAAGATGTCAGTCAATATTTATTTTTAACCAAAGAAATTGAAATATCTAGACAAGAGTTATTATAATAGAATAGCTAACGATTAACTTTGTTTATTTATAACCATCATTAGACTATACAATTTTAGTTGACTAGTCGGGAGTTGATTGTTCTGGGCTGCAATCGCGATAAACATTCGGTGATTGAACCGAGATTGGACTACGTACGAACCATAACTTTTGACACTATTGGTATTGCGCTAATCGCGGTACTGTTCTTGACAGCCGTTAGAGCCGTTTTGACAGATCGCTCAGATGTTAAAGGCTGTCAGTTACATAGAGTTTAGCGCGATGCGGAATTCAGCACAGTTGAATAATAATTGGATTGCAATGTGATTAGAACTGAAATTGGATAAGAATAGAACTTCGTTGTTTTAAATTAGCGCAATCGGGCTCCTCTCGTCGGTTCGATCGATTGGGCTTTTTATAACAGTTTAGTTTTTCATAAATCTTCTTAACTATTATAAAACTGTAACAGAAGGGTGTCTGTACATTGAAGATATTTACATGAAAAGGATTACGATATGGTTTTTAGGTCCCGGACTCCAAATCAACCTTTTTTAGAATTTTTGTTGGTTGTTTGTTGGTTTGTATATTTGTAACAGCATCACGCAAAAACTAATGAACCGATTTCGATGAAACTTTTTTTGTTTGATAGCTTATGATCTGACTCAAAATCTGGTATATAATTTGTGCGGACGAAGTCGCGGGTCAACTCTAGTGTCATTTAATTTTGTCAACTTCGATCACAACACAAATAAAAAATTAGATACACAATCCCGTAAATATCTTAGCGCATTTAGGTTATAATTCCTCCATCTCACTAACAGTAAATATTATCGGACAAAAATTTGCAAAATTTTACTTGAGACTGCGTTTAGTTCTATTTATAATCGATGTTTATTGTAAGAGATAAAACTTACTGAATATTTATGTCTCGTTACTAGACAAAAGTCTCAAAGATGTCAGTCAATATTTATTTTTAACCAAAGAAATTGAAATATCTATGTAAAAACGTCATTGATTTACTGCCATGTTATAGAAAATCTTCTGTAACAAAACCAGTCGAACATGACCCCTCATCATTTCGCGCTACATGAAAGTTGAAGATCAAGTTATGTTCGTTGTGAATTCAACTCCAGCGCACGCTTTCTATACTTTCCACGGTTCAATTGTTTCGCAGTTAACCATTACGATTAGTTATCTCTTGTGTTGTAACAGATTAGTTGATGTTTGTTGGAAGTGTTAAACTCTTTTTTACTTTCTTCTAGTTGAGGAAATGTTTTGTGTTAATTTCGAAATAAGAACTAGTCACGTTTATCAAAATTATTGTACAACCACCATTCATATCTAAACTATTATAAAACTGTAACAGAAGTGTGTCTGTACATTGAACATATTTACAAGAAAAAGTTTACAATATGGTTTTTAGGTATCCCTGACTCCAAATCAACCTTTTTTAGATTTTTTGGTTGTCTGTTTATATGTATGTTTGTAGAAGCATCATGCAAAAACTACTGAACCGATTTTGATGAATCTTTTTGTTTGATAGCTTTTTATGATCTTATTTAAAGTGTCAATATGTCAATGACAACCACAGTTTAATAATAAGTTACTACATGTACAACTAAGAATGAAAGGCAAAGGAAATAGATTCTTATAGATTCTTTATTGTAGTTACACAAAAAGAACATAAATATCAAAAATTTCAATGAATCGTGATGTAAAAAGACGAAATTAACTCTAAAAGAGTTACATAATCATTCAGTATTTTTCAAGCTGCTCGAGGAATATTGGATTAAAAATCTAGTTTAAAAAAAAAAGTTTTTATCACCTAACCTTTGATAAAACGTTTGTTTGCCGAAACAAGATTCTGTCTTTAACTAGATAAGTGTCATCTTTCGCACAATCCATCCGTCTTTTCTTAGGTTTTCCTCTCATGTAGCTTTTTTCAGGTCTCAGATTATCCATATTTTTACTTCGTTTACATACTTAAGCATACTAATTCATCTTCACTCAGCTATAGATTACTAATTCGTCATTAAGTGTTAGTTTTAACGCTTTGTTTACAATGTTAACTTCGCTCTAATCTTTAACAATTTAGTTATTGAAGAAGACAATAGGATTCCCCTTTACCCTAATTTCCTATGTATAATGTATAAATACATATACAGGATGTAAGGAAAAGTACCATTAATCTTTAAAGCACATACAGGTCGTTGCAATAACACTCACCTAAATCTTAGAGGGAGAGAAGCGAGTTCGAGATTTTATTGCAATATGATGAGCTCGTCGCAATAATAATGATCCAAAATCTGGATCGAATTATGCTATAAGTATAACTATATGACTAGGTAGCTTTAGTACAATTAACAAAATAACATTTTTTTAACCAACTGTTTACTAAAAATATAAAAATAGGTTAAAAAATAAGAGAGACGTATTTTTCAGATTTTTCTTTTGACCGATATTTCTATTTTTAATTTATTTTTGTTTTTTCTAAAAAAACGTAGGATTTATGGCTAAGATACCTTGGCCGCAATAAGATTAAAAATAAAAACTGTCAAATACAATAGAAAAGCCAAGCAGGCAAAGGAATAAAATCTCATTCAACCTCTATTTCTCAGTATTTTTCAAATAACTCGAGAAATAATGGATAGAAAAATCTGACAATTTTGATATAAGCTTTGAATCACATAATCTCCAAATGGTTTTCTTATTTTGGTACCTTTCTTAAAATGAAATGTTCTCAATTAAAAGCTAGCTAAGCGAGTGAAGCAAGCTCGAAATTTTTTGCAATATTTTCAAGTCCTTGCTATAAATTATTTGTCAAACTCTTGATTTTGGCGCCCCTCTAACCTGCCGCCCGGGGCGTGGACCTCGGTTTGACCCCTCCTAGATCCGGGACTGATGATCTGATGGATGACCCAGGACGGTAATGGATACGATTGCAATATTCAGTTTCAACATAAATTGAACCCAATCAGCTGGTAATAGAGCGGAAGAGGGGTGACTGGAGACAGTAATAACATCATTAGATATCAGCTGTTGCAACGCGGATGTTTGTCAAACATACATAGAATCCATACATTATTTTTATGTGCTGTTGGCCTCTCTCCTGCCGCGATAATCATGAGCGCTATAGCGAGGACCTTAAGGGAATATAATTTGGAACTTGCTCCATACAAACAAAGTCTGGTGATATTTTCAATACTAACAAATTAAAGTAAATGCAATTTTTCTGAAACAATCTCGAAACTAATCTCTATGCTTGTATAAAGTCAGATTTTCGTTAAAATGTATAGTTTTAAAGTTACAGTGCCTCAAAGATTTCTATACAAATCTAAAATTAATCCTAGCATTAAAACTGTATATTTTAACGAAAATCTGACTTCATACAAGCATAGAGTTTATTAGATTGGTCCTGAAAAATTTCATCGACTTTCATGGGTTAGTATTGAAAATATCACCAAACTTTTTTTGTATGCAGCGCGCATTTTCGCATTCGGAATACACTTCTCTTGAAGTTCTTCCTTGCAAAAAATCAATGATCATTTCATAGCGGTACATTAATTGACCTAAAATATATCTAAAAGAGAGTTAAAAAGTAAAACAGACATTTGCTTACATCCTCAAATAGATGACGGAATGATTTATTATTTTTTAAATGTTTGTTTTTGGCGATGGGATTTTTTTTTTATTTGTAATTTTTTTCTGAATTCGAATTCGCACACTGTCTATTCAGAAGGCTTATTCTGGGTGTAATTGACACTGATTTCTGACCTTGACTACCTCTTCGTAGCTAGGAGCCACTAAATATTTAAAATGTCCACTGAGTCGTCATTGAACTGTTAATGCATCACAACTTTTTGCATAGCGCTAATCAGCAAGATAAATCGTAAGTCGGTCATCATAAGTCAAGTTTAGTGCGATCCTAAATTTCGCACAGTTGAATCGACACTGGATCACAATCACAACAAAGACTGAATCTCAACTGAATCTGCACTGGATGTCCATGTTTTTAATTACCGCGATGCATGGGCCCCCCGATCAGAGGTATGAATACGCACTATGCTCACGACTATATTCCCCAAGGGGGTAGTCTGAGGTGATCAGTGTTATTTACCTGTTACCAAGTGCTAACTCATTTTTAGGGTCCCGTACCTCAAAAAGAAAAATCCCTTATAAGATCACTATCTGCGCTCAAATAGGGCGTAACCCGCCTAACTTCTAAAACACTGGAGTGAAAAACGTGTTATAAAAATTTCTCTGAGGTAAGTTAAACGGATTAAAAACTTTTCTTCTTTTTCTACTTTTAAAATGGCTAGGGAACTCTATCATGGGCGAGTCCGACACGGTCTTGGCTGGTTTTTTCACTTTTGGCCATTCCTTAAGTGCATGCAGGTTAGTTTATTTATATTATAATACAAGGTGTAACAGTGTTACAATCAATTGCAATGTTAGCCGGGTGATTTGTAGGCACGCCTCGTTGCGTCACCAGGTGTGTGGTGTATATTTAATTTTGCAACAACTCGCAACCCCAAGCGTGTACTTTCGCCGCGCCTGTTACACTGGCGGACAATTAAATTACGCAATTGTTTCGTTTTTGTAATTTTAATAATTATTTTAAATGGAAGTTGAACGAGATTGATTTATATTTCCTTTTTAGTATACGTAAGTAAGTGGTTTATCGATCTGTAGGTAGAATTGTTTTGAACTCGATGTAAGAATCCGAGGTATCTTAATATTGAAGCATAATATTATTAGTGGCAATTTCGCTCTAAAATAACTAGATGAATCTACTTCAATGATAGGTATTTATTCTTGGATACATTAGTTTTTCTATTGCTTTGTCAATCTATGGGTTCCATCCCATCTACTTACCTTTTTCTTTGCACAAAACTATCTCGAGGTTACACAACGGAGAACTGTAGCATTTTGTCAGATTAAAACCAAGTAAACGTGCATTATTTCATAGTCTTGTTATGTAGTAACACTTGTAATAAATAACATATCGTCGACTAAAGTGTCAGACCTCGTAAGTCCATTAGATTAAATTTTACACGAGGCACAAAAAATTTTTAAACGGATTTAAGAGATCTGTCATGGATGCATTCAGAAATTACTAATACAATTGTATTAAATGTAATTTGAAAAATAAAGTGGAGTTACGAGGTTTGACACTTTAGCCAACGATATCAATGTTTACTTCAATTCACTGAGATTTCTTTAGCAAGAATCTTTATGATTCTACTCAAGGGTTAAAAGAAGTATTTTCTCAAGTGAACGGAATCACTCCCGGAGCTAGAGTAACAAACATCAATCTCAATTTATTATTCCCAAGAGATTTCCAGGACTTTCCTAAATTCAATTTATTGCGTCTTTGTCTAAGAAGTGATATTAATGTCTTTGGTATTTACTAAAGGCTTGGGAATTTGATTTTGGCCTTTGTATTACGCTTTAGGTAGGTTATCTTTCTCTACGAAAATCTGCAGATGTTCGTATTCCCTTTAGAGGTGATAGACTATGCTATACCTGTACTAAAAGTAGTGATTTTATTCACCATTAACATTATTCATCTCTCGATATGATTCATTTTAAACACCGTCTACATAAACTCATGACAATAATCCCTTTTGAGGTGGCCAAAAAGGTTGCGAATTTATGTACGATTTGTAACACCACTGGCTTTTCGGTGAAGGAAAACGTCGTGAGGAAACCTGCATGCTTCAATTTCGAGGCATGTATTGTACCCACTGTCCATTATGTGGAGACGGGCTCACCTCCCGTCACACTTGACAGAGTTTCGGTACTACTGGTGAAACGTGGATGTTCTGAGGTTTCAGAATATCTCTAACTACTCCCTCGGGTAATATAGTCGTGAGCATATGCATGCATGCATGCAAAAAGGTTGCTAGGTATTATATTATAGCTATCGTAGTAAGGCTCATTTTGAAGGTATTTAGGATGGAAAAACATGATACCTAAGTAATTTTTTATATCTACATAAAATATATAGTATCTACCTAATATTTTTGTATTTGCGTGTTTATCTTTACAGTAACATAAAAAGATAGAGACTAAAATCGAGGTCTAGGTATAGAGATTTTGAAATCTAGATAACAAATTGGCTGTATACCTAATTTTGATAGCATGTGTACTAGATTTATTTAATTACGTAGTTATAGCTCGCAAGGTTACAGGTTTCACTTTTAACTAATTGATAAATCTTGTATTCAATTACTTATTGTACCTACCTATACAGGGTCCTTCTCAATATGCTGACACTTTTTTAAGGAGATGATCAGACCGTCAAACTGAAGAACTTTCTCTATGGCACCAGCTCTTCCATACAAGACTGCAAACCTACTTGAGCCAAATGTGACATCTGATTTTTTTTCGCGATTTCGATTTTGGTCTCATAGAGAAAGTTGTTCAGTTGGACGGTCTGATCATCCCCTTAAAAAGTGTCAGCATATTAAGTTGGACCCTATATACAATTAATGTTTACTGCCCGATAGCTCAGTTGGTAACGAACCTGCCTGCTGAACTGAGGGTCACAGGTTCGAATTCCGCTGGGGGCAAATATTGTGTTTATGATGGATTCCTAGTCGATTTCGACTTCGGAGGCTGCTAATCTTAATAGAAAAGGAAAGAGACTATAAACATAAGCTTATTTTTGTCTCTTTATTACTTATAAATAACAGCATAAGCATACTGCATATGCTCACGACTATATTCCCCGAGGGGGTAGTCAGAGATATTCTGAAACCTCAAAACATCTATTATAATAAGCCGCATAATAAATAATAATATAATAAATCCGCTGTTAAAATAAGATACCAGAGGATATTCTAAACTTGCCAGACAAAAAGTTTAAGTCCCATGTTAAGCAAATCCTCTGTAAAAAAGGTTACTATAAAATGGATGATTATTTGAATGACCAAAATGTCTGGTCTTGACAATGTTACACTATGTAATTCAATTAGACCACCGATGCGATGGTCAGACGACATTGTAAGGGTTGCGGGTGTCGTACACACGGCGACAGATCAACCTACCCATAGTTGAACTCTATGCACATGGACATAAGGTCCAATGGGTAGGTTGATCTGTCGCCATGTGTACATGGATCAGATTCTCACAGGACCGTGAGGAGTGGCGCATTAAAAAGGAGCTGATTTGATTGATTGAAATGTACTTTGTATGTTTTTTTTTAAAAGATGTGTTTTGTAGAGTTTCTGACCGCATCTTCTCTACAACGGAACACCTCCCGACGCGGTGGTAGAGTCAGAGTGGTAGACTTCAGAAAGCTATCCTTTGATATTATTTTGAGTTTGAGTTTTTGAATTCCACGTTTCACTATTAGTACCGAAACAACAAGAACCGTGCTGTGTGCGTGTGTGTGCTTTTCTATTGTTTGTATCAATGTGTCTTTGTGTACAATAAAGTATAATATATAAATAACAGGAACCTCTTTATAATCGATATCCTTATTAACGTAATCCTACATCATCTAAATATAAAACTTAGTGCATAAAGATAAACTTATCGCTTTTATATCTACAACATTGACATTGATACTTCAGAATATTACGTAGGAGATTATGTTTTATCTACCTATCTAATAATAATACAAGTTTTATCACCACTCTCTGTAATCTGTAATCATGATTGCACTCAATATTTACATTGTACCGATTTTAAGCCACTGGTATTATCTTGAAGGGCTAATGGTGTTAGTGGACCTCTATTTAATAGCTGAGTGTATCTGTTTTTACCGTGTACCGTATCGTTTTGAGGTGCATAAAGAGCATGCACCTCAAAACATTCTGCCGTTACAGTACGACCAGGAAAATAATACCCTCATCAATCTTCTTTTGCGCAGTGTAATAAAGTCGGATAGCAGCAAAAAGGGCGCAAAAACAATTAGCCAATCGTGCCAAGGGATTGAAGGTTGATGTCAAGTTTTTTTTTTATTTATTTTATATTTCTGACTGAAGAATTTTTGTTGCGATTCATCGAGTTTATCAATTTAAATTTATTTTTAAACTGTTATCTCTACATGGTAAGAGTGGAAAAACCTTTGATTAATTTAAAAAAAAAAACAGCGCCTGTTGCCTGTTGTTGGTGCAGTTGCCTGACAGCAAGTTGACCACTAACTTGACTCCACCAACAGGCACTGGGCCCGCGTGGTAGAGCCCACTCCATCTGACCCTTATTCGTGAGAGGAGGAGGAGTTTGCCCTGCAGTGGGATTCTACAGGCTATAACTTAACTTTGATACTAGAATTTGTTGTTATAAATTATATCAACAAATTTTCTAGTTGGTTAAGTCTGCTATTCTAAATAGTTGTTACATACACTCCTATACATTTTTCTACGTGTAGCTATCAAAACTTCTAGAAAATTCCTTTAAGAAGTTTATTCCGAATGCGTAAATGCGCGCTGCATACAAACGAAGTCTGGTGATATTTTCAATACTAACCAATTAAACTCGATGAAATTTTGCAGAAACATTCTAGGAACAAATCTCTATGCTTGTATCGTGTCCGATTTTCGTTAAAATATACAGTTTCAATGCTAGGATTAATTTAAGATTTGAATGGAAATCTTTGAGGCACTGTAATTTTAAAACTATACATTTTAACGAAAATCTGACAATATACAAGCATAGAGATTACTTTCTAGATTGTTTATGAAAAATTTCACTGACTTTAATTGGTTATTATTGATAATATAACCAGACTTCGTTTGGGTGGAGCGCGCCAACAGTAATATACCCTTAACTTTGATACTAGAATTTGTTGTTATAAATCTAATCCAAAATCGAATTATAACAACACATTTTCTATTAGGTAAAGTCTGTTTTTATAAATAGTTGTTACATACAACCCTAGACATTGTTCTCCGTGTAGCTATCAAAACTTCTAGAAAATTCCTTTAAGAGGATATAATTCGGAGCGCGCTCCATATAAACGTACTATGGTGATATTTTCAATACTAACCAATGAAATTCAATGAAATTTTGCTGAAACAATCTTGAAACAAATATCTATGCTTGTATGGAGTCAGATTTTAGTTAAAATATACATTTTCAATGCTAGGATTAATTAAAGATTTGTATGGGAATCTTTGAGGCACTATAACTTTAAAACTATACATTTTAACGAAAATCTGACTCTATACAAGCATAGAAATTTGTTTTTAGATTGATTCTGAAAAAAATCATTGAGTTTAATTGATTAGTATTGAACATATCACCATAGTACGTTTGTATGGAGCGCGCTCCGAATTATATCCTCTTAAGGAAATTTCGTCATAACATAAGATCGCACGAGCAATAAAAACAGTAAAAGCTATCAATTGCTATCACCCGTCTAATATTGATAGCGATCGACATTTTATGATGGATATATATTTATCTTAGTGATATTGCATCTGATACATCAAGTGCAATATGAATATATTTATTGAAACTCAATCATCGTAAAACAAAGAACCTACCTACTTTTATTTATTGGAGACGTGGCCTACCAGCCTTGCGTTAGCATTCCCCTCTGCCAAGGTACAAGACTATGTATTATTGTATACATAACTTTAACTTAAGAATTTATATTGTAATAGTTATTAAGTCGTGTTATGTTGTAGAGTTTCTGGCCGCATCTCCTCTACAGCGACAACACGTTCCGACGTGCAGGTAGCTTTAAAAAAGATTTGACGTTTGATAAGTGTACGTCAAGCTCCTGTATTGAATAAATTAAATTGACTTTGACTTTGACTTTGAACTGATCAAGTGCATTTTCATTTATATTATCCTTTGACATTATATTTTTTATGTAATGTACTTACTTGTAATTATGAATTTGATAATATGAAAAAAAAAAAAAAAATCGAATTCTATTCTATTCTATTCATTAAATTTTTTTACACTTCATCATCATTAAGCGAGACAGCCTAATTATTGCGGAACAATAGCTCATTCTGATTAGTGAATATAATTTAATAATCAGAAACATATTCTTTCCGTCATATCTTGGTCGTTACGTTACTAAAGCTGTTCCAAGAATAAGTGACAGTAAGGGCCTATTCCACCACTTTTGGATAAGTTCTTGTTAGCTTATCCGACAGGTCATTTGATATATATTGTATGAAGAATATGTCAAATGAAATGACAGGATAAGCTAACAAGAACTTATTCGGAAGTGGTGAAACAGGCCCTAAGTGTTTCAAATCTCTGTTTCTGTAATTCAAAACAGCCTTTTTGAGTAACGTTGCAGGTTCTGACACGAGCACTTCTCTTGCGTGGTTTTCGCGCGTCGTGTTTTTTCCTGCCACGAGGCTCCGCGATCCTCAATATCTTCTTGTTCTTGTTCCAAAAACAATCCCTGAGATTGGGATAGATACTCCCACAAACTACTTGACATTGGCGGAACTGCAGTGCTAACGCACAAGCAAGAGTCCTTTAATTATAAATTTAAAAAAAACAGTCTTAAATTTTGGTTGCTATTTGGAATATTTTTCATGACTTTTAAG
Source organism: Agonopterix alstromeriana (assembly GCA_963924505.1). NCBI lineage: Eukaryota > Metazoa > Arthropoda > Insecta > Lepidoptera > Depressariidae > Agonopterix > Agonopterix alstromeriana. Next base: position 1,362,902 of record OZ004680.1, read on the forward strand.
AATCAAAATTAGAATCTAAAGTAACAGAATAATATCCAAAGTTGCAAAAAAAAAACGTTAAGTAAGCTCAAAGTAACAAAGAACTCGATTTTTGTACTTCGGTGGTTCGACAAAAGGATGTGCGAAGCACGATTCTGCGACTTGCGTCATTGATATGCGACTAGGCCTAATATGAATTTTTATCCTGTTATTATAGAAATAGACAAAAATAACTTAAAATAGTAACAAACAGGTACAATGGACATAACAAATCAGAAGTGCAACAAAAACTGTGATACAAAAATAGTGCTGTGATGTGACTCGATGAACTGATATATCGACAGTCGATAAAATGATGCTTTACGTGACAACTACGGGGCAGGAGGTAGTTAAACGCCCACCGAGGAGGAGGCATGTTAGTGCCAATATCAAGGTAAACGATATTTTAACTGAACGGTTAGATCGAGAAATACAATGTTCTTTCCAGGCCATTCAACTCAAGAATTTAACTTAATGAGCTTATGGATAACTTCATCATCAGCCCTCTCCCCCTCTCCCACTGCTGGGGTACAAAGTATCGTCATGGTGAGGGTTTATTGGCGTTAGTCCACTACGCATACTAGCTTAATGTGGAAGGTTTCAGGATGGTATGACACTGTATCTAGAGGTGTTAGCTGGCTAGTATTTCGCCCCAATAACATGACTAAGCCAGAACATGACTAAACCAAAACTCAACATGATGAAAACAGAACATGACTGAAACAGAACATGACTTAACCAGAAAATGACCGAACCAGAACATGAGAAAATAAGAACATGACCTCCACCGCATAACCCATAAAACACCTCATCCCTTAATCCACTCGTAGGACACTCTTGACACCCATGAGACGAAATGGTGTGGTCCGTTATAAGCCGGAACCACAGCGATTAATATAACTCAATGATTTGTATCATTAGGCAAGCTGGAAGTGATATAACATAAGAACGATGGTCTGTAGATCACGAACGGATGTGGGTAAACAATTAATTAAACCATTTATAAGTTAAGGAGCCACTCGAGCGTGGACATTGTGTAAGCATCTTTTGTTGGTTGTATGCAAAACTTGTTAGATGATTGAAAGAATATGAATTATGTTGAATGAAGCATGATTTACTTCAAGCATTGTACATACTTCCTATCAACATTTCCTCACTGCTAAATAAATGAAACTACAAATTTATTTAAAAAAAAGTTTCCACATTTTTTATTGTAAAATTATGTTATTTTCTTGTGAAGAAACCGTGGTGGCCTAATGGCCAGTAACCATGCCTGCCGTGCAGGAGGCGATGGTTCGATACTCAACCTAGCTGACTCGTACCAATGAGTTTATCGGAATTTATGTACGAATTATAATATCACTGGCGATTCAGTGAAGGAAAATATCCCGAGATAACCTACATGCTTTAATTTCGAGGCATGTATTGTACCCACTACTGTCAATTATAAGAGGTGACGAGCTCACTAACCGACGACTGGACAGAATATTGGTACTAGTGAAACGTGGATCTGAGTTTTCAAAGTATCTTTGACTACCCGGGGAATATAGGCGTGAGAATAAGCATGCTATTTGCAAAAATCCGTGCATCCTGGTCAATCAACAAATCTCTAATGCCGATTACCCAATCATTTCACCCCGATAGCGTGTCAAACTCTACCCACCCAATCCAACACACCCAACATGCCATATTATCAACTCAATATTCTTCACTTGTCTACCGTGCAGGAGGCGATGGTTCGATCCCCGTCCAGGCTGACTCATACCAATGAGTTTTTCTGGAGCACTGGCTTTTCGGTGAAGGAAAACATCGTGAGGAAATTTTCATGCTTCAATTTCGAGGCAATATATTGTACCCACTGTCCATTATAAGTGGCGACGGGCACACTCCCCGTCACACTGGACAGAGTTTAGGTACTACTAGTGAAACGTGTATGTTCTGAGGTTTCAGAATATCTCTGACTACTCGGGGTATATAGTCCTGAGCATATGCTTATGTTCTTCATAAGGTCTTCCCTCTCTAAACTCCTTTCTCTTGTTGTCCACAGCGGCACCATGCGGGGATCTCGCAGTCCTCCTGCAGCGATGGGTCCCTCCTCAGCGTGGGCTCCTCCGAGATGGACGAGGACAGCAGCAGCGGTCACCATCACTCCCACGACCACTCCAATAGGAGCGATCAGTCGGATTTCTATAGTAAGTTTTAGGTTTTACCTGAATATTGTGACACAGATAATCTTTAAGTAATTTTTTAATAAATGCAAACAATATTTTGACTTCGAGAGGGACAAAAAATTACTTAAAATATGTTGTTTATTTTGATATAAGCTGATGCAATACAAAAATCCTAAACAGTTAGACACCACCATGGGTCCTTCATAATATGCTGACACATTTTTAAGGAGATGATCAGACAGTCAAACTGAACAACTTTCGCTACGGCACCAACATTGAAATCGCGGAAAAATATCTGCTGCTCCATACAAAACTGCAAACATACTGGAGCCGAATGTATGGGACAGCAGATTTTCTTTCGCGATTTCGATGTTGGTCCCGTAGAAAAAAAATGTACAGTTCGACGGTCTTATCATCCCCTTAAAAAAGTGTCAGCATATAAAGAAGGACCCTATATTTGGAGTCCATCTATTTATATGCTGAATGTTTTTCAAGGGGATGATCAGAAGACGATACTGAACAACTTTGTCTTCATAGATAAAGTCGTGTAATATCGTGTTCTGATCATCCCATCCTGACTGAAATCTGTTTTTTCGTACAAAACTACAATCAAATATGGGTCTGGCCCAATTATTTTTCAGAATTTCGATGTTGGTCTCATAGAGAAAGTGATTCACTTTGATAGTCTAAATCAGCATATGCTCACGACTATATTCCCCGACGGGGTAGTCAGAGATATTCTGAAACCTCAGAACATCCACGTTTCACCAGTAGTACCGAAACTCTGTCCAGTGGGACGGGGGGTGAGCCCGTCGCCACTTATAATGGACAGTGGGTACAATACATGCCTCGAAATTGAAGCATGCAGGTTTCCTCTCGATGCTTTCCTTCACCGAAAAGCCAGTGGTGTTACAAATCGTACATAAATTCCGAAAAACTTATTGGTACGAGTCGGCCTGGACGGGGATCGAACCATCGTCTCCTGCACGGCAGGCAAGGTTACTCGCCACTGCAGCACCACGGCTTAGTCATCGTCGTAAAATATACATAAAAATAGAAGAAATAGTAGTCATTGTCTACTGTTGTGATTGGTCGCTGCTGTTGATACTGGTTTTCAGGAAGTTACAGTGGTGGTGAAAAATAATTGGGTCAGTCCCATATTTGATTGTAGTTTTGTACGAAACAACAGATTTTTAGACGATTTCGACTTTTTTCTCGATCTTTTTTTTCGATTTTCGAACACGACTTTATCTATGAAGACAAAGTTGTTCAGTATCGTGTTCTGATCATCCCCTTGAAAAACATTCAGCATATAAATAGATGGACTCTATATACAGGGTCCTTCTTTATATGCTGACACTTTTTGATGAGACCGTCGAACTTTACATTTTTTTCTACGGGACCAACATCGAAATCGCGAAAAAAAATATGCTGTTTGTATAGTATTGACCCTCTCGAAGTCAAAATATGCCGCAAAAAAGACTAGATCAGTTCTAGAGTTTACGGAATAAAAAGTGTTTAATTCGTTCGGCTAAAAAATATGCATCGATACCTATGTGGTTCAATCCGCGAGTTTCCAACTAGTCAAATTAACAACTCTTTATCAAACGTCAAAACGCGTGCTTTGTATGAAATATTGTACTAAAATTGAATAGTGACGTCATTTAGTTTCGTCGTCGTTTTGATACTTTTTATAGTTTATCCAGTTATTTAAAAAATGTATTCAATTAACAGCATTACTGAAAATGTGAGTTTAGCGTTATTTTCAAACGGTTTATTTACTAAACGGTTAAAACTAAAATATATTTTATGTAGTCAACTCCCCTATTGCTTGGTTTGTCAGTTTTATCAACTTACTTGTTGAATATCTACATAACAGTTCTACCTACATAATGTTCCTGACAAGTATGTATTACACAGTAGGCACCTAATATAGACAGCAGGCGCGCAAATTTAATCTTTATTTCCCCTTAACATGCAACCGACAACAAACTCTATTTATAAAACGTTTAGTCATAAATTAGCTAATCACTTTTTGTCAGACGATTGCACAAATAGCATGTTACAGTAATCCAATCAATCCGCGTTACTGAATTAATTTATTCTATGGCTTCATAAAGAATCCATTACAAGTGGCGACGGGCTCACTTCCCGTCACACTGCACAGTGTTTCTACACAAGTGAAACGTGAATGTTCTGAGGTTTCATAACATCTCGGACTACCCCCTCGGGGAATGTAGTCGTGAGCATACGTATGTATATATGTTCATAACGAATGTAGGTTTTATTCCCCAGTACCATGTGGTACCATCACACGAGTAAATAACTTACAGAGACAGAGCTTCATTCAATGGAGCTACGAAAGTTACACTACTATAAGAACGGCGGTGTGTGTGTGACTTCACCAACGAGATCACCTAAAACCGGCTCAGCCAGTGGATAATCTATGGGCGAGCGTGTCTCGTAATCATTTATACGCTCCATAAAAGCTTGTACCTGGCTTATTTACTCATCGGCTACGAGACCACAACGGCGTCTCTTCCGCTAACCCAATTAATAAATTTACTATTTTCAAAACTTGCAGATTCATCGGAGCCGCCGACGGGCGTGGCGCCACTGTCGCACTCGGCCGCCAAGCACAAGATGGCGGTGCGCCCGCGACGCACGCACGGCGCTCCTAGGCGGAAGAAAAACATCCCTGTTAGTATTATATATTATATTATTTTTAAGGAACTCGTTTTAGGACGGTGTTCCTGTGATGGGACGTCATCAGCCGTATATATCCCACTGCAGGGCATGGGTATCCTCTTAGAAATAAGACAGGAAAGCATACCACACTTAACCTAGTGAAACCAGTGCAATGAATCTCACCGATTCCAGCTACCCAAACCGCCGCGTAGCCCCAGCAACGTCCTATGCCGAGGTCCGTACCCCCCTGGGGTGCCTAGGTCGGTTGCTTAAGTTCATTCAATTGGCTCGGTGACCCTTCTGGTCCCTCCAATAGTCCGCAGTAAATGCTCCCTGAGCAACGCTGTATATGTCATTACAAAAAAAAAAAAAAAAAGTGCAATGAAAAAAAATCAAGGTCTTCCGGTCCCGGGGTAATTGCAACTATGAGGCAATTGTGACTATGAAGAAAATTATTCTCCTGGACGTATTTTAAGTCGTCTAGAAGGCAGGTGTTGGTATAAATTGTTCCATAGTTGCAGTTACCCCGGGAGACCTTATGGATTTTTGGTGAAGACCCATGTTTGGGCTTCGTCAGTGATATCTTGCAGTATACATTCGTCAATAAAGCGTGCTTTCTGTTCTAAGTCAAAGTCAAAGTCAATATAATTTATTCAATATAGGAGCTTGCAGCACAGCTTTATCAAACGTCAAATCTTTTTTAAAGCTACCACCGCGTCGGAACGTGTTGTCGCTGTAGAGAAGATGCGGCCAGAAACTCTACAACATAACACGACTTAATAACTATTACAATATAAAGATCTGCAGTGATATTCATTTTCAAAGTAAATTCAAGCCTGGTGTAGGTCCATATTCGTCTGTAAAAATAGACCTGGTAGGTCCTTGTCCATATAGGGTCTTTTTTAATATGCTGACACTTTTTTAAGGGCATGATCAGACCGTCAAACTGAACAACTTTCTCTATGGCACCAACATCGAAATAACGAAAAAAAAATCTGCTCTTCAATACAAAACTGCAAACTTACTTGAGACAAATGTATGGGACAGCAAATTTTTTTTTCGCGTTTTCGATGTTGGTCCAATAGAGAAAGTTGTTCAGTTTGATGGTCTGATCATCCCCTTAAAAAGTGTCAGCATATTAAGAAAGACCCTGTATAAATATCGAATAATTATGGGTAGGTTATCCATAGATTTATAAGCGCTTTATACACGACCATAAATCCCTAACTTTAGGTCCTATAAGCCCTCAGTCCTTTAATATCAACATAGCGAACATCCATAAAACGCAATAAATATCTCAGTTATGGAAACTTTATCAATTCATCTCAACTTTTAGCAATATTATTATTCATTGAGGATTACAGTGACTAAGGGTTTAGACTGTTCTAACTCCTTCAAAGGTCAAGAAGAAGTGTATAAGGTGACAACACAAGGCAGCTATAATATTATATCGTTGTACTTTCCTAACGCACGCAAGTTGTTTGGTGCTTCCTCTGACTTACACAGAAACGAGACGTGCTTACATAATTTTGCGTGTGATAGAGGAGTACAACCTCAAGCCTACAATATCTTATAAATCCCGTCTGTGACGTCCATAAAAATGTGCTGAAGCGTCACATGATAGAGATATGACTTGATCCATCGAACTGGGAGACATTGGTTAAAGACCAGCCTCATTGGAGGCATTCTGTGACCACTAAGGTGTATGCGTTTGAACAAGCGCGACGTTCGGACCTTGATGCGAAACGCGACTAGCTGAAAGACCATCCACCTGCGGTCATCCATTACAACTTGGTTGGAGGGGTGGTGACGTGCAGAGAGTGTCAGCCACCTGAGAGCACACGAACGCCGTTCTCAGCTGTGAGCAATCAGTCGCCGTGGCCGATAACGGTCGTGATGATGATGATAAAACTTTTATTTCTTGCGAACTCCTCTTCCACCTTAGTGTAGGAGACTTCTCAAACATCGTTGGAGGCTTAAGGTGCGCTAGACATATCTCTTAATTTTGACTACACTTTGAATATTTGGCTACCGTTGCACGTGTAGCCAAATATTCAAACTGTAGCTCTTATAACTCTATGTCTATGCTGATGAAAAATTGAGTACAATCAGACTAAAACATAAATGTGTTCACTTATTGCAGATTGCCGCATCAGCCTTGCCGATAACGCCCGAACTGAACGAAGAAATGATACGAAGCACTACTCCTGACGTCACGCACAAGACCTCAGAAGTTGTTACTGGTAAGTAAATACATAATATTTTACTATAAAAAAAAATATATTTATATACTCATATACGCATACAACACTTTCCTCACAACTGATCGTGAGGAAAGCTAGGTGCGTTTCGACACGTGTATTGTTATCTGTCGTTTATTACAGAAACTAGTCCGTAAGAACTTAATAATTTGTAAGAACTGGAGTTGATTGACAATATTCCAGACGATTATTAATGTCATTGGAAGATTATTATTTTACGGCTCTGGCAATAATCCTACAACATACACACTGTCCATTACCAGTGGCAAAGTGATGTACAGATTTTGGGTAGGAATCTTTTTCTTTTCGTGGCAACGGTCCTTCATTGGTATTCATACTGGCCAGGTATCTGGCGAGCACTATGCTGATCAAATGTAGATATTTGGAATATGCTTTATTTGAAATGTACCTAACTGTGTTGTGAGCATAAGTATAATACGTTAACACCCACAAAATCAATTTAAAAAATACTAATCTTTTTCTTGCCTGTATAATATATAATCTTTTCTAAGCTATTTCATACAGCAATTGAAATAAACTCCCTCTTTATAACTAGGTGTCATAACAATGTGACCTATTTGTGATAAAAGTTATATTGTTCATGGGCCATTGTCTCTATGAAAGGCATGCTATATCACACACTGTAAAGCGATGTTGTTTTCCTGTTCCATTTTAATAATCCCTACCGGATTACTCTTTATCCTGTAGTGAATTGAACAAAGTTTAAATTAAAAACATCCTTAACATTAATACATTTTCATGTCATATTTCTCGACGGTATTATTTCAAATGTACTTTTCTAACATGGTTCAAATAATATCTTTAGAATTCTATAAATAGATAATTTTTGTATTATTAACTCTACAATTTCTCTCTTTTCAGAATCATACTCTTCATCGACGACTACGAAACATGTGATCGTGAAGGAGCAGCAACAGCAACTCAATCGAGAGCTCCATAGAGTACTCGAGACCCCAAGCGATACCAAACTGAAGTCCTCATCATTGCCTCCCGGACTAGCCCTGAGCCAACTAGTGGGTCAATCACCAACCAAACTGAGCATAGCAGAGTCTAACACCCCCAGATCTTCGATTAAAAGAAGCAAATCTAGCACACAAGATCAATCCTTACGAGACTCCCCAAAAGTACACGCCAGAAACGAAAATCAAATGCAAACTTACCATTCAGAAGAAAGAATGACAAAATATCGTTCAGATAAAAAATACGCCGAAGAATCTTGCCTTGAAAAGAAATCTAAGTCAGACAAAAAGATTGAAAACGAAGTCATAAAATCTACTAAGAAAGAGGAGTCGTTTTTCAGTAGATTGCTTCTAAGAAAGAGCGGGAAGAAGTCAAAGAAGGATCAGACAGATGGCGATGGACAGCAAGAAGTCAAAAAGTCTAAGACAGATAAATCTTCAGCTCAATATAAACCTGTAGATGGGGAACGAAGTGGGTTTTCAGTCCCAGAAGGACAAGGGTACAAACCGGTGCCTGCAGAGAGAACCCACAAATCTACAGGACAGAAAGTCTTTGCCAACCAAATGCATAAGCGTTTAGACAACAAAGGTGCTTATGTCCAAGACGGTGCGTACAAAGACGTATACAGTGCTGCCAAAGTTTCAGGAGTCGAATACAACATTACTGATCTCAAAATCGCTGAAGAAACCGATAAAATGTTGAACCTTGAAATGAAAAGCCGATTCAGCAGACGTGAAGAATTCTGCGAAAAAGTAGAGAAGACTAAAAGATGCTCCTCGAAAGAAGCTATAGATGACAAACGAGACTCGTTCAGTTTGCATCACGATAAATCTAAAAGACCCACGTCTGTACAGAGGTTGGTAGATCCATTCTCGTCCAAAGGATTTATTAACAATGAGCAAGCTATGAGAGTTCAAGAAGATAATTTGTCTCCGACGCTTGTGATCTCAGACGACGAACCTCCGATCAGAGCAAGGCGAATAAAGAACCACAACGACTACGTGTTTCATAGCGGAAGTATGCCTAAAAACATCCCTTACTTCAACCCGAGCATCGTAGTATCAGAAACGGCTCCGATCAAAACTATTAGACACCAGAGTTCTGAGAACGTCAAACATCTGAACAGATCTTCTGAACACGTTTCGGACTTTATCGAGAAAAGAGTAGACAAACGTGATATGCACCATGTGAAAAAAACAGAAGAATCCTACGTAACATCTGGACTAAGATCTCTTGGAGACGAATACGTTGAAAGCAGAAGCAGTATCGGGAAATCTCATAGTTTCCGTTACGCTTCAGAAACGACTTCTATAAGTTCTCAGGAAAGTCAGATGCCTAGTCTACCTGCTATTGTTGGCATTTCAGAACCGTTGCTAGAAAGTTGGGAAGTCAATTACAGAAGAAACGTCAGTGAACGACATGATTTCTCTAAAAGAGTATCCGCTAGGAACTATAATATACTTCACGGTAACACAGACGGTTACGACAGCTTGCCAAGTACTGACAGCAGTTACTTAGACAGTCTTAAAACAGATGTAAATGAAGACAGAAAACTGTTTACAAACAGCATTCATATAACGATTGATAGTCATAAAAGAGATAGTGATATATCTCAAATAGAGGCCAAAATCGACGATATTATTAGCTCCCCTAAGCCTATTATTGCTTCAATACTCAAGTCTAGTTCTTTAGATAGCGTTAAGAGTAGCCCTGAAAAGCCTATGGATGATAGAAGGAAAACTATTTCAGTTGAAAGCGCTTTAAGCCACAGCATTAAGAATCAAAAGGATAAGCAAGAAACTGATAATTTCATATCAGTTACTCATATTAATAAAGAACAAACTCCTGTTAAAAACACAGAAGTACCTAAGTTGAATAAAAGCGACGAAAAGATACAAAAAGCAGGAACAACAAAGCCAGGAATACCAGAGTTTATGAATATACAGCTAAACAGAGTTGACGCTAAACCAACGACAAACGTCGTATTGACTGCAAATGTAACACCAAAGAAAGTCGATAGTCCACAAGCTGAGAAAGAACATGACATGGAATTCATAAAAGCGACAGAAACTAAAATCCTAAGCGTTCAACCTAAAAAGGAACCCGTTATTAAAGAGCATTCAGTTGAAAGTTCGGTTGAAGACTCCCCTGTCATCGTTCGAAAGTCTACCGTTCAGAACGCGCCACAAAGTCCATCTACGCCAAAAGCTTTTTTCAAACGAAAGGCGATGAGTGTCGAACTACAAGACCGACCAGAGAAGCCAAGAACAAACTCACTAAGTACAGAAGGAAGTACAGAAAAAATATACGACAGCATATCCATGGATCAAAAATCACATTCTAGTTTCGGAAGTAAAAGTTCGATTCAAAGTTCAGATAGCAACGACATAAGAACCCCGGACAGACATGAAGAAACAGTTATTTATCGCAAAAAACATGTACTATCAAAGGAATTGCGTAGCGATAGGAAAAACGACGACGAACCGGAATTGATGAAAGTGTTCGCTCGACGTTCTCTAAAAATCAAAGATTCAGAAGCTGACAACATTGCCCAAGAAATTGCCGAAGCAAATAACACAAATGAAGAAAGTACAGACAACATAACAGCTACAAGATCAAAAATACTCAAGAACGAATTCAACGCTTCTATAAAATCCAGGGACAGTGACAAAGAAAATGAAGAGACAAAAGAACAATTAGAGGAGAAACGTCTAGTTGATATAGCAGCTCGGGTCAGTCAATTCGGAGTACCGCATTATCAGCGAAGTGTAAGCATCAACAGTGTTGTTAACACGAAAAGAGACAGTGCCCCAACCTACAGAAGTGAAGTGAACAAATACAAAAAAGACGTATCAGATTCTACACCAGAAAAACGACTTAGAAACAGAACATTTCCCGACCCTTCAAACGATCGACAGGAAATTAACATAGCTAAAAACGAAGCTATGGCTTATAAAGCTGATACATTATCAAAAAGACCTTGGCAAAGGAAAGATGATGATAAATTCAGGAAATCTGTTGAGGAAAAACGTGAGAGTGCTGTGATAGAGAAAGATGGGGATAAGGAGAAGGAAGTGGGTGGGAAGGAGAAGGATGGTGGAGAAGTGGAGGCGGATGCGTCGCCGCAGTATAAGGGGATTTTGCAGATGAGAGCCGAGTGGGAGCGGAGGGCGAAGCAAGGCATGACCAAATAAATACTGGTGCTAGGTACGAGGTGATTATTATTTCATATTTTTCATTATTTTTAGGCACACTCACCTATTATCTCCCACCTTGAGGTAACACATTGTACTCTTTTTACTGGTTTAGTGAATTTTAGCATTTCTTATCGTATCAGAAAAGTAAAAAGTGAGTAGGTACTAAACTTACCGAAAATAGAAATATACAGGGTGAAATTTAAATCGTTGGCATACATTTAAGTCGCATATGTATTGTAGTTTTGTATGGAGCAACAGATTTTTTCCTGCATATTCAACTTTGAGTAAAAGTTACGATTTCAATGTTACCCTCATGTTACCATAAGTGCTCGAAATACATTATAATATATTTCTTTTATATTACAGATAGACGGAGGGTACCACGCTGTATACAATTGCGTATAAACCTAGATATTATTAACATAGTGATACTTGTAGGCTAGACATACCGACATCTGTCGAAATTTAATGTTATTATTAAATAATTAATATAGAAATTTATCTAACGTTGTTAAGACAATGTATTTTTGAGTGTTATTGCAATGAAATAGCGAATAGTTCTATTTTATTAAAGAATACTATAATGTATTAAACATTTCAACTGTGAAATACAAAATTTTATTCATATAGTTTTATGTTGTTTTATTTTGGGAAATCTTTAAAGACGCGAGACGCATGAAGTCGGATCTAAGAAATTAAGATAGTTGAAAATAGTACTTTGTGGTTGAAAATACTCGTACACGCTGTCATTCTGTTAACAACGGTTTTTCTGTAAGCTGTGGTAAAAGCACTGATCTGCAAGAGATATAAATATTAGGGATAGATTTATGATTAAAAGCTAGATTCCTGGACAGAAACAATTGCGCTTTATAAATATATCGAAACTTTGTAGCTATTTGTCGTAAGTTGAAGAGGTCAGGGGTCTATGAATTTCTATAAAGGTGTAATACTTACCTAAACGTGTTACATACCTTAAGGGGATCCTTCAGGCCATCAAACTTAATCAACTTTCGCTATGGAGCAAGCATTGAAATGGCGAAAGAAAAAAAAGCTGTTCATACATTTGAGTCGAGTAGCCATTGTTATTTTCTATGGAACATCCAATTTCTTTTCGCGTTTGCGATATCGGTGCCATAGTGAGTTATCCAGTTTGATGGTCTAAAGTACCCTGTACACCCTGTACTCAAAACTGGGACTTTTTTATTCAAACTTCAAGTTTAATAACTCCCGATATGTGAAAATCGAAAGATGGAGTAAAGGATCATGTAATAGTTGCCATCGGACGACCTATCATGGACGGATAATACCACTGCAGGCAAACCAGTCCTCAGAAAAGGGGGTGATCATTCAACCAACGAGCACAGATCAAAGGCAGCGCGAAATCCGAACGTCATGAATTCATTTGTAACTCTAATTGCTTGCTTGCTTATCGTGTAGACTTCAAATTCTGTACAAAGTCGCTAAATAGTAGCCAGCCAGCATTGGCCAACTGATGCTGCACCGTCGCTAGCGGTCGTTAGCACAGCTGAAGGCCTACCATGAGTTTTCACTGTACGTTACTAACTACTATAGTTACGTCACCAATTCGTATGGCAGAAATTAGTTCTCAACGTTAACCACCATGAGCGCTGTACGAAATTCAATACAACATTGGTGACGCAAATACAGTAGTAATATACAGTGAAAACTCATGGTAGACCCTCTGAATGTAATTCTACTGGTGGAACGTAAAAAACCAGAAAATACATTACTGTTCCTAAAAAAAACAATAAGTTAAAAAATCGTTGGCAGAAAGGTAAATATGAGCGCAGCGCAGGACCAGTCGTTGTGGCCATCATTAGGAAGCCTATGTCCAGCAGTGGACGTCTATCGGCTGAGATCACAGAACATTATAAGAGGAGTTAAAAGTGCAAAGTAGGCGTGGAACGTGTCGCCACAAGTTATGCAATGATTTGCATAACACCATAAGGCGCGCGAATGGTGCGAGCAAGAGGGCATGAGTAATTGTAGTAGCGTGAGCGGGAAGACAAGTGGCGACAGCTGTCTCCGAAGCAAAAGCGCTTCTTTGCATTTCTAACCCCTCTTATAATGTTCTGTGGCTGAGATGATAATGATGAAATATCGTTGAGTAAAGGGACGTCAGCCAAAAGGTGGTTATAACTCTCTTGGCCGCCATCTATTGAATGTTTTAATTTACTTCCGGGTAAATAAGACGGTGTAGTACCTAACAGTATTAACTTCATGGTCCGTACAACCCTAGCAAGCTTGCTAGAAAATAACACGAATAGTAAGTCTAACAATAGATGGCGTTAGCTTGCTAGAAAATATGTCAAAAAGATGTAAAAAGGTCAACGCAAGATGGCATTGGTAGTGTTAGAAAACTTACAGAAGGCATATTCAAGCAAAGACATTCAAGGTTGCAATGATAAAAGTACGAAAACAGGGTCCAGCTTAATATGCTGACTGTTCTTTAAGGGGGATGATCAGACCATCAAACAGAACAACTATCTCTATGGGACTCCTAAATTTGCGGCGCCGCCAAGACAACCTGTCTTGGATTGTCGGATCGGGTAAATTCTCCTTTTGTAGTAGTTTGGTCACACTGGTCCACCACGATAAAAGAGGATGTCCTCTACCCCTTCTATTTTTGAGAGGTAAAAGCTTCCTTGACCACGTGTTCTTCATCTGCGCATCACGTTGCCATACCACTTCAAACGAATTTTTGTTGTTCTTCAGGACTGGGAGAAACTTTTAAGCTGCTACGGATATACTCATTCCAGACTTGGACAAGTTATATGTCCATTGACAGTCGAAACTAAGAAAGCGTTGAAAAAAATTGCAACCAGTACTGGCCTCTAAACCCTATAATTTGTATGACGGCTCACGCACACCAACCTAAGAAAATTGGCCCGTTTTGTTTTATACGGTAGGAGCGTTAGGCTCATTCTAGACATATACTATTTCTAATATTCCAGACATTGTCGAGTTTTGTGACCACGCCAGACCATCTCAAGATTCTCATTTCTGCAGTGTGTAAAAACAATTAATAATTGGTATGTCAGGAGAGCATTATCTGGGCCTAAGGTACCGCTGGACCAGTTTAAGCCTCGCAAATGCATGCATTATAATAACTAAAAGTGAAAAGAGTTTTTAGCATATGCTCACGACTATATTCCCCGAGGGGGTCAGAGAGTCGGTCAGAGATATTCTGAAACCTCAGAACATCCACGTTTCACCAGTAGTAGCCGTACCCACTTATAATGGACAGTGGGTACAATACATGCCTCGAAATTGAAGCATGCAGGTTAAGTTGGAATTTTTCTATCCAACATAAAACTCAGAATGAGTGCTTTACTAGGTTTTCACTGCAGGGCACTGATATTGGCAACCACAAACGTTTCCAAACAAACATACAGACCCTTGAATACATTTGTGTAAAAAGGACGCGATATTAAAAAATAAGAGAGGATTTGAGGATTTTGTACGTAAAGAACCGATTCAAACGTATTCTGTTTTATTAAAGTCAAAGTCAAAATAATTTATTCATTATAGGAGCTAGAAGCACACTTATTAAGTAAGCAATCACCGCGTCAGAACGTGTTGTCGCTGTAGAGAAGATGCGGCCAAAAACTCTACAACATAACACGACTAAGCTAGGGTTATGTATACAGTAATACATATTCTATATAATTAAATAAATGATACTATACAGTAAGTCCCACACTCAGACCCAAGCATTTTGATCATTTAAATAATCATCCAGTTTATAATATGCTTTTTTACAGAAGACTTAAATGATTAAAAATGTGTACCTATTTATAATGTAAAGAAGAAAAGGTATTTTGGTAGTTTTTACTTGCAGCTTGATGTACTGAAAATGTTAAGTATCGAAATGCCTTTATTAAATTGACGCAAACTGCAAGTTCCATTGATCTAGTATAGACTTTGACTAATTATTGTAAGGACTAGCCTTGCGGTAGCATTTCCCCTCTGCCAGGGTATAAGCACAATTGATCTTGTGCATTTACATTCAATTTTACACCTTATCACTAAACGAGACAGCCTATAATTGCGAAATAATAACTTCGAATTTAGAACGTTTGGGGTTCACACGAGACTACTTTTCATGATTTTTAACATTCAAAATTAGAATGTAAAGTTATGGGGAATAAAATCCAAAGTTGCGGATTTCATGTTACCTCGCCCCCCGCAAAAAGTGGCAGAAATGTTTGTTAGTAGAATTACACGCGTAACCAGTCCACATATAAATAGTCAAAGAGTATAGATTACCAATCTCATTACAGACGTCCACTGCTGGACATAGGCCTCCGCCAAAGATCGCCACAACGAAAGGTCCTGCGCTGCCCTCATCCAACGAGTTCGTGTCCCCTTCACCAGGTCGTCTGTCCGCCTTGTGGCCTATTCAAGCATCGACTTCTGGCACAAAAATTTTATACTTAGTATGGACTCTTGATTCTGGTCAGTTTCTGAACCCTGTAGGGCACTGTGGTAAGGTGTGCAAAACACAATAAATCTGTTTTACCTAAACTGGCAGTTGGTGACGTCATGACGACATGTTACGACAAAAGACCGACGGATAGATAGGTATTCTTTTTTTGTTGAACCTGTAGCCTTATTTTGGACACATACATTTAAACTAGCATGATTTAATTATTCTTTACATTGGGCTATTAATTCTTTTTTTATTCTATAACTAGACATATAGCTCTATCTAATAACTGGTTGTAAAATAAACTCTGTAAAATATAAAAATTGTTATGATACAAGAAATCTGGAACTAAAATTACCATCACTCAATAAGACAGTAAAAGTTACCTTTTAACACCCTACAAAATCATTTCAACATTTCTCCTCCCCTAAAAACAAGGGTAGTAAAGGAACGCATCGAAAAACATGGGGGATGATCAACGCATGCGCGTAACACAACCAAATATCTAACCCCAATAGTTGGAAGCACGACGCCTCCATTTTATTTTTCATTTATTTCCTATTTTTCCATAGAAACGTTTCATATAACTTCCAGTATATGAACTGAGAGACATTAAAATTAATCCCGTTACAGTGAAGTGTTAATTAATTGACAATTCGAATAAAAAGACGAATAAAAGAACTGTGTGCTTACGTAATTATCTATTTTTTCGTGTTTCAAGATTGTATAATTTTTCTGGACCAGTAGAAAGGTAAGAGAAATGATTAGATATCTAAATTTAACAGCAGTAAGGTATAGATTCGTAAAAAGATAGCCTTAAGTGCGCTTATTAGATTTGTTTTTGGGTCACACATCGATTTTCGCTTAGGTTTCGTTCGGGAAACGAAAGTCAAGATACAACATGTTAGCAATACATTTTTGATATAAATGCAAAGTTATTGAGCTACATTTATGTAATAAAAAGTATAAGTTATATTTACTAAGTTACGATAGAATTGTAGATAGAAAAATGTAGTTACAAATACGCACTTAGCTACGAGTACGTAACTATACAAGTAGGTACCAACGCATGTTTGTCCTATTGAATAAAAACATGGTCATTGTTTAGAAAAGACTATCCTATTTCTTCCTTTGTAAAGGAGTCATCCAAAATTCAGAGACGTTTTTTAAATTCGAGTTCGATCTCCCGTATCTACGTCAAAATCCATTTTCGACCCTACTTAGACTCAACGTACGCTCAAAAGACTTATCTCAATCGCCTATGAGGTAAGGTTTGTTTTGCAGTGTCTTTGTAGGTGAAAACTTCGCCTATCACTGGACTAAATCCAGGATCCTTCTTTATATGCTGACACTTTTTTAAGGTGATGATCAAACTGTCAAACTGAACAACTTTCTCTATGGGACCAACATCTTAATCGCGAAAAAAAAATCTGCTGTTCCTTACAAAACTGCAAACCTACTCGAGCCCAAATGTATCGAACGGCAGATTTTTTTTCGTGATTTCGATATTGGCTCCATAGAGAAAGTTGTTCAGTTTGATGGTCCAATCATCCCCTTAAAAAGAGTCAGCATATTAAGAAGGACTCTGTATACATATGACATATATTTCATCTTGAAATAGATAGGTTTTCAATGTCGCATATTAAAGGCTGACCGAGATTTTCCCATAATTATTGACCTGAATTTAGGGATTAGGATCTTCAATCTCTCATATTAAAGGCTGACCGAAATTGGCCTGAATTGAAGGGATAAGAACGTTGTATAATAATGATTGTGACTCACGCATACGGAAGTATTCAAGCCGATAGGAAAGAGATAAATAATAAACTAGTAATTACTCAACACACTGGCCAATCCTGGCTATGAACAGCGCAAGGAGAAGCCTGCTGTCAGTCCTAGATTCCACGGAGGAATTTCAGGAACGAAGAAAATAGAAAGAAAAGACCAGCCCCCCTAGACAAAGTGAAATTCTATTGGCGTTGACGCTAGTAGAAAATGACAGAATGTATGGATTTGACATTAGCGATCGATACATTTTGACGTTTGCTTTCGTCACCAACGTCAAGTCCATACATTTTTATGTTTTCTACTATCGTTAACGCTAATCGAAAGGTACTTTGTCTGTAGGCCCAGCCCCCCTAGACAAAGTGACATTCTATTGGAGTTGACGCTAGTAGAAAATGACAGAATGTACGGATTTGACATTAGCGATCGTCAAAATGTTTCGATCGCTAATGTCAAATCCATACATTCTTTCATTTTCTACTAGCGTCAACGCCAATAGAATGTCACTGTGCCTGGGACCCCTGGTCTCAAGCAGATATGCAATGTTCACTACAAGCTCAAGAAGACTGGATAACTGAATCAATAAAGTCATCATCATCATCATCATATGCTCACGACTATATTCCCCGAGAGGGTAGTCAGAGATATTCTGAATCCTCAGAACATCCACCTTTCACCAGTAGTACCGAAACTCTGTCCAGTGTGACGGATGAGCCCGTCGCCACTAATAGTGGACCGTAGGTACAATACATGCCTCGAAATAGAAGCATGCAGGTTTCCTCACGATGTTTTCCTTCACTGAAAAGCCAGTGGTGTTACAAATCGTACATAAATTCCGAAAAACTCATTGGTACGAGTCGGTGGTATTTATATTACGGTCAAAAGGCTCGCAAAGTGCAGATCGAAAATGTAAGCTAGACCGTTTGTTCTGCCATGCTGTGTTGTGCCTGATTTCGAATAGAACAATAAAATACCATTGAAGAACCAAAGAAGAATAGCACCAACCTAGACGGTTGTCGTAAGAGGTGACTTAGGGCTAAGACTCATTGATCGAGGGCATTCGACGGTTTGTCTATACAAAAAGCACGATTAGTATGGGACGCCTTTCGCTACGTCGATGCAAAAGGATGCGTGCGTCGTCCCATACCTACTAATCGCGCTTTTTCAATGGACAAACCGTCTATGGCTGTCGATCAATGTGTCGTAACCACTTATTGGTTACTTCAGGCATCTCTAATAGTTCAGTGTTGTTATTGACAAACAAAATGTTGAACTTTTAATCTAAATTAAAAGTTCAACATTTTGTGAATTGGATTTGGATCTTACGCGAATAGGGCATTTCACGAATTTAATATTGCATTGAGCATAGGGCGTATTTTTAGGGCATTTTAGTGTTGAAAGTTTTACAGTTAAAAGCGATATCATTTACGAATAAGTTATGTAGGTAGGATCTTTTGCCAATTAGACCAATTATGAAAGCGACCTCTTGCAAAATAAGACAGTAGGTAATATGCATCACGGTGACTTTTTTGATAGGACCTTCTCAACGACGATTTCCAAAATTGCATTCCTTGATTACTGCGTCTTTCTCAAAACAAATTTAATGAAGACTTCAGTGAATAGCAACGAAACGATCACTTAATTAAAGGACAAAACAACAACACTTTTAAAAGAGGCCGGCCTATTTCAAATTAACTTCTTTTGAGTACGGTTGACAAAATAACGACTCGTGTTGGGAATTACACACTTTGCTGCTGTCTCTATACATGTCTATGAGAGAACGAGTTGATCTCTTGTGTTTTATTACTCTACTACGCTACAGATATACAGGGTCCTTCTTAATATGCTGATATTTTTTTAAGGGGATGATCAGACCATCATACTGAACAACTTTCTTTATGGCACCAATATCAAAATCGCGAAAAAAAATCTGTTGTCTCATACAAAACTGCAAACCTGCTTGATAGTCAAATGTATGGGACAGCTGATTTTTATTTCGTGATTTCGATGTTGGTCCCATAGAGAGAGTTGTTCAGTTTGATGGTGTGATCATCCCCTTAAAGCATATATATGGTTTATGTTTTTCGCGTGTATCTTTGTTTATCATTTGTTGCGGTTTCCCGTTCGTATTAAAAACATTAATTTGTTGTATTGAAGTCGGTGCCACGCCAAGTCCAAAAGAATTATACAACGTCTAGCATCAAGTCGAGTCTGCTTGACATCGAAATTCCACACCAGTTTCGTTTTTCGGGTCAGTGCCGCCCCGGTCCACTTGCATAAGGCCGCCCCCACTGGGGGCCCACTGCTGTATTATACCTCAGGTCAGGTTGTTTTCTCTTAAAAGCTCACTCCTATCGGAACTGAAAACGATCCGCCCGGACCTCTTGGCCTGGGGGGCCTCCAAAAACTCGAGAAGATTTTTAATCAAATAAAAAACTAGGCCAAAATATATTGAGTAAGTAAGAGGAAGTTTGAAGTTGGAGGCCTTCGGTTCTGAGACTGCAATTTGGATACGGAGGCCCCGTACGTAGTCAAAGATAGTCAGAAATAGAGTCAACATTTATATTGCCAATTTTCGAGTTCGCTCCGCTCGCTCAATCATTGTTTTACAATCAAGTGATTCGATTTCGGCATTATCTGGAGATGTAGCTAAATGTCGACCTCCCTTCGCTCTCTCCTTGTTCTAAGTCCTGTTGCGATAATCGCATAATCTTGCAGTAAATTCTCGAGCTCACTTCGCTCGCTCCAACTCTCCTGGTTCCAGTTTTTGTCCCGGCTCGAAAAATCGTAGATATCAATTTCTGGGAATACCAGGGGGACCTCACCTCATTTAGTTTCGCCGCCCCGGGCCTCCGATGGACTTAGTCCGCCACTGTCCAATATGCCATGCCACCACTAAATAAAATAATGTACTTGCCTAATCATATCATAGATTCGGTTGTATTAGGTACAATTTTGAATTTTATTTTTTATTTCCTTAAAAAAGAAAGTGTGTTTACAATTTATACACATAAAACTTATCGCATTTGTTTAAAATATGGTATAAAATTATGTTGCAGCACAGTCTAGTGACCAATTTCAGTATAACAAGATCATAAATTAAGGAAGCTTCACTACACGAGCGAAGGATTCCGCCATGTTTTCCATAATGAGTACCCATCAATAATCATTTTGTTTCTTATTAAAATTTATTGGCAGCCCTGAGACTCGGCTTGAAAGGAACACAGGTGTAAATTTAAGATATTTTACGGGAAAACACATATTGACATTTTTACCTACACGATATTGTCTGTCAATTGTTGTAACTACCTATACTCCATTCAAAATAGCATCGAAATTTTAAGGCTATTTTGCATTACAGAAACAGAGATTTGAAACACTTACTCTCACTTATTCTTAGAACAGCTTTAGTAACGTCCAAGATATGTCGGATAGTATATGTATCCAATAAATTAATAGCATAGCCAGAAAGCTAAGTAAGCATCGGAAAATCTCGTCATCCTTATTTGGATTGAAGTATAGGTAGCCCAACCTAGTTTTGACAAAGAAAACATAACTCTACGCCCTACTTTTTTCAACCTGGCTTAACTCCAGGTTAAGTTGGTAGGATGATTTCGTAGAATAAACCTGTGATAGCTATTTAACCTAGAGTTAATTGCTAACCCAGGTTAACCACATTGAGAAAAATATTTATCTGGTCGCTTTAACTAAAATTTGGTAGGTATATTAGCTGAATAGTTAATCTGTGATATTAGCAAGCATTAGGTATAGCTATGGGACAGCTGTTATTATTTAGTTTAGACTATGTTAGAAAATTGGTTGTCACAAGTCTTTTAGGTTGATTGAACTAAAATCTGAATAACATAACTTCATACCTTATGTTATATGACATTTTCTAAACAAGATACCAAATGACATATAGATAGCTTTTAATATCTATTTTGACTTTACCATTACTATTTGTAACACCACTGGCTTTTCGGTGAAGGAAAACATCGTGAGGAAACCTACATGCTACAATTTCGAGGCATGTATTGTGTACCCACTGTCCATTATAAGTGGCGACGGGCTCACCCCCCGTCACACTGGACAGAGTTTCGGTACTACTGGTGAAACGTGGATGTTGTGAGGTTTCAGAATATCTCTGACTACCCCCTCGGGGAATATAGTCGTGAGCATATGCTATGCTATGCTATGCTATGCTATGCTATGCTATGCTATGCTATGCTAGGCTATGCTATGCTATGCTATGCTATGCTATGCCATTACTATTTATGTCATTGTAGAGTTTCTGGCTTACCACCGCTTCAGAAGCCAGAAACTCTACAATGACATATCCTTTAAACATAACAAAATATTATAAAGTACAACTACTATAAAGTGTAGATATACAGGGTCAAACTTAATATGCTGACACTTTTTAAGGGGATGATGAGATCATCAAATTGAACAACTTTCTCTATGGGGCCAACATCGAAATCGCGAAAAAAAAATCAGCTGTCCCATACATTTGGCTAAAGTAGGTTTGCAGTTTTGTATGGAGCAGTGAATTTTTTTTCGCGATTTCGTTGTTGGTCCCATAGAGAAAGTTGTTCAGTTTGATGGTCTGATCATCCCCTTAAAAAAGTGTCAGCGTATTAAGAAGGACCCTGCATAAGTAATCTACTAAAAAAAAAATTGCCTTTGTGGTCCAGTGGCGAGTAACCTTGCCTGCCGTGCAGGAGGCGATGGTTCGATCCCCGTCCCAGCCGATTCGTACCAATGAATTTTTCGAAATTTATGTACGATTTGTAACACCACTGGCTTTTCGCCGAATGAAAACATCGTGAGGAAACCGGCGTGCTTCAATTTCGAGGCATGTCCATTACAAGTGGCGACGGGCTCACTCCCCGACACACTGGACAGAGTATCGGTAATAATGAAACGTGGATGCTCTGTAGTTCAGAATATCTCTGACTACGACTATATATGCATGCATGCACAACTACTATAAGTACCTATAATGTTAACCTACTAATAAAACCAAACTAATAATGGCAGTAAAGGGTAACAAAACATCGTTCAAACTGTGAACTCATAAAACAGTTGCGGTTGCGGTCACAGCGAGCGAACGAGCCGTTTCCTACCGAAGACATACGGTGTGGTCCCAGAGACCGATGGCTTTACGGCTATAGATATTTGGACGTTGAACCCTAAAATACATTACATCGTTAGCTTGATGATACAACTTAGAAGGAGAGCCCTCTGGCACAGAATAGGCAATGGTATACAACGTGTTAATGAATAAACGCAAAACTAGAAAGTAGTTTGTTTAGAATCGAGAGCAGAATCGAATTCAGCATAGGTAATTTTTTTCAAAATATTTAATTATTTGTTTGTAAAATTTTATATTTACTGAACTCGATGTCAATCCACCGCACAGGAACACTCACCCTACTTACTACCAAAACAAGATTCTTAAAATGTATCCATGAGCACGTTAGCGCTTTCGTTCATTGCTGAAATGATAACAAATCATTTTTGCCTCAAAACTTAAAATGCGAATAAATTTAAATGTTAACTATCAAAATAATGAAATTATTCTTTCAATCTAATTATTTTGTTATAAATCAGTTGGGGTGTTTGAGGTCTCTGGCTGGCATGAACAAAGTGTTAATCAGGGCGAAAAAAAGTGATAGCCGTGTAGATGGGATTGATGAGAGATTACCGAAAATCTATCCGATAAGTTTCAGATAGAAGCTCCTTCTTCCATCATTTGACTCTCTTGGGGAACATACAGGGTCCTTCTTAGCTGAAACTTTTTTAAGGGAATGATCAGACCATCAAACTGAACAACTTTCTCTAAGGGACCAACATCGTAATCACGAAAAAAATCAGCTGTCCCATACATTTGGCTCAAATAGGTTTGCTTTGCAGTTTTGTATGGAAATCAGATTTTTTCGCGATTTCGATGTTGATGCCATAGAGAAAGTTGTCCAATTTGACGGTCTGATTATCCCCTTTAAAAAGTGTCAGAGATGGACCCTATAAGTAGAGGCATAAATTGCAAACTGGGCTTTGCAACACTCAACATGTAGGTACTCTTTACTTGCAAATTATAATACAAAAATAAATTATCAACCAAATTAACTGCTCAACAAAATGCAAAGACGAAAGAAAAAGAAATGTATTCGATGTTAAATGTACGACTAGAATACTAAGAAGCTTACATAAGTCTTTCACACATACGTCCTTGCAAGAGAGAGGTCACAGGGGACGAGTAAACACTTTCGATGCTCGACAACTACGTTGATATTGTGATCTCTAGTTCAGTAGAAATAAGACATGTAATAGTTTAAATACATTAAACGCATGACCATTTTATTGGATCAGTTTAAGAGAAGTTTATCCCGAATGCATACAAACGAAGTCTGGTGAAATTTTCAATATTAACCAATTGACAACATTTTATTTTAAGAAAGGTACAAAATAAGAAAACCATTTGGAGATTATATGATTTGAATCTGATAATTTTGATATAAATCAAAATTATCAGATTTTTCTATCCATTATTTCTCGAGTTATTTGAAAAATACTGAAAAATATAATAGAGGTTGAATGAGATTTTATTCCTTTGCCTGCTTGGATTTCTAAAAAAAAAATTGCTTTTCTATTGTATTTGACAGTTTTTATTTTTAATGTTATTACGGCCAAGGTATCTTAGCCATAAATCCTTTGTTTTTCAGAAAATTCAAAACTAATTTAAAAATAGAAATATCGGTTGATAATAAAATCGGAAAAATACGTATCACTTATTTTATATTTTTATTAAAAACAGGTGGTTAAAAAAATGTTATGTTGTCAATTCAAGTCAATGAAACATTTCCTGTTACAGTTTTATAATAGCGCTGTTGTGAATTCGGACGGACCTTTGACTAATAGTCAAAGGGACGGACAGAGCGGAAGAACTAAACAATATTTTAGGCCTTGAGGGTGGCAAAATAGGTTGTCACCCTGGTCTGTAAGGTGCCTATGTACTGTAACAATTGGTCCTGTCGTTCTTTAAATTTAAAGGTTGATAAGATTCCTATCAATTTCTAAAAGTTGTCCCGACTGTCGACTGCTGATTTATTTTAGAATAGAAATAGTAATAGAAAATATCATTTATTACCCTTGAAACAGGTATACAAAAGATGGTAAAATATAATAAATAAGCTTCTTCTGTCCAGCTGTAGCAACAGCATGCAAATGTGTAACAACTTAAAAAAACTAAAACCTATAATACTAACATTCTGTAATTATTTTACATCTACGATTTAAAATTTAAAAACTCTTCAACGCTATAAAAACTATGATGCACTAGCAATCTGTATAAATTACTTAACATTAATTTGGTGTTTTGTTGTTTAAGAAGGGGAAGAAACTGTCTCCCAATACACGGTTTTCCGACTTTGGGAGTCAGGGACTCAATCATTTGTAAACCACTAAATTGAAATCAAATAAATATTTTATTAGTGTTTTTATTTATAAAGCTTACGGAAATTTTATTACATATTTTGATACTCATATAGTAACAATTCTTCTGGTTTAAAGTTAGTCTGGGATAATAATCTATAAAAAGTCTATTGGGATACCGAGTGCGCTTAGGGCAGACATCAGAAACAGTTTTAAAATGATGTGGGTGTTGCTTAACAAATTTGCAGATCTCAAAAATATAAATTCGAGGCAATGTTAAGATACCGAGTTTTTTACTATCTCTGTCCTAATCTATTCCAAAACAATGGTGCCCCTAACACTCTGACAGCCAACAATATAACACAATACATTACAGAGTAATACAGGCAAATGGTTTGTTTGTTTTATAGTCTGTGTAAATACTATGCTTCCATTATCGATTTTATAGCCTTAATTAGAGGTGGCTTCTAATTGGTGGTTTCATTTGGTTCTATGGGATAGTCTACAGCCTTTGACTATTTATTATGTGGACTGGTTACGCGTGTAATTCTACTAACAAACATTTCTGTCACTTTTTGCGCGGGGCGAGGTAACATGAAATCCGCAACTTTGGTTTTATTCCCCATAACTTTAGATTCTAATTTTGAATGTTAAAAATCATGAAAAGTAGTCTCCGTGAACCCCAAACGTTCTAAGTTCGAAGTTATTGTTTCGCAATTATAGGCTGTCTCGTTTAGTGATAAGGTGTAAAATTGAATGTAAATGCACAAGATCAATTGTGCTTATACCGTGGCAGAGGGGAAATGCTACCGCAAGGCAAGTCCTTATAATAATTAGTCAAAGTCTACAGCTATTGTTTATGTGTTTGTATTCGTGACTTTGATATTAAAAAATAGTACGGTCTACTACTATACAGAGTGTAACAAAACACCCTAGTAATACTTAAAGGTGGTGGTTTAGACCTACAAACTGAACAACTTTCACTATGAAGCCAACATCAAGAAAAAATAAAAAAAAACTGCTAAAATCTATGGGACTCGACTAAAATATATGGGACATTTTAGTCGAGTCGGTAATGCAGTTTTGTATGGTGGAACAGCTGATTCTTTTTTCGCAATTTCGAAGTTGTCTCCATAGTGAAAGTTGTTCAGTTTGATGGTCTGAAGCACCGCCTTTAGTATTACTAGAGTGGTTTTGTTACACAAAATTATCTTAAACTATTTAATAACATGATCAGACCATCAAACTGAACCACATTATCTATGGGACCAACATTGAAATCGCGAAGAAAAACTACTGTGCCATACAAAACTAACTCAATCCGAATGTATGGGACAGCTGTTTTTTTTCGTGATTTCGATGTTGGTCCCATATATAAAGTTGTTCAGTTTGATAGTTTAAAACTATGAAATGCGCTGTTCCTGGATTCGGTCAAAAGTCAAAGTCAATATAATTTATTCAATATAGGAGCTTACAGCACACTTATCAAACGTCAAATCTTTTTTAAAGCTACCACCGCGTCGGAACGTGTTGTCGCTGTAGAGAAGATGCGGCCAGAAACTCTACAACATAACACGACTTAATAACTATTACAATATAAATTCTTAAGCTAAAGTTAAAGTTTCGGTTTTAGGGGCGTCCCCCGTCCCTGCATTTTGCCGATACTTACATCGATACAAATATTGCTTTGCGACGGCTCCGCTCCTCTCTGTCTCTGAATTACTTTATGTTTGTTGTCAGGTGTAGGGCAGTAATGCGCAGAGTGCGCTAGGTGATGCTTTGCGGCGCCATCTGGTCCGCCGCGCCGGTATCCCTGCGAGGGTTGGCGCCCGCTCTGCCGCCAGCGCGCCCGGCTCTACTCGCCGCCCTCGTCATGCACGCGCTCCATGACCACCGCATCGACGATGACTCCAGCTTTATAGGTTAGTACTTTAACTTAATGATGCTGACGACGTTTAGACGTTATTGGACAGCGGGCGTTAAGTGCGATTCCTACCTACTTTATCAATCGCGTAGAATAGACCGAATCACAGTTTTACGATAGGTTGTAAGGTTGTGGACTGGTAGGGTCCTTATGTACTGACAGTTTTTTAAGATCATGATTAGACCATCAAACTGAACAACTTTTACTATGGGAGCAAACCGATCAAAGCAAAAAAAAAAACAGCTGTTCCATACATTTAAGTCGATTAGGAACAGCAGATTTTTTTTTGTTGCTGCGAATCCATCTTAGTACCCATATTGTATTTTGGATCGAATGTGTTTTTAACTTCCTAAAGTGACTATACAGGGTCCTTCTTAAGGTGACGGTTTTTTTAAGGGGATGACCAGACCATCATACTGAACAACTTTCTCTATGGGACCAACATCGAAATCGCGAAAATAAAAACATCTGTCTCATAAATTTGGCTCGAGTAGGTTTGCAGTTTTGTATAGGACAGCAGATTTTTTTTCCACGATTTCGATGTTGGTGCCATAGAGAAAGTTGCTCAGTTTGACGGTCTGATCATCCCCTTAAAAAAGTGTCAGCATATTAAGAAGGACCCTGTATATGTTTTTTGTGATGGGCCAGTTATTTTAAGTTTACCATGGAATTTACAAAGCACCGTCTCTTGAAAAACGATATTATTTTACTAAAAAAAATATCTGTAATCCTTTCATTTTGTAATCTCTAAGACAACAAATATTGTTATTGAGACAATTATCTCGAAACGGGTTTCAAGTGAGCCTTAAATTTTTTTTAAGTTTAACTTTACATTCATACAATGCACTTGATGGATGATAATAATGTAAAGGAGAAAGTTGCATACTGACATGTGACTTCTTAAAATGCATCGAACGTAACGAAATGTGCAATTTGTTACATACTCAGACTTGCGTTTTCGCAAATTTGCATGTCAAGAGTCAACGGGTACAAAAGTATAAAAAAAAAGTTAAATGTTTTCTTGCCATGTAATACAGGGTGTAAATGACAGAAAATACTGAAACTGTGAATTCAGACGCTGCCACTATGTAAACGCAGGGCCGGGCCATACTTTGCTGGTTTTTAGGGTTCCGTATTCAACACGGAACCCTTATAGTTTTGCCATGTCCGTCGATCTGTCCGTCTGTCCGTCCGTCCGTCTGTCCGTCTGTCCGTCTGTCCGTCTGTCCGTCTGTCCGTCTGTCCGTCTGTCCGTCTGTCCGTCTGTCCGTCTGTCCGTCTGTCCGTCTGTCCGTCTGTCCGTCTGTCCGTCTGTCCGTCTGTCCGTCTGTCCGTCTGTCCGTCTGTCCGTCTGTCCGTCTGTCCGTCTGTCCGTCTGTCCGTCTGTCCGTCTGTCCGTCTGACCGTCTGTCCGTCTGTCCGTCTGTCCGTCTGTCCGTCTGTCCGTCTGTCCGTCTGTCCGTCTGTCCGTCTGTCCGTCTGTCCGTCTGTCCGTCTGTCCGTCTGTCCGTCTGTCCGTCTGTCCGTCTGTACGTCTGTCCGTCTGTCCGTCTGTCCGTCTGTCCGTCTGTCCGTCTGTCCGTCTGTCCGTCTGTCCGTCTGTCCGTCTGTCCGTCTGTCCGTCTGTCCGTCTGTTCGCGGCTTAGCTCAGAGACGCTTAGTACTAGAAAGCTGTAATTTGACATGGGTATACATATTTACCACGCCGACAAATTAGTAAAATAAAATCTTGAAAAATATATTTTTTAGTTACCTTCCCTAGACGTAAAGTGGGGATGCAATTTTTTTTTCTCGTCTATCCCATGGTGCCTATCGTTGGATAGGTCTTTTAAAAATTTTGTGGATGTGGGAAGTTAGGGATCCGTTAGCGAAATATTACGCACTAAATTGAAAAATTTTGTTAGAGTCAACTAAACGGTTGTTTCTGGATACGTGAAAAAATTCACGGCGGTGTTTTTTGTTATTATTTGTTCTTATAGCGTAGAGTATGCTCTATCACACCAAATTTGGCGTTATATGTATTACCGTTTTTACCCCCCTTATTTTTTAACCTATGTACATTTTAATTTATAACGCTAACGCGTAATAACGCACATTCTGTGAAAATTTCAACTCTGCAGAAATGACGGTTCAAGAGTTACTGCCCTAAATAGGTAGGACAGACAGACAGATGGACGGACGGACGGACAGCGAAGGCTTATGAATATGGTCCCGTTTTCACCCTTTGGGTACGGAACCCTAAAAATTTACTCTAAAACAGCAGTCAACTCCAACTAATTTTTATGACGCCAAAAACAAAAAACCTTAACCCCAAAAAGAGCTCTAATTAGATAAAGAACAAAGATTTTATCATTTAGCACGCAATATTCGCGGAGTGCTCCCGTTTCGACCACGAGGGGGCGCTATCTAAAGATCTGGTGTCGACGTACTGCTAACAATATAAATGTAACCATTTTGATAGGTTGAATGAGGTTACTTCGTTCGTCTACTGCACACCATACCATAAACCTTTGTTGGTAGTAGACTCTACCACCGCGTCGGAAAGTGTTCCGTTGTTGAGAAGATGCGATAAACTCTACAACACATATATTTAAAAAAATATATATATATATGCAAAGTACACTTTTAAATATTTTTTTTAGGGTCTTTTACAAAATAATACACTATTCAATTACATAGTGTAACACTGTCAATACCAGACATTTTGGTCATTCATATAATCATCGAGTTTATAGTAGCCTTTTTTACAGAGTACTTGCTTAACATGGGACTTAAACTTAACTCGCAATAACTCAAAATGTTTTAATCAAAATAATATAGGATAACTTTCAGACGTCATTTTTGACTATACCTGGTAGAGAAAGTCAGAAAGTTATCCTATATTATTTTGATTAAAACATTTTGAGTTATTGCAAGTTTAAGTCCTGACGATTCCTGAAGATAACTTTCTGACGTCATTTTTGACTCTACCTGGTAGAATCAAAAATGACGTCAGAAAGTTATCCTATATTATTTTGATTAAAACATTTTGAGTTGAGTTGAGTATGGGGATTTAATATGCAATGAGGTGTCAAATCAAGTGGTCATAAGTTGCAGGCCCGGTTTGTCTTAGGTTGGTTTATCTCTTTACTGTTCCAGAGAGCCTCCGTACTTCGGAAGGCACAGATCGGATAGTTCCGTTACGTGGCGGTTTACCGCTTCTTGTATATAAATACTCTTGACTGCAAGGTGAACTACTATGCAAATTTTTGATTAAAAAAATTTTACAATACATTTTAAATTCAAATTTCGATCATAACAATAAATCAATATTTTTATATGTTTGACTTCAACGGTTTTCGAATCAAAACCCATCGTCGAAACCAATAACTGGCAAGTGGCAACCCTACAGTGGTATTTCAGCCGAAATAGTCGCTTTAGTCACGCGAGCCAGCCCTATCTGCAGACATCTTGGCGCCTTCCCCTCTGCGGTGACGCACCCACCCCCGCAGCCTTGTGGTGCATTGTATATCGCTTCACCGTTGACTACCTCATTAGATATGAACTCCTGGTACCTATTTTACATGCAGTCATACACTCACGATTGTATGTATTTCCTTTTCGGGGTGGTTAGAAACTTATTACCTTCTCACATTCACATTATCTGTGCACCATAGCACGGCTAGCATGCCGCTCACGACGCTCTCCGAATTATATCCCCTTAAGGGTAAAAAGTCGTGGTGGTCCAGTGTCGTGCAGGAGGCGATAGGTCGATGCCCGTCCAGGCCGACTCGTACCAATGAGTTTATCGGAATTTATGTACGATTTGTAACACCACTGGCTTTTCGGTAAAGGAAAACATCGTGAGGAAACCTGCATGCTTCAATTTCGAGGCATGTATTGTACCTACTGTCCATTATAAGTGGCGACGGGCTCAACCCCGTCACACTGGACAGAGTTTCGGATGTTCTGAGGTTTCAGAATATCTCTGACTACCCCCTCGGGGAATATAATCGTGAGCATATGCTTATGCTTTTAAGGGTTCTGTTAAGAGAGGTACGGAGGTCAGAAGATAGACCACCAACTCATTGGTCTGTTCACATTGTGAGGGTTCGCATTGGAACAGATTAGGGCTGTGAGTGAATAACGCAGCAAAAAGGCGGCGTATGGTGTTGATGTGGGCTAAGGACGTCATCCACATATCACAAATTTTTGGTCCAAATGTGGAAGTGCCAGCCAACAAAAATTAATACTATTTTAAATTAAAGGGGAGGCCTTTGCCCAACAATGGGATTAAGTAGGCTAATACAAGGTACAATGGTGATTGCTAATATTTCGCCCACTAAGACACAGCAAAAGAAACTTGCCATACATCCTTACTTATACTCACGACCATAATCCCTTTGAGGGTGACCAGAAACTTTGTAGCTTCCAACTATCTTCAGTTGTCGCAATAATCACTTAAATTTAAGATATCGGAATGGAATGACGTGCCAAAGTGGTTTTGGCTAGCTAATCGAACGTCAAGACACTGCAAAACCCTAGTCGCTTGGCATAAAGAAACACAAACTCACGATTGAAAATCCCTTTCGGTGTGGTCCAGAAATTTTGCCTGTTTCAAGGGGTTTCTGCACTATACTTTATTCCAAATAAGGACGACGAGATTTTCCGATTCCTATTTAGCTTTCTGGCCAATTTTGATTACCAAATGTAATTAATTTATTGGATACATATACTATCCGACATATTTTGGACGTTACTAAAGTTTTTTAAGAATAAGTGAGAGGAAGTGTTTCAAATCTTTGTTTCTGTAATGCAAAATAGCCTTAAAATTTCGTTGCTGTTTTGAATGGAGTATAGGTAGCTTACAAAAATGAGAAGCCACGATTATTTGTTATAGTTCCAAAAGCCTTCAACCTTCATTAACTAGGCTTTCCTTAGCAATTAGGTAGAGATATTTCAAGAACATACGCGTAGTGAAGGAAGCAATGAGTCCATTAGTTTCCATTAACATCTCACTTTACCCCACCTCGGAATTAGAGGTTATGCGCTTAGCAGCTCAAGGAAAGAATTGAAACCATAAAGGTACCTGCTATATGAAATACTAACTGTTGCCCGCGACTCCGTCTGAGTAGACCTTAAAAAAGTATCCTATGTGTTAATCCAGATCATATTCTATCTGTGTGTCAAGTTTCATCAAAATCTGTTTCTGTAGTTTTTGCGTGAAAGAGTAACAAACATACATCCATCCATACAAACTTTCGCATTTATAATATTAGTATTATAAATCCGAAACATCACATAAGGCCAGCACAGCTAGCATGCCAGCCACGACAAAGCGTTTAAACGAGAAAAACGTAATGCGCGCTCTTTCTGGCATACGTAAAATAATAAGGATGGAGGCACATCTCGATTTTTATCGTTTTCTCGGGGGTGGCATGCGAGGCCTACAGGTAACCAAAGGGTGAAAACGAACCCTATTACTAAGCCTACGTTGTCCGTCCGTCGCGTCCGTCCGTCCGTCCTACCTATTTAGCGCTGTAACTTTTGAACTGTAATAGCTAGACAGTTGAAATTTTCACAGAATATGCGGTGTTACGGCGGATTTGTCAACAAATAATAAAAATGTCAAAAAGTTAAGGGATAAGGGGACAAGAAACTAGTTTTATCAACGTTTTTTCTTTATCGCTCTATCGTAAAAACGGTAATACATACAAGCGTCAAACTTAGTGTGATTATAGAGCAAACTCTACAGTATAACAATAAATAATAAAAACCGGCCAAGCATGAGTCGGTCTCGAGTTAAAGGTCCAGGTCGTGTTATTATGTTGTATGGTGGTGTGGTACGGAACCCTCGGTAGTCGGAGTAGCCCGTTTTTTTTATATAGAGCTGGGCCCTTTTAAATTAATAAACAGGGTACACACGGCGACACATCGAGCTATATAAAACCAACATAAGCTGGCCGCGCGACATTATACGTTACTTGACCTAGCCAGCTTATCTTGGTTTTGTACATTGCTGGTTATTAATGACGCTAAACATGCAGTAGGTAACATGTTTTATAACATTATCAGCAATGCACCCTGAATTGTCTTTCTAAATTACAATTGTCATATTTATTAAATGGGGCCCTGATGGCACCAAATTGACAATCCAATTTCCTGATTTGTTTTGAAACCATCCACGCCTGCTCTATCATCCCGCTATCGCCAACTCTTTCTATGACGGCCTAGATGACGTCTATTTTCTAGGATTCAAGTAGTAACAATTCTTAGCCACCACTCGTTTCTAGTTAAAGTCCGGCCGCTGAAAGATTGCGATTGACAGTTACCATAAAATTGTAAAAAACTGAATGAAAATATTGTTTACCTGTGCTCACTCTAGTACACAGGGCACTAGCTGCCCTTTTAAGTTCAAAAAGCTACTAAATAATGATCGGCATTTATAGTTTTCATTCAGTTTTTTACAATTTTATGGTAACTGTCAAACGCAATCTTTCAGCGGCCGGACTTTAGTAATTTAATTCTTTTCCGAGGTATCAGAAATACGCACTTGCCCCACCTAACCTTAACTAAATTCTGTTTTACTCCAAAACTGTCAAGAATCTCAATTATTCATCGCTATTTAGGTCAATATTTCTAGCATAGCGCATTCCATGCAGTATTGTTATAGTGAGTAATAAAAACACTTATCTAAACAATCGAGGTCACTCCATTCAGCTACTTACGTTGTGATCTTATTGAAATAGACACAAAAATGTAGAGCGGTACATAGAGGTCAGATTGCGTAATCCCACAGTCGTGGGTCTCACGAATTTTGAGTCACAGGAATTCAGAGTGACATTCCGAATTATAATCGTTCTGTTTAGTTCTTTGTCGTATGGTCTCCAACTACGAATGGGACCAACTGGTCTTGGTGTCGTAGGATGCGTCTAATCATTTCATAAGGCATAGCTGTTCCATACGGCGTTTTCGTATTCTTTCGTGATTCAGGAGGTTAAACATGAGAGAGTGCATCTATAAAAAATCTGCTGTCCCATACAAAACTGCAAACGTACTCAAGCCAAATGTATGGGACAGCTGATATTTTTTTCGCGATTTCAATGTTGGTCCCATAGAGAAAGTTGTTCAGTTTGACGGTCTGATCATCTCCTTATAAAAGTGTTAGCATATTAAGAAGGACCCTGTATATCGTCCGGCCAGTAGGAGCCTAGATTGAGAGTTCGCAAAAATAATGTGAATCGCTGTCATTTCATTATACATATTACTAAATGAACATTACTAGAGAACCCACTGAATAGAAAAAATATGGTCAAACATAAACAAGGGTAGTGTGTCGATTTAGCAGAAGTGACGTCAACTTAATTGGTTTCCAAGAATGTTCGTCGTACATGGAAGTTTAAAAGTTTTTTTTATACCTGAAAAAAAAAACATTTTTATTTGTTATTGGAATAGGTAACGACTGCGACGGTAACGTTGTTATTGGTAGGTTGGAATGTCACACATCCTAATTCATAGTCGAATATAACATAATCGAATTGGGATCTGTGACTCTCAATAAATATAGCACTCTAGGTCTCTACATAAACTAAAGTTCAAAACAAAATATGTAATTAAATAAAATTGACCAATATGATCAGCCAAGACACACAATAGCTCTAAATCATAGAATAACTAATATGCTAATTATTCTTATGCTAAAATTACAATAATGAACTTTAAGTTGTAACATTTTTTAAAACAAAGACTGTCTACTTTGTCATTATAAGTTGCATATTAATCTTAACTATTATAAAACTGTAACAGAAGTGCCTGTACATTGAAGATTTAAATGAAAAATATTACGATATGGTTTTTAGGTATCCCGGATTCCAAATCAACCTTTTTTTTAGAATTTTTGTCTGTCTATTTGTTTGTATGTTTGTAACAGCATCACGCAAAAACTACTGAAACGATTTTGACGAACCTTTTTTTTGTTTGATAGCTTATGATCTGACTTAAAATCTGGTATATTATTTGTGCGGACGAAGTCGCGGGTTAACTCTAGTTAGTTATATTATCGTATTGTTACATTGGCTATGTTGACATTTCAACCACAAACTCATGCGTCCCCCCTAATTTATTTACAACTAGCAGCCCGTCCCGGCTTCGCACGGGGTAGACAAATAAATTTTAAGACTCATTTTTCTACACCTTCGGTTACATTGTTCAAATTTTACCAAGGATCCCTAATTTTTTTCAAAATGAAATATAGCCTATGTCAAATTGGAAGAATGTAGCATTCTATTGGTGAAAGAATTTTTTAAATCGGCCCAGTACTTTTTGAGCCTATTCATTACAAACATACAAAAATAGGTACAAATCTTTCCTCTTTATAATATTAGTGTAGATGTAGATGTAGATGTAGACATATAAGGGGAAAGGCGGGACTCCTATAGTTTCAGGGTGCAGTAAATTTTTTCCCCTTCCAACGATTTGCATATGCTTGGGGTGGTCTTTGGAAAATCCATTTGTTTCGGGATGCTCAGTGCGAATAAACTTCTGAGTTATCATAAGTTACATAGTGTTTGACCAATTTGACTATTTTAAATTCTTTGCTGGTCGAAGCTTAAAGACTATGTTGATGTGCACGTGTGTACTTAGGCTTTTCTATTATACCTGCGTATGCTCACGACTATATTCCCCAAGGGGGTAGTCAGAGATATTCTGAAACCTCAGAACATCCACGATTCACCAGTAGTACCGGAACTCTGTCCAGTGTGACGGGCGGTGAACCCGTCGCCACATAATGGACAGTGGGGACAATATATGCCTCGAAATTGAAGCATGCTGGTTTCCTCACGATGTTTTCCTTCACCGAAAAGCCAGTGGTGTTACAAATCGTTCATAAATTCCGAAAAACTCATTGGTACGAGTCGGCCTGGACGGGGATCGAACCATCGTCTCCTGCACGGCAGCCAAGGTTCACTCGCCACTGGACCACCACGGCGTACCTACAGGGTGTAAACTGAAATGCGTTACATCCTGAAGGGGGTGCTTCAGACCATCAAACTGAACAACTTTCACTGCGGGACCAATATTGCAATCGCGAAAAAATATAATAGTTGTTCCATAGAAAATTTCTACATCTCCTCGATGTATCTCAAATGTATGAAACTGCGGATTTTTTTTTGGTATTTCAATGTTTAGTGAAAGTTTTCAGGTTGATGGTCTGATCACCACTTTAAATTTTGTATTCCTTTTCATTCCATTCCATTCTATTCACACTATACAGGGTGTAAGTGACAGCCTAGCAAATACTGAAACGGTGAACTCAAACCATCAAACTGAACAAGATTTACTATGGAGCCTACCTCAGGAAACGCGAAAAAATATCAGCTGTCCCATACAAAACTGCTGTACCTACCCGACTCAAATGTATGGGATAGCTGATATTTTTTCGCGTTTCCTGAGGTAGACTCCATGGTGAAAGTTGTTTAGTTTGGTGGTCTGAGTTCACCGTTTCAGTATTTGCTAAGCTGTCACTTACACCATGTATTTAAAAAAGATTCTTAATAATTTATACTACAAAATAAAACGTCTCAAAAATTATGGATACAGCAATGATCTGTTCATCTTAGTTTAAAAGAAAATTAATTTTGTGAAACTATAATAAAACAAAATGGGCTAAAAGATGAAATTGCAAAAGAAAATTGTTTCAAATTCTGAAAATGGAACGTAAAATCTAACAGCTAGTTTATAAAAGGTGTTTTAATTTAATCTTTACTGTTATTATAAAATACAGTCCTCTTTCAACGTGATAAGACATGAATATGATATGAATTTCTTAGAACATTAGTTTTTTTTTTCAAAGAAAGACATGTTTTCTTTTATGATATGATTATTACTGAGTACGAAATATCGGCAAAAAAGTAAATGATGGATATGATTATGTATACAGCGTTTAAGTGTGGAATAAGACAGTTGCATTATTATCAAAGTTGATTGTGCTCATGATACTGAACAACTTTCCCAAAGGACCAAAGGATTTTGGCAAAAAAAAAACGTCATTCAAACCATCAAAAAATAATATCTTTAACGGCTCTGGATACTAGTCCTTTTGAGCCATTCGCCACAAATATAACCAATTCTAATCTAAAACCATTTTTTTACAAATTTCAAATACGACGAAACACAGCAAGACCAAGCAAACACAACTCCCAAAAAAAAATATCCAAATATGTCACTCCAGGGTTGCCAGGTTCAAAGAAGTCATTTTTAACCCAAGAGTTGCGGCAGATTGAGAGTAGGCAACCCTTGTTTTTCCAGTTCTTTAGATTGGTCTCCTTCCGTTGGTACCTCATTTACTTCCCATACAGATAGGTGGAAAAAATTGTACCAAAAATCATAATGGTAAAGGTACTTGCGGCAAGATTTTGCCAGGCAACCCGGCGGCGTAATATGAACCCCTGTGTGGAGTTTGCTTGGCGCCATTGCTCTTGCTGTGTTTCGTAAAAAAATGGTTTTAGTGATATTTGTGAGATAATTTCGTGCGGATTGTGTACCAAACAGTTGCGTAAAGGGACCGACTTAACAGAAATCTCAAATAAATACGATAACAGAAAATAAGTTTTGGTTCAAGTTAACTCGTACATGGTCATTTTGGCGGCAACGCGCGAGCTTACGAAATCGACCACAGATTCATCGTCATCTATGATCCCATCATCAAAATAAAGAATATTATTAAGAAAAAAATTACGAATTGCTCAAAAGGACTAGTATCCAGAGCCGTTAAAGACATTATAAAAAAAAATTAACCCCTGTGTAAACTTTCGTTTACCAAACAAGTAGGTGCATAAATTTACGGCCGGATCTTAGTATATTACAACATTTATTAAGTCAAATAATAATCAGTAATAACATAAATTGGCGCCACTTTACCTCATTTCAGTTTCAGGTAGTTTCAGTGACTCATACCTTATTACAGCGGGATTTCCGACCTCTATCGATCGCAAATAACGTCCCAACCACCCCTCTTATACCATTGGAAAATTAACTCTATGGTTCTTCTCATAAAGGTGACGGTTTTAGGTTGGAATTGGATGTTGATAAAGTCGATTTTGGATTGTTGTAAAATGAGTCCATGCTAAGAGTTCATTCATGCAAGCGAAGTTAGATTAGTAGGTGTTTCAGTGTATTCGAATCGAGTTTAATTCGTGGAAGAGTTGTTTGTTTTTTTTATTGGTCTAGTGAACTTTTTGATGTGTAGATTGACTATTTCGTGGGGTATACTTATTCTCGGTTTTAAGAAATCGTGCGTGGTTCCTTCAGTGCGAAGTGAGTACTTTAGTGTACATTTTTTTAGTCTTTCAGCTAATGCTGTTCCAATCTTTGGCAAGGGCCTTCGTTATCTTCAAGAGTCCAATTGGTTTCCAAAAAAACAATCGGCGTCAAGACATACCTATACAGGGTAAATTTTATACAACGTGTTAATGAATTAACGCAAAACTAGAAAGAAGTTTGTTCAGAATCGAGAGCAGAATCGAATTATCATGGTTTCAACATAGGAATTTTTTTTCAAAATACTAAATAATTTGTTTGTAAAATTTAAAATTTACTGAACTCGATGTCAATCCACCGCACAGGCACACTCACCCTACTTACTACCAAAACAAGACTCTTAAAATGTATCCACAAGCACGTTAGCGCTTTAATTCATTGCTGAAATGAAAACAAATCATTTTTGCCTCAAAACTTAAAATGCGAATAACTTTAAATTTTAATTAACACAATAAAATAAAAAATTGTTTCAATCGAATTATTTTTTTATAAATCAGTTGGGGTGGATGAGGTTTTGCGCTTTTTCATTAACACGTTCTCTAAGTACGGATATCTTTACCACGTATTCTAATCATCAAACTGAACAACTTTCACTATGGAACCGACAACGAAATCGCGAAAAAAATATCAGCCCCATACATTTTTTGAGTCGAATAGATTACTGCAGTTTTGTATGATATTGACACAACTGTTTCTTTTTTAGCATTTTCGATTTTGTGTCCATACTGAAAGTTGTTCAGTTTGATGAGTAGAATACATGGTAAAGTTATCGGCAGTGATATAAATTTACCCTGTATACGAACGTTGCAGGAGGAAATTGATAGCTTCCTTGAGAACTGACCCATCGAAGTATCTATTAAATCTTAAAAAGGTATCTTATTGCACTTCTATGCTCTACGCTAATCTATACTGAAAAGGTACCTAGTTAGGATCTGAATTGAAATTGGGGTTTGCTGTGAGATTTTCAGAATAGACCACCCTATTCCTGTACGTTGGTCATTACGGGGCGATTAAGGGATACGATTTCTCTCAACGATTTTGTGACAGAAATTTATAACTTCGAAAGAGACGCAAGCTTTGTCTAGGTAGGTTATTATACAACATGTTAATGAATAAGCGCAAAACCTCATACACCACAACTGATTCATAACAAAATAATTAGATTGAAACAATAATTTCATTATTTTTTTAGCTAAAATTTAAAGTTATTCGTATTTTAAGTTTTGAGGCAAAAATGATTTGTTATCATTTCAGCAATGAACGAAGGCGCTAACGTGCTCATGGATACATTTTAAGTTTTTTTTTTGGTAGTAAGTAGGGTGAGAGTGCCCAAGCGGTGGGTTGAGATCGAGTTCAGTAAATTTTAAATTTTACAAACAAATTATTTAATATGTTGAAAAAAATTACCTATGTTGAAACCATGATAATTCGATTTGGCTCTCGTTTCTAAACAAACTACTTTCTAGTTTTGCGTTAATTCATTAACACGTTGTACTTATAACTACTCTATTCAATACTAATCTTTATACAATCTTACGCCCACGACTATTTTCACCGAGGAGGTAGTCGGATATTATAAATCATTTTCTTATTATAGCATCTATAACCGTTGGAACATGCACAGGGCACCATAGTATTCTATGATATCATTAATGTACACACTAATCACGTAATGACTATTTAAATACTATAATAATATAACAATTGTAATGCTTTTTAAAGTGGTTGACTGCACACCCCTACACTTTAGTTATAAATATTATGTTAGCACTTTTACAGATTGAAAACTTTTATATTTCAAGATGAAAGGGCTTGAACCTAATCGTTCTTTCACCGTGTTGCCAGTGCCGGACTTACCGCAGAGGCAGATTACTTGAGCCCTAGAGATATGATGGGCCTTATAAGCAATAGAGAGCGCGCGCATCTGTCACTTAGCGCCAAGCATGAATAAATATTG
Organism: Agonopterix alstromeriana; assembly: GCA_963924505.1. Classification (NCBI taxonomy): domain Eukaryota; kingdom Metazoa; phylum Arthropoda; class Insecta; order Lepidoptera; family Depressariidae; genus Agonopterix; species Agonopterix alstromeriana. The sequence goes on from OZ004680.1 coordinate 1,403,066, forward strand.
TTTAGTTTCTTAGCGTTTTAGTAACACTGGTCTAAAATGTCAATGAAATGATCAATGATCCTTTATGCAAAAGATTGAATATTGCTATTGAATATTCTCGCTAACACAATCAGCACGTCTAGCATGATTTCCTTTCTTGCGCGCGACCCGGCTTCATTCCATACTACTTTTCGCGGCAAGCGCGGCTTTCGCTCTCCGAAAAGCGCGATACAGGATATTTTGTATGGAGCAAAGGCGCATCTCATGCGTAAAGAGAATTCATACTAGACGTGCTGGACGCGTTCATAACGATAGGCACAGCTAATGCCTCTTCAATCGCTGAACGTCCTAATTCTATATTTTAGCCGAATTTATTCAAAGTATTGATTATTTTTCACTTTAATCCACTGTGGACTGCAATTGTTCGCCGAATGCCACAAGTTTACGTGGGATATCAGTAAAGTGTCCTCAAGACTTGACTTCTCAGGGGCCTCTATGGGCCTAACTCCGGCACTGTGCATTGCTTAGTATGCGCCCTTCGTCGCGAATCGGCTTAAAACTTATTTATTTTTTAGCTTTGAACATTTTTTAGGAGATAATTTTATCGGGTACGAGCGACGATAGAAAGTTTTTCTTTTGGACTTGACTTGATCTTAGGGAAGTGAGGTTGTGCTTGTGTGGGACTCTCAACTCAACAGCCAGGTTACCTAGATTTTCCTTAAATATAAACGTGCTCCAGATACAGATTCTGTGGCCTCCATGAGTACAATGTACATAACTGGACACAGGGAAAACTAGAAAATCTTACTTCATACAAACATAGAGATTCTAGATTCTTTCTGAAAAATATCATTGGTTATCATTGAAAATATCCCCAGCCTTCGTTTATATGCAGCGCGCATTTACACATTCGGAATAAACTTCCCTTAAGAAGGACCCTGTATACAAAGTTCTAATAAACGCGATTAGCTTTTCTTCTCTGTAGCATATTTTACAGGCTATATTTTACGATCTTATTGTTCCTTTAGCCTGACCTAAACATTAATAAGTAATACTAATTGTTAGTTGTATGAATAAGCAATGACTCGAAGGTTCGTTGGATATTGATTCTCCATTACTGTATTGATTCAGACTCGCTTATAAGTCAAATGTTACAAGACAAAGACAATATACCTTGTAGGAGGAGCCAAATAAACATTATGGTAGTAATAGGGTATTTGACAGCATGTAAAATATAGGATCTATTCATGGCATCCGTATTGAATATGAATTTTGGAAACCAACCATTTAGTCAGTTAAGAAAATACTGGATATTTTAAGATAATATTTTATTTTTGTCTACTTTAGTCACGTGATCGTAAACGACTGTGATTGGCCGAATGGTTGATGACGTCAACTGCTTGTAAACAGTTGCGTGTAGAGTGTGAGTTTCGTACAAAGTTTACGTCATCGTTACGTCACCTGGTGGTTGCCACGTATATTGTCAGGAAAAGCGTGTTCGCTGGATGTTTAAATAACATTTTTTGTTTTAGTTTATTCTTGCACTATATGTAATGGAACGTTAAATATAAATTTTCTATAGAGACTTAGGCCGAGATTCAGAGACGATTTTTTTGGTCTTAGCTCGAGCTAAGCGTGGCGAAAATGTATGGATTTTGACATACGGGAGTCCGAACTATGACTTACAAATCGTATCTGAATCTCGGCCTTAGACATCAGTGATTAACGTAAAACTGTTTTTATAAACCTGTCAAACTCCCGTTTTGAATTTTGGGACGGGATCATCATGCATTAAAAAAAATGTTTTGCAAAACTTTTTGCTAGTTTTGGAAGTTACTAAATTTGGGTTATACAGGGTGTTAGGCAGACGGTTGAACATACTAAAATGGCGGATCCGTGGGATCTTCTGCTTCGTGTTTAGACCCAATAATAAGACCCAGGCAACCCACAGGGGTTTTTTAATGTTTTTTTTTTTAATTCTATTCAAAATTCGTCGATGCTCAATCTTTAGACGTCGGTAATTTACAAAAACGAAACCATTTTATTTTTATTTTAATCTAGGATATTTGCGTAATTGACGGTGTGAGTGCGTAATTGAGTGACTAGGTATGTCATTTTTGTCATATGTAAATGTCATTTTTGTATGGGCCCGCCGTCGGTCACCGTCGGGTAATGTGTCTCAACACTTAGTTTTTATCGCGTTACGTAGGTACCTATTGACTGATCAACCCGTAAAGGAAATACGGTAACGAGTTTTATATCCAATCCATGTAACATCACATTTAAAAACAAAGACGTTAATACTCATAAAAACGGACAATCAAAGTCATAAATCAGAGGCAGTCGAACACAGTGATGCAATTATGTTGTGCAACCCACACTTGATGGTCTACTGGCCATCGAGTGCAGTTGCACCGTGCTGGGTACTTAACGTGTGCGTCGGAAATATGGATTATGGAACTGCGAAGGGCATAATTAAAAAGATTAGCTGGTACCTAATGTTCTAGCTAATCTTCTTAATTATGTCCTTAGGTTAAATATAAGGCATTCTTATAGCATTATGAGCGCGATAAGGCTTTATCACGTCTTTTATCTCGTTCGTTCGCACGCGAATAGAAATAGAGTTAAGGCATAGCGCGATATCACACTGCCATGCTAAGGCCGCTATACAGGGTCCTTCTTAATATGCTGACACTTTTTTAAGGGGATGATCAGGGTTCACTAATGTTTGTCCAAAAACTTTTTGGCAAATTATTACTTAACAAGCAACGTTTCATGTAATATTCATTTTACAAACACCTTGTTCCGCAAATTGATCATTTTACAAATAATCGCTTAACAAAAATATTTTTTGCAAAAGCTTGTCTTTACAAATGTACCTAATGTATTTTTTTCTTTTCTGTATTTTTCATGTAATATTGTTACTATTTTACAAAATCACGTATTAACAAAATAGATAGCTTATAGAATATGGAACAGAAAATAACATTGATTTCAAACCAAAAGTCGGCATATTTGACTTTGAAAAAGCAGCTATCTTAAGCTTGCGATCAAATTTTGAAAACACAGTCCTGCACGGTTGCAATTTCCATTTGGGCCAAATAATTTACAGGTAAGTAAGTACTAAAGTTTTTTTTTTTCTAAAAACAAAAATGGTTTCTGGCATCATTGTTGTCGCAAGTCAAACCTAACCTAACCTACTCATTTTACTTTGGATAGCCTAGTGAAGTCGGCTAAACTAGTTTAACACGAGCGATTCGGTTCTGGCACTCGCCGGCCGCTGCCGCGGCACGCTCGCTCCGCTCGCTCGGCTCGTGCGGCGTGGTCGCAAGTCAAACCTAACCTAACCGACTCATTTTACTTTGGATAGCCTAGTGAAGTCGGCTAAACTAGTTTAACACGAGCGATTCGGTTCTGGCACTCGCCGGCCGCTGCCGCGGCACGCTCGCTCCGCTCGCTCGGCTCGTGCGGCGTGGTCGCAAGTCAAACCTAACCTAACCGACTCATTTTACTTTGGATAGCCTAGTGAAGTCGGCTAAACTAGTTTAATACGAGCGATTCGGTTCTGGCACTCGCCGGCCGCTGCCGCGGCTCGTGCGGCGTGGTCGCAAGTCAAACCTAACCTAACCGAATCAATATATTTTACTTTGGATTGGAAAACTATTAAGATTTTTTAATTAATTATTTTGGTTGACATTAGTAAAATGTGTGCCTAATAATAATGCAACATGTCAAATAATGCAATACACCAAGTGTTGTTTGTTTAAATAACATGAATGATAAATGAATCGTTTGTCAAATGATATGTCGCAAAATGAAAATAAGTCAGGTGATTAGTTTAATACTTGAATAATTTGTAAAATCAGTAATTGTGTAAAGATGAAATAACGATTCATTTTTTTGCCAGTAGTTGGTTGTCAAGTAAAAATTTGCAAATTGACTGTCGGTGAAATGACAGGACACCGATGATCAGACCATCTAACTGAACAACTTTCTCTATGGGACCAACATCGAAATCGCGAAAAAGATATCTGATGTCCCATACATTTGGCTCGAGAAGGTTTGCAGTTTTGTATGGAAGAGCTGATTCTTTTTTCGCGATTTCGATGCTGGTGACGTAGAGAAAGTTGTTCAGTTTCACGGTCTGATCATCCCCTTAAAAGTGTCAGCATATTAAGAAGGACCCTATATTGTGTACAATGAGAGAAATTAATTCGCAGAGCCTATTTCGACTATCAATCGATCGCGATAAAAGAAAAACATTTACAAAACTCAAAAAACTCTAAATGTTTTATTCAACACATCTTTTAATAAAAAAAAAATATAAAGTACACTTACAAATACAATGTTGAATTACATGGTGTAACATTGTCAAGACCAGACATTTTGGTCATTCATAAAACCGTCGTAGAGTATATAGTAGCCTTTTTTTATAGAGGACTTGCTTAACATGGGACTTAAACTTTTTGTCTGGCAAGATTAGAATATCCTCTGGTATCTTATTATAATAGCGTATACAGCAGTACAAAGCCTGGTATTTAGTTACGCCGGATATTTTCTTATTGAATAAGTGTGTTTGCAAACACTCATATGCACTCTCTCTATAGGGAATCGATAGATTTCCTTCAGGAGGGTAATGACGATCAGAGGTGCTGTCAATCGTGGTTATAACCGGCTGCAACAGAGCTCATCAAAGATTGACGATGCCGGAAGGAATTAACTGCCTTTTACGACTACCGCCTGGGTTCGACTTAGAATAGCTTCGACCTAGACATCTCTGATATCACTACACCTGGCTCCGTCTCCGACAGTATCAGTTTCCCTTTCCATTAGAATCAGGGAGTGTAATAGAGGGTGGACTTGCTTGAAAATATCCGGGTTACTGGACTGTTTTCGTGACATCGTAACCAAGCAGACAGTTTAGTTGAAATCGGTTATGTTTAATCACAGTATAAGTGATAGTATGGATTATATTTTAGGGTTGTTATAATGGTATAAATGCAACATATTAAATATAATACCAGTACTTAGGTATTATGACGACGTTGTTTTTACTCGACTATGTCTGGCATGTCACAAGATGCTATTACTCGAACAAATTGTCACATAAGTGACACATAAAGGTGTTCTTATGTAACACTATAGTCATAAAAGGACGCTGAATAAACGTTTACTCAGCAGCATAATATGACTTTAATATTGAGTAACTGAAATACTGAATAAGATGGTTTTTATATGACAGGTTCTGTATGGTCCCACCGCAATGACACCCTCATCAAACTTACTACCAAAACAAGATTCTTAAAAATAGCGCTTTCATTCATTGCTGAGATGATAACAAATAATTTTTGCCTCAAAACTTAAAATGCGAATAACTTTAAATTTTACTGACTATCAAAATAATGAAATTATTGTTTCTATCTAATTATTTTATAGTAAATCAGTTGGGGTGTATGAGGGTTTGCGCTTATTCATTAGCACGTTGTATAATGTTGCTTTTTTGGTAATCCAATCAAGTAATCGTGCCCAGAACATCAATTTTTTTAGGACAATACTGCAAAGAGCTGTAGTAGAATAGAGTACCAGCAGTTAACTCAATCTCTCCAAAAGACCCCAGACTTTAAATGAACAAGAGTCAAAATACGAAACACTGGGCACTTTTGCATCGTCCTTTCTAACCAAGGTTTCGAGAGCTATCTAAATAAAATAAACGATTTGTCTGGTCAAAGAACTCGAGGCCAGCGTTGTTCAAAGTGTGGGTCGCGAGCCCCAGTGGGACGCGATGTACCTAGAAACGGGGTCGCGAACTCGCGAGTCATTCATTGTTTGGTAGGTACATAATTAAATTACTAAACAAAAAAGAAGGTACTAAATAGAGGAATCCGACCAGAGAAGTGTGCTTATTTTGCCTTTGTTGCATCATAAGTTAATTATGACCGTACAGGTTGTCAAATGAAATACGTTACATATATCGTAGGGGGTGCTTCAGAGTTCAGACCATCAAGATTATGATTATGATTATGATCGAGCTGAAAAAGTTTTACTATGGAGCCAACAATGAAATCGCGGAATAAAAATCAGCTGTTCCATAAGTCAAAGTCAATATAATTTATTCAATATAGGAGCTTGAAGCACACTTATCAAACGTCAAATCTTTTTAAAGCTACCACCGCGTTGGAACGTGTTGTGGCCGTAGAGAAGATGCGGCCAGAAACTCTACAACAGAACTCTACAACTCTACAACTCTACAGTAAAGTAAATAAACTAAAAGCTAGTGATCTCAGACCCAAGCATTTTGATAATTTAAATAATCATCTAGTTTATAATATGCTTTCTTACAGAAGACTTTTTAAATCTATTTTATCATACATTTGGGTCTAGTAGCCGTTAACGTTTTCTAAGGAAGAGTTGGTATTTTTTTCGCAAATTCGATACTGGCTTTGTAGTGAAAGTTGTTCTCTTTGATACCCTGAAGAACCCCGTTTAAAAATGTGACGCATTTAATTTTACACTCTGTATTCCCTGAGGGATACTGATAGGTATTGTTGACATTCAGAATATCTACATTTCACTAGTAGTGCTCAAACTGCGTGCAGTTTGACAATACCCCCGCCTGTCGTCGCTACGCTACGGCTGTTACTTTTTTGTTCGGTCGGAGGGTCGTGTGAGATTTTCTGATACCTTTGAGAAGCACTGCCCTAGACAATTTGTATTGTAGCAAACGATTTTACGCAGTGTCGCCGGCAATGTTCCCTTTATTGCAGTTAAAGAAATGTCACGATCATTTTCTTGTGCTTATGATGGCCTGGTATTTTTATCGAGTTTCCCTTTCCTTATGGCCGATGACATCCGTTTGTTTTCGTTCATAATGGATAAGGAGGCTTTTTGAATGGCATTCTTTTATTAGATTTGTGGTTTTCTTTTGAACTGACCGCCCGTTTTCTTGATCTTCGACATCCATAGACAGAAATGAGGCAATATATAGGGTCCAACTTGACGAGTCACGTTGCAGGGTTTGCCCCGAACACTTGTCTTTCGCGTGGTGTTCGCGCGGTTCGCGTCTCAGCCTGCCACGAGGCTCCGCAGTCCTTCTCAGTTGTATTCTTACTCAAAAACAATCCTCGAGATTGGATTGATACTCCCGTAAACCACTTGACACCAAGAAGTCCATTAATTATAAATGAAAAAAAAAGGGTCCAACTTAATAAGCTGACGGTTTTTAAGTCACTTTATACATGATGAAAATATGTTAATGAATAAGCGCATAACCTCATACAGACCAACTGATTTATAACAAAATAATTAGATTGAAACAATAATTTCATTATTTTGATGGTTAAAATTTAAAGTTATTCGCATTTTAAGTTTTTAGGCAAAAATTATCTGTTATCATTTCAGCAATGAATGGAAGCGCTAGCGTGCTCGTGGATACATTTTAAGAATCTTGTTTTGGTAGTAAGTAGGGTGAGTGTGCCCGTGCGGTGGGTTGAGATCGAGTTTAGTAAATTTTAAATTTTACAAACAAAACATTTAATATATTGAAAAAAATAATCCTATGTTGAAAACATGATAATTCGATTCTGCTCTCGATTCTAAACAAACTACTTTCTAGTTTTGCGTTAATTCATTAACACGTTGTATAAGGTCTTAAAAAAATTTGCTGAAACTATTTTAAGGGGATGATCAGACCATCAATCTGAACAACTTTCTCTAAGGGACCAATATTGAATTCGCGAAAAAAATATCAGCTGTTCCATACAAACGTACTCGACCTAAATGTATGGGACCACAGATTTTTTTTTCGCGAATTCGATATTGGTCCCATAGACAAAGTTGTTCAGTTTGATGGTCTGATCATCCCCTTAAAATAGTTTCAGCTAATTTAGTTAGACCTTATACATTTTTATAACCACAAAGTAACATGAATTATTGTGACCTTTACGTGAATCAAATTGTTATTTCAACGAGTGATTCAGTAAATAACTATAGTTAGTCACTATTAAACCTTGGACATGATCAATTTAACCTACAATCAGTATGATTACTTATTTTATAAAAATATATCGAGCCTTTTCGGGAATAAAATAGTTAGTAACCGCCAATACCTAATGCTTGTAATACAGCCCGGCTGAATAAGAGAGATCGCGGCCAAAATATCTATCTGGGTGGTCAGAACCGTGCTATTACTACCACAATAGAAATAATAACTTTTAGCATCATTAAAAACAATTATTTTCCGTTCGGACATTCGTTTTTTTTAGGGTTCCATACCCAAAGGCTGAAAACGGGACTCTATTACGAAGCCTACGTTGTCCGTCTGTCCGTCCTACCTTTTTAGGGCTGTAACTTTTGAACCGTAATAGCTAGACAGTTCAAATTTTCACAGAATATGCGTTATTACGGCGGATTTCTTAAAAAATAATAAAAATGTAAAAAATTAAGGGGGGTTCTCAACAAGAAACTAATTTTATCAAAGCTTTTTCTTCTCGCTCTATCGTAAAAACGGTAAATATACAAGAGTCAAACTTGGTGTGATCATAGAGCAATATCTACAGTATAATAACAAATAATAAAAACCGGCCAAGTGTAAGCCGGTCCTAAAGGTCCATGACAATTTTTTTTTGGTTAAATTCATAAGTTGTGTTGTGTGGTGGTGTGGTACGGAACCTTCGGTGCGCGAGTAGCCCGACTCGCACTTGACCGGTTTTATTTCTTTTACTTGCCTACTTAAGTATATGTCATCGACGACGCGGCCCGTTAGTTTAGTTCAGTTAGTAGTGAAACTAGCGAACCTGCGTGCTGGTTCAAGTTCGAGTCATGGTTCGAATGGAACAGATAATTTTAGACGATAATGTCCAAGATCATCATCATCGTCACAGTGTTATATCCCATTGCAGGGCTACCCCCTACACCATGTATAGATGTTAGTCCACCACGCGTGCCCATTGCGTATTGGTAGACTTCACAATACCATAGATTAATAATAATCTTGACACGGAGGTCGTGGGTTCGATTCCCATGGGGGACATCTAGTCTAATGTCACTTTGTGCGTTTTTCCCGAGTTGGTTAGGACATTGCAGGCCGATTCACCTGATTGTCTGAAAAGAAAGATGATTCCGTGCTTCGGATGGCACGTTAAGCCGTTGGTCCCGGCTACTATCTCTGGTGGTAGTAGTTACATAAAAACCACGTCAGAGGTCGTAAGGCGGTATGAAAAAAACTCTGACGCCAGAGTTTGCCCACACGGTAAGAAGATAGCTGTAACATAGTTTCTGACTACCCCTGTCACAGATTAATAATAAGTTACTACAATACGTATAGGAATTTCTTCTTCAGCGTATGCAGGTGTCATCACGATATTTATTTATTATGTATTCCCAATGGAATTATAATGCCTATCTTATACAACGTGTTAATGAATAAGCGCAAAACCTCATACACACCAACTGATTTATGGCAAAATTATTACATTAAAACGATAATTTATAATTTTGATGGTTAAAATTGAAAGTTATTGGCATTTTTAACTTTTCAGGCAAAAATGATTTGTTATCATTTCAGCAATAAATGAAAGCGCTAGCGTGCTCGTGGATACATTTTAAGAATCTTGTTTTGGTAGTAAGTAGGGTGAGTGTGCCTGTGCGGCTGGTTGAGATCGAGTTCAGTAAATTTTAAATTTTACAAACAAATTATTTAATATTTTGTACAAAATTACCTATGTTGAAACCATGATAATTCGATTCTGCTCTCGATTCTAAACAAACTACTTTCTAGTTTTGCGTTAATTCATTAACACGTTGTATACACAGACAAAGGAAACATAGTAAATATTATGCAGACACGAGTCAGAAATTCGTTTCTGCAGAGCTCTTCGTTATTATTAAGAACGCCGAATATTTTTCCTCGAGCGAAAACTTTTCTTGTTTATCAAACTTCTTTGGATGGATCGAATTAAATTAACTTTTGTGCGATTATATTATTTTTCTTTTATTTTAATGCAGTTCTTTTTTGTTTGGAAGAAAAAACAAAATGTTATTTTTTTCTTTTTAGAGTAATTTTAAACACTGAGTAGAACAGAAATAAGGTAACTAGTTACGGTTACGGAAGGCTATTACGGTTCAAAAGATACATGCCTTTATAGGTAGGACAGACGGACGGACGGACAGCGTAGACTTAGTAATAGGGTCCCATTGGCACTCTTTGGGTACGGAACCCTAAAAATGAAACAGTGAGCATTAATAACAATTATTATCCAATTATACGCTAATATGGCACAAGAGGGCCTATTTAAAATAAAGTGTAACTTAATTCCAAGACTACATAATGGTTACATTAGATAATAAGGCCTTATGAACCTAATAAAAAACAAAGCTTGTCTCTGGTAGTCTAGGGCGCCCCTTCACCCCACCTTTAACCCCTCTCTCGCCAGCCAGTCTGCGGCGAACCGTAGTCGGTATATCACGTGCGATCGAAAGCCATTCCGTGTACAAAAATTAAGTGTGAAAATTGTGCGGTGCGTTCGAATTTTGAATAGTGACACTTAATATTTGGCGTAAACTATTTAAAAGGTTTGTTTTATATGCTAGGTGTTTAATAAGGCCCAATATACGTATCAAAACAATTAATTCGACATTGATTGAAAAATCATGTAAAATAAAGGTTACACTTAGAGGTTGGTGCGTGTTTAGGAATTTTATCGTTAGGGGTGTTAAAAGGAAAAATGTATTTTGCAAGCAATTATTAACGTTAGTTACTTACTCATTTAAGAGGCAGACATTATTCAATATTAAACAGTAAGTAACTAAGTAATAACAAGGTAGGTTATTAAGGCCTATAATAATGTATTTAAAGAATCTATACGATAAAACGTAGAGTCACCTAATTTACTATTATGAAGTATTTACCTACAACTATGTTATACTTACCTATATCTGATTGAAATAGATACCAAATATGTATTTTGTTGGTACCATCCTAATTATATCCAAATTTTTAATCATGAATAGTTATATGTATCCTAATTATATCCACCTAAATACAGGGTCCAACTTAATATGCTGACACTTTTATAAGTGGATGTCCAGACCATTAAACTGAACAACTTTCTCTATGGGACCAAAATGCAATCGCGAATAAAAAACAGCTGTCCCATATGTTTGGCTCGAGTAGGTTTGCAGTTTTGTATAGAACAGTAGATTTTTTTTTCGCGATTGCGATGTTGATGCCATAGAGAAAGTTGTTCAGTTTGATGGTCTGATCGTCCCCTTAAAAAAGTGCCAGCATATTAAGAAGGATACCTATATATTCTAAATTACATATAGTTTTTCAGGTAAAAACACTTTTACTTGATTTATCTACTATCTGAAGTAAACTACAGATGTAATACCTACTGCAAAGTTATTTTATGCGGAGTTCACTTAATGTACCTCTTTCTTACACATGTATCATAAATCTAAGACAAAGCTGTAATATAGAAAAGTAATGCAGTGATAAATGAAGTGAAAAAAAAACACACGACCTAAATTTTATACAAATGTTACAAAAATACAAATAAACATTTAAGGGGGTTTAGATCATCAAACTGAACAATTTTCACTATGGGACCAATATCGAAATCGCGAAAAACAAATCTGATGTTCCATACTAAACTACAAATCTACTGAAGCTAAATGGGTAAGCTGATTTTTTTTCGCGGTTTCGATTTTGGGGCCATAGAGAAAGTTATTCAGTTTGACGGTCTGATCATCCCCTTAAAAAGTGTCAGCATAAATTAAGAAGGACCTGTATAGGATGATTATGATGATGTTGTATATTTTATAGTAACATTACTAGACTATTAAAACAGTCAAAAACTGTTTTTACAAGGTGTTACAAAAATACAAATAAACATTAAAGGGGGTGGTGCAGATCATCAAACTGAACAACTTTCATTATGGGACTAATATCGAAATCGCAAAAAAAAATTTCTGATGTTCCATACTAAACTACAAAAATCTACTCGAGCTAGATGTATAATGAGACAGCAGATTTTTTTCTCACGATTTCGATGTTGGTCCCATAGTGAAAGTTGTTCAGTTTGATGGTCTAAATAACCCCTCTTAGAAGTTTTAAATATGTATTTATTTTCACTTTTGTAACACCTTGTATAGAGAAACAACATTAACTTTGGCACTGAAATTGGCTAGGTAACCAAACGAAATTTAAAATAACAGTCAGTCCCGTCTGGTGTTTTCCTTTGAAATTACTTTTTACAAAGACATTCAAATATAAAGCAGTTACTATATTTTCTCTTTGCGATTGAACCATTCTGAATATTAATGTATTCTTTGTTCAGTAGTTTGGAAATGCGTTTTTTTTCACTTTATACCGTGATAACACATTAAGACGATCAAAGCATATTGTAAAAAAATATCTTTTATTTGTACCAAACGAAAAAATGCACTGAAATACACTGGCCTCGCACCTGAGAATGCTACCCTGAGAAAACGATGAAAATTGAGTTATCTTTGTTATTTTACGTACATGCCAAAAAGAGCCTGGCCGTGCTGAGCAGAGAAAAATCCGACTTAAGGCCTAGAATGCCAACCTCGAGAGAACGACAAAAATCTAAATGTGCCTCAATCTTTGTTTCTTTACGTATGCCTAAAAAAGCACGCATGACGTTATTCTCGTTTTGTCGCTTGTCGTGGGTGGCATACTAGCCGTACTGCTGGTGGTTAGTTAAGCTCTATTCACATCACGACGTGCGGGTGCGGACGGGCGCGGAGCGTGCAATGTAAAACAATACGTATTTCAATACAGATAGAGTCCACAGAAAAAGCTCCGTCCCCGTCCGTGGGGCCCGTATGGGCATTCTCTCTGTCAACTCCATCGGTATTGAAATTGGTATTATTTTCAACCCGATATAATATTCTTACTGCCTAGTTTGTACATAGTTTTAGTTAATCTTTGTTTCATAAAGTACTAGAGTCTACCCGCGACTTCGTCCGCACAAAATATATACCAGATTTTAAGTCAGATAAGTTTAAGTAAGATGTCAAACAAAAAAGTTTCATTAACATCGATTCAGTAGTTTTTGCGTGATGTTGTTACATACATACAAAGAAACAAACAAACAAACAGACAAACAAATATTCTGAAAAAGGTTGATTTCGAGTCCGGATACCTAAAAACCATATCGTAATCTTTTTCATGTAAATATCTTCAATGTACAGACACACTTGTGTTACAGTTTTATAATAGTTAAGACAATAAAGTGTTAAAGTAAACAGAGTAGATATCGCAGCCCCATGGCTCTTGCAATTCAATTAGGGTTAAGCCGAGGTTAAACTGAGATTAAGCGGCTCACAACCGTCGGTTCACCGGCCTGACTACAGGTTTTACACGAGCACAATGTTAAAAAAGTTATCTTTATTTAATTTGAAAACTGATTGACAATCGCAAATCAATTTTTATTAGTAACCAATAAAAATATGGTTGAAATACTGTAGGTATGTTTATTTATATAATTCAGTTGACACGCAAATAGGTCTCATTTATTTAAGATTAATTTTATTGGTTTTATTGCAAAAATGAATACCACTGCCAGGTTTTTCAAAAGGTGGGCCTTATTACAATGAGATCATTAATTAACGCAACTGTAAATTTGGACGACTGGTCAGGTTGTGCTTATAGTTTTCTAAATTTTAATATTGTGACCATGTCCATGATTTAGACCACATAAAGTTACAACAAACAGAAAATGTTATCCCAGAGTAAATTTTATCCTTTAAAATATTGCCTAACTAAATAAAAAATGAAATCCTTATGAGTAAAACACATCGTAATAACGTAAAATTAAACAAACACAAAAATACGAAAAAGGAAGTTAGATGGATTACTTTTAGTTTTAACGTAAATAGAGTGCGTAAAACAAAAAATGGGGCGTAACGTGAATTCGTGATTGAACACACTCCTGCTTGACCCCAATGTAGTGGAACGTACAGATTGTTGCCCTTACTGACTAGGGCCTTATTAGATTCATTAGGCCAGCCATGTCATGCCATGACAATGCCAGTTTTGTGGATTTTTCCCCGACTGCGCCAGAAGGAGGGTTATGTTTTTCGAGCGTATGTATGTTTGTATGTCTATTTCTTTGGCACGGCCTACCGCCTAAACGGCTTGATGGATTTTAACGTATGAGGTGTCATTAGATTCGTAAAAAATGTGAGAGTGACATAGGCTATATTATTTTAATATGGCGTCTGAAAAAAGAGAGGGGGAATAAAATTTTTAATTAATAATGGTAATTATACGATTCCAAATATATAAATATTATAGTACTTTTATGGTACCGTTTCGACACAATACTAAAAAGTATGATATAAACTAAATTATTAAGATATACAAAAAACCCGACTGCATTAAAAACCTAATTACTGAAAAGAGAAAAAGGTCCCCTACGCATTAATTGACCTAAAATATCTTAAAAGAGAGTTAAAAAGTAAAACATAACATTTGCTTCCATCAAAAATAATAGGTGACCGAATTATTTTGCACTTTTTAAATGTTTTTCTTTGGCGTCGGATTTTTTAAAGTCCCTTAAGGGGATATAATTCGGAGCGCGCTCCATACAAGCGTACTATGGTGATATTTTCAATACTAACCAATTAAAGTCAATGAAATTTTGCTGAAACAATCTTGAAACAAATATCTATGCTTGTATGGAGTCAGATTTTCGTTAAAATATACAGTTTCAATGCTAGGATTAATTTAAGATTTGTATGGAAATCTTTGAGGCACTGTAACTTTAAAACTATATATTTTAACGAAAATCTGACTCTATACAAGCATATAAAATTTGTTTTTAGATTGATTCGGAAAAATCTCATTGAGTTTAATTGGTTAGTATTGAAAATATCACCATAGTACGTTTGTATGGAGCGCGCTCCGAATTATATCCTCTTAAAACTAATCTCATTGGATACGAGATTGCGACAAAAAACTCGTTCTAAAATTTTATTGATTGCATGACTACTGACAACAATATGCCTCTCGTACTACATTAGTCATTCGGAATCGTCCCATAACAAAATGGTGCTAGCAATAAAATCTGAAATAAGTAGGACAACATAGTAATCTCGGGATAGGGGGCGTCGACCTCCTGAAATAACATGGCGTAAACATATGCCGGAATATTTATGCCTGGCATCTTTGTTCCGTACGTGGTATGAAGAACATAGGACGTGTAATATCAGTAGGAAAAAGGTATTTATTGTTTTTTGTGTAGAAACCTTAAGAGTATAATACTGTTGGTGCGGTCCATCCAAACGTAATCTGGTGATATTTTCAATACTAACAAATGAAAGTCAGTGAATTTTTTCAGAAACAATCTAGAAAGTAATCTCTATGCTTGTATCTTGTCAGGTTTTCGTTAAAATGTATAGTTTAAAAGTTACAGTGC
This sequence comes from Agonopterix alstromeriana, assembly GCA_963924505.1. Taxonomy (NCBI): domain Eukaryota; kingdom Metazoa; phylum Arthropoda; class Insecta; order Lepidoptera; family Depressariidae; genus Agonopterix; species Agonopterix alstromeriana. The sequence goes on from OZ004680.1 coordinate 1,418,488, forward strand.
CTCAAAGATTTCCATACAAATCTTAAATTAATCCTAGCATTGAAACTGTATATTTTAACGAAAATTGGACAAGATACAAGCATAGAGATTCGTTTCTAGATTGTTTCTGACTTTAATTGGTTAGCATTGAAAATATCACCAGACTTCGTTTGTATGCAGCGCGCATTTACGCTTTTATTCCGAATTCCGAGAAGTTTATTCCGAATGCGTAATGCACGCTGCATACAAACGAAGTCTGGTGATATTTTTGATACTAACCAATTAAACTCAACGACATTTTGCAGAAACAATCTAGAAACAAATCTCTATGCTTGTATCGTGTCCGATTTTCGTTAAAATATACAGTTTAAATGCTAGGATTAATATAAGATTTGTATGGAAATCTTTGAGGCACTGTAACTTTAAAACTATACATATGAAGGAAAATCTGACAAGATACAAGCATAGAGATTTGTTTCTAGATTGTTTCTGCAAAATTTCATTGGGTTTAATTGGTTAGTATCAAAAATATCACCAGACTTCGTTTGTATGGAGCGCTCCAACACTAATATACTCTTAAGGGAATATAATTCGGAACGCGCTCCATACAAACGAAGTCTGGTGATATTTTCAATACTAACCAATTAAAGTCAATGAAATATTTCAGAAACAATCTACAAACTAATCTCTGTTTGTATGAAGTCAGATTTTCGTTAAAATGTATAGTTTTAAAGTTACAGTGCCTCAAAGATTTCCATACAAATCTTAAATGAATCCTAGCACTAAAACTGTATATTTTAACGAAACTGACTTCATACGAAGATAGAGATGAGTTTCTAGCTTGTTTCTGAAAAATTTCATTTACTTTAATTGGTTAGTATTGAAAATATCACCAGACTTCGTTTGTATGCAGCACGAATTTACGCATTCGGAATAAACTTCTCTTAATATGATAAGAAATGGAAGAAAAATTTAAATGATTAGGTGGGTAGATACATTATTTTCAGTCGGTTCGTTAGAGTCTAGGCCCTAGATTTAGACCCCAGACTCTAGGGTCATTAATCGTTATCTAAAAAATTATTAACTTTTTATTACAGAAGATTTGGTAACCTTTTGCAATGACAAATCGTTTTCAAATGCTAAATATTAATAATGCCAAGGTCATTTTTGCTCATCTTTTTGATGATTTATTAATTTGCATGCAGCATTAAAATAAAAGCTATAACAACTTGTTTTAATTAACATAAATATATGTATTTATTGTGAAATGAATCATATATGAACAGCACGTAAATACACGACCGTAATCCGTTTAGGAGTTAATAGAAGTTTTGCTAGGATTCATTTAAGATTTGTATGGACATCTTTGAGGCACTGTAACTTTAAAACTATACATTTTATCGAAAATCGGACTTCATACAAACATAGAGATCGGTTTCTCGATTGTTTCTGAAAAATGTCACGGACTTTAATTAGTTAGTATTGAAAATATAACCAGACTTCGTTTGTATGGAGCTCGCTCCGAATCATATTCCCTTAAATAGCAATAATTGAAGTTGCCCACGCTTAACTATTTGGTAGTTGTTCAAGTTGACCACCCACCCCGAAAGAGAAAATCGTCATGAGTTTCTGCATAGTAGTTAGCCGACTTTGTAATAAATATGATGCAGTAAATGACCTTGTATTATAAAAACAGCGTCCGATATCTACTCGGAAATGCTAAATTAAAAGTACAGTCCGCGAAAATATTCAGAACGTTAGATAGACATAGAGTATGCACCTCAGAGGAAGAATCTCCATAGAGTCCGCATAAATTTACGATTGTAGTTGGTCTCTTTTGCCTTATGACGTACCTTTAATATTAGAAGGAGATGGAACTATAGATATTTGTTAATGCGGCTGTCAACTTTTTTTTGAGCTAGTGTGTGTGAAAAGTGTCCGTAAACATAAGGCCATATGTCACTTGGTGCCTTTTGTCCATACTACTTGACACCACACACTCAAACCTAAACGTCAAAAAAAGTGGACACTTTACAATTGTTATGGCTCACCACTCTATTAAGTACAATCTCTTTGGTATGCACGCACGAATTCAAGTAACACAGCATACCACAATATTATTATGATTGAACTGTAAGTAAATATAGAGAGAGAAGAGTATTAAGATTATAAACTAATGTTGAATATTTTGACGGGCTCTTTAGAGGTTCTTTATTTTTATTTATTTATCCCCGACCGGACCGACCTTAATCCTTTCAGAGCCGCCTCACCTCTACTAACCTCTACATCATTTTACGCCAATATTTAGGCTCTCCTTGGAACACAGGTTTCAATTATGTATTTTATAGAAATATAAAATATATACTTCATAGCAGATAAAGCCCAGTTTACAAATATTATTGATTATTAACATGTTACAACCATGTTGCGGCTCGGTGGGGAAATCGGATAACGCAATTCCCCGGTTTGGAAGAGTGCGGGTTCAAGTCCCGCCCGAGACTTAATTTTTCAATCTGTAATTTGATTCGAAAGCCCAGATGTTAAAGATCATAGAAATATTTTTCATTAATTTGTATGTCTTTCAAATAACCAGAAGATAGCTTCTAAAAACCATCAAAATATAGCCCGGCCCTGCGTTTATTGTGTATTTTAAATACCCAATGAGGGGTCCAAGTGGTCGTCGACGGTATTCCAAATACCCTTCAGAATATCCACATTTCCTTTGTAGTATTCCAAAACTGTTCAGTGTGACACGTAATGAACGCGTTGTAATAATAGGGTATTCGACAGCATGTCAAATATAGGATCTATTGATGGCATCCGTATTAAATATGAATTTTGGAAACCAACTATTTAGTCAGTTAAGAAAAATACTGAATATTTTATGAGAAAATCGACAAAGAAAATATTTTTTTGTCTACTTTAGTCACGTGATCGTAAACTACTGTGATTGGCCGAATGTTTGATGACGTCAACTGCTTGTAAACAGTTGCGTGTAGAGTGTGAGTGTCGAACAAAGTTTACGTCATCGTGACGTCACCTGCTTGTAGCCAAGTATATTTTTAGGAAAAGCGTTTTCGCAGGATATTTAAATAATGATTTTTGTTTTCGTTTTTTCTTGCACTATATGTAATGGAACGTAAAATATACATTTTCTATAGAGTCCTTAGACATCACTGATTAACGTAGAACAGTTTTTCAAACCTGTCAAATACCCTATTGACTTTATTCTTCTTCTTTCGAGTGGATGCTATTGAGTGAGCTTGACTTTCCTTCGTGGTGAAGAGATATGCCAATCAGCAGAAGAGGCTTTCTGCATTAATTAAAATGAACAACATTGAATTTTGGTCTTTACTGTGAAAATGTCTGCGGTTTGTATCTTTATGTAGCCTACTGTAGGTAATCAAGTGAATCTCATTACAATGTTAGATCGGGCATTAGAAATCCTTGAAGAGGAAGCATACCTATTCATAACTAAAATTTAAATATACTTAGGTAAGTAAGTAGGCACCTTACCTAACTATACATACCTTAATGTAAATTTCATGTTAATTAAATTAAATTGATTTCCATAGAAATCTTGCATTGAAACTGCATATTATTTTAACGAAAATCTGACAACATACATAGAGATATATAGCATAGAGATTAGTTTCTAGATTGTTTCTAAAAAAAATTATTGACTTACATTGGTTAGTACTGAATAGTTGGTGAGTAGATTATCGTGGTATGGTCATGTAATGCGAAGAGACGAGTGTCATATTACGAGACGAGTGTTAAGTATGAATGTGGATGGCTGCGGTAGGAGAGGAAGGCCGAAGAAAAGATGGATGGATTGTGTGAAAGATGATATGCGTAAGAAAGGAGTGAGTGCTGAAATGACGGCTAAGAGAGATGAATGGAAGAGGATGACATATTGCGCCGACCCCAAGTGATGGGAAATGGGCAAGAGAATGATGATGATTGGTTAGTATTGAAAATATAACCAAACTTCGTTTGTATGGAGCGCGCAGCAAAAACTGTTACTTCAGATTACCAATCTGAAGTAACAGTCATCTGAAGCAGGATACCATCTTCAACATCTGAAGCAGGATAGCAAAAATTCGATGTACTTAATTGTACATAATATAACTGTTATTATATTTGATTGAAACATGTCATTTTATCCGAAGATTATTTTAATACATTGTGTATGAAAATACAAAATAGGGTTGCCAGACAGACGAGGTTTCACGTACAAATACGAGATTTGGGATCTCTCGTACGAGGGTACAAGAATGGTGTCAGCCTCGTACAAAAATATACGAAGTTTTTACTTTGAGTGAAATTATGGCATGATTTTCCATTGTAGACGACATTTCGTAGAATAAAAGGATATCTAAACCATCAAAAACTACGAGATGGTTATGGTTAGTTCGTAGTTTGCCGGAAAATCATCTTGATATCGATCATTGATTCGATTTTGTTCCTTGTATTCGCTGCTCTTATCTTTTTTTCTGCTTAAAATAACGTTAAAATGTTATTTAATACAAAATGATTGTTTTGCTATGTGAAAAGTCTAAAGTTAAATTTGTGCTATATGCCCAATTCTTTGTTTTTTTCACACTTTAGATAAATGTACGAGGTTTAATAGCCAAAGTACGAGATTTTTTTCTTGTTTTCGTACGAGGTAAAATTTTCTACGTCTGGTAACCCTGATACAAATCACCCCGTTAGTGGACTCTGAGGCCGAGATTCAGAGACGATTTATAAGTCGTAGTTCGAACTCCCGTATGTCAAAATCCATACATTTTCGCCCTGCTTAGCTCGAGCTAAGACTAAAAAAATCATCTCTAAATCTCGGCCTGAAAGCGGTGCGTGGGAAAAGGCTCTAAAACATGAATTTGCAAAAAGTGAGCCAGGTTTAAAATTATTGTCAGTTTGCAGCATAACTCCACACTTATTCATAATTTCATTTCTTATAAAATGCATGTGTCAATCCAATCCTAATGACCTAAATGATTACGTTACCAAGCACCGATATGAATACATTCTTCACGCACCATGTTCCTCGTTCAGTGATGCATGACAACTTCTTGTGACGAAATATATTGTGTCATACTTTTTTCATCATTCGTAATTAACTATTGACCAACAAATTAACGTTCAGTTATGATGGACGTAGATAGCTTTGTTTTAACGCTTTGATAGTCATGCAATGGTGCGGACGTCGAACTTGGTAGTTTTTTGGGTTCCGTACCCAAATGGTGCCAACGGGACCCTTTAACTAAGCCGACGCAGTCATTAGCCTTTATTTACATAACAAAAACATTATAAAAACGTAATTATTTGGACATAGGGAGTTAGGGTGGGTTAAAAATTGGCGTCTTATTACTATAAACAACAACATTTTAGAGTTTTTTTTTGAGTTAAGTATAATTTGAAAGTACCTACGGAAGTAAACTGTATTTTACCTAACTATAATAAAATTGAAATCATCCCTTTGATACAATTCTGTATGAATCTCGCAAAATTTAAGCGCTGTAGGCAAAAAAAAAAAGTAAAATTTTGCAAACTTTAAAAAAAGTAAAATTTTTTTTTCATACATTCCAAATAAATTTATTTACGTAGGTAGGTACATACTAAAACAATTTCAGTGTATTTCACTAAGTAACGTGAATGAGTGCCATTTTTATAATTTGATAATTTAAAAAATAGGCCTCTAAATTAAAAACTTTTTAATTCAGAGGCTTATTTGTGTGTAATACTCTATTAAGAGAAGTTTATTCCGAATACGTAAATGCGCGCTGCGTACAAACGAAGTCTGATGATATTTTGAATACTAACCAATTAATGTTAATGACATTTTTCAGAAACAATCTAGAACCTAATTTCAATGCTTGTATGAAGTCAGATTTTCGTTAAAATATACAATGCTAGGATTAATTTAAGATTTGTATGGAAATCTTTGAAGCAATGTAATTTTAAAACTTTACATTTTAACGAAAATCTGACTTCATACAAGCATAGAGTTTAGTTTATAGATTGTTTCTGAAAATTTTCATTAACTTTAATAGGTAAGTATTGAAAATATCACCAGACTTTGTTTGTATGGATCGCGCCAACAGTTATATACCCATAAAGTTTGAAATGTTTTCTTCTCTACACTCTTTTAGAAAGCAATTTAAAAACTTAAATTTTAAAACACTTTAACTATGGGTAGGTACTTATACTCAAGTCAAGTCAAGTCAATATAATTTATTCAATATAGGAGCTTACAGCACACTTATCAAACGTCAAATCTTTTTTAAAGCTACCACCGCGTCGGAACGTGTTGTCGCTGTAGAGAAGATGCGGCCAGAAACTCTACTGTAAAATGTTATATTGTATAGTCAGTTTAGAAAGTGTTACAAATTTTTTCTGTAACAATAAACACAAATAGGATCAAAAATTCAAATTAATCTCTCTTAAACATCTCTAAAATAATAATAACGGTATATTTTCACGCTCATTAACGTCAGAACAACGTTAATTAAAACTGAAAAATATGTTTTTTTTTGAAACATCACTTTCGAAACGAAAGTAAAGCTAAAATTCTCACCTCGCGTACAATACAAGTGTGAAAACGAAACAAAAACTTTAGTATGTACTTGCGTAATACGATTTAAAGCAAATTCCCAGACTGTGACATGATTTGAACATAAATAAGTATTTATATATGTTTTTTTACATGCTTCGTCAAAAACTTAAATAAACAGTTAGAGATTTGCAACATGCTTCGTCAACTTAACAAACTAAAATCCACCTCTATACAGGGTATTAAGGTAAACAGTTCCATTACTTTTTGCGAAGTTCCTATAGGTTTCTTTGGGAATGTTGTTCAGTATCATAGGTACAATCACCCCATAAAGTAATACAACTGTTTACCCTAACACCCTGTATATGCTGTGATGATGATGACGATTTTAAAATCCGATCACTGGTCGTCATCCCTACTTGCAAAAATGAGATAATAAGGTATGTCCTGCTGACCAGAGCATGGCTCTAAGATGATTATGATATAATTAACAGTGACACACATACAGACAGACGGAAGGCGAAGTCTCACTCAACTGTATAATTAACACATTAGGGAGCATAAGATCCCATCAACATGACTCCACATAATTCATCATTTTTAGGTACTAACTTTTTTCGACAGGCCGTTATTTAATTTGTACCTTTTTAAATAGGTAGCCATAAACTAAAGAGACTTTCACACGAATTCAAGTTTGGAATTTAAATTTTAAATTCATCCTGTGCAAGACGAACGAAATTAAGAAACAAACTTGGAATAGTGATGTGCTAAAAGTGAAATGTGAACGAAAGTGATTCACTAAGTGATATGTGCCAGTGACTCTTAGGTCACTAACCATGGGACTTCATAAGCGGGGAAGTGAGTATGAGTAACATAATTTAAAACCTTGATTGCTTGAAAATACAGGGTGTCCTGTGGCTGAATTATTATTTTAAATTTAAATAAAAATAAACTATGTAAGATAAACTTTTATTTTAGTAATTATTACAGGGTACAACAACAACACCCTAGTAATAATGAAGGGGGTGCTTCAGATAATAAAACTGGACAACTTTCAATATGAAGCCAATATCGAAATCGCGATAAAAATCCGCTCTTTCATACAAAACTGCAGTACTGTCTCGATTCAAATGTATGGGATTCCAGATTTTTTTTCTTCTTGACGTTGGCTTCATAGTGAATGTTCATTTTGATGGTCTGAAGCACTCTCTTAACTACTAGGGTTAATAGGGTGTTTTGTACACCCTGTGCAAAGTAGAGTAATGCAGATTTCATTTCTTAAAAATTATTTTATCCAAATGTCCATCACGTCCGACACACTCTTGAAACCTGGCTTCTGTATTCTGTGCCACTCGCTGAATTAGTGATGTTGGAATAGCATTAATTAACATTGCGAAAGATTTTTCTTTTAGTGCTAAGATGGTCACTGGGTTTGTTTCATAAACTTTACTTTGGAGGTACCCCCACAGACCCCAACGACCATAGTTTATTTTTTAAATAAATTTAAAATCCTAATTCTGCCACCGGACACCCTGGACTTTGACAGCAAGTTGAGCACTTACCCCAATATTTGAAAGCCCTTTAGTGGGACATTTATATGCTGTTTGTAACTTGTTTAATTTATTTTATATCATTTGCTACATGATCTAAAGATAACATGCATAAGATAATGCAAAAGCAGAGAATTAAAAAAAAAAATTTTTAATTGTACTTTAAACGTATGTCCTCACGATTTTTCCTTCCCCAAAAAGCCACTTCCTGTAAAATGTAGAATGTGGTAACGGAAAAGGTCTTAATAAATACATCGCCATGCTGCAAAACATTATGAAGCAAATTTTTGTAACTACTCTTAACTCAAAATTATCATTAAAAGCTTGGTTTTTATTTTTCTGTTCAGGGTTTAAGAGAAGTTTATTCCGAATGCGTAAATGCGCGCTGCATACAAACGAAGTCTGGTGATATTTTCAATAGTAACCAATTAAACTCAATGAAATTTTGTAGAAACAATCTAGGAATAAATCTCTATGCTTGTATCGTGTCCGATTTTCGTTAAAATATACATTTTCACTGCTAGGATTAATTTAATATTTGTATGGAAATCTTTGAGGCAATGTAACTTTAAAACTTATTTAAGGAAAATCTGACACGATACAAGCATAGCAATTTGTTTCTAGATTGTTTCTGCAAAATGTCATTGAGTTTAATTGGTTAGTATTAAAAATATCACCAGACTTCGTTTGTATGGAGCGCGCCAACAGTAATGTACCCTTAAAGTACGGAGTACCTATCTAAAATCTCATTGGCACAAGTGTATTTCATACTGGGATCGAATCAAAGCTCCCTAAAGTGCTTCTTGCCTAGAGACCAGCTACAAAATCATTCGATGTTTTATGCTAAAGTCTGTCTCTGACAGTCAATGTCATAACATAATACCAACTAATGACGTATCACGCTGTGAATTGAACTCTGCAGCATAACGCGTTGAGCCCAATTTCCCTGATTACATAAAGGCAAGGTCCACGACCTCTGCTTTGAATGAATCAACTCATTTTGTCAACCAAAATTAATGACCGAATGAGTTTTCAATTTGTAAAAAGAGCGTAATATTGAGTTTTTACTTGTTTGGAATTTCGCCCTTATGTCTTTACAGTTAACAATTGTTATTTTGAGCATGTTTCTGTTACGAATTTGGTATACTTAAGTAGTTTTAATTTCATTGCGTGCCAGTAAGTATGAGAATGGAAAAAAGAAAACTGGTATTTATAATTTGGTACTAACTTAAAGCCGCTTTTTTAGAAACCTAAAAATAAATCTATAAGCATTTTGATGAGATAGTTAATTTTTGTGCAACTTAAGTTAGCGAAGCCGTAGATATTATTATTCGTATTTTAACATGCAAGCAGAAAATATGGGTCCTTCTTATTATGCTGACACTTTTTTAAGGGGATGATCAGACCATCAAACTGAACAACGTTCTCTATCGGACCAACATCGAAATCGCGAAAAAAAATCTGGTGTCCCATACATTTGGCTCGAGTACCTTTGCAGTTTTGTACGGAACAGCAGATTTTTTTTTCGATTCAATGTTGGTCCCATAGAGAAAGTTGTTCAGTTTGATTGTCTGATCAACCTCTTAAAAAACTGTCAGCATATTAAGAAGGACCCATATGTTTATACAATGCGTTTTTGAAATGGTTTCAGTTCTACACAGATTTTTGAAGCTATTTTCTAAATCTAATTTATAGATATTGCTCGATTAGTAAAAACACAGTTTTATGGTTTGAACCATCCTAAAAAAAATGTCTGATTCTAGCAGGACTGTGTTAATGTTTCTTTTAATACCTTATACAGAGTCCTTCTTAATATGCTGATACTTTTTTAAGGGGATGATCAGACCATCAAACTGAACAACTTTCTCTATGGGACCAACATCGAAATCGCGAAAAAATCAGCTGTCCCATAGATTTGGCTCCAGTAGTTTTGCAGTTTTGTATGGAAGAGCTGATTTTTTTTCGTGATTTCGATGTTGGTGTCATAAATGGCCGTAAAAATATTTAATAAATTACCTAAAAATATAAAAAACGAACACAATATCAATACTTTTTCCAAAAATTTAAAAATATATTTAATTTCTAAGTGTTTCTAGATTATTGTAAGTAGATAAGTACTCTTAAGTTTGTTATTGGAATACTGTCCTCTTTCCTTAACTCCTTTTGTAATACCTTAAGGGTGGCTAAGATTTAAGTGCAATGTAACATTATTTAAGAACTTAAATGTACACTTAGTATGCAAAATAAAATTGATTTGATTTTGATTTGAAATAAAGTTGTTCATTAAGAAGGTCACTGTATAAGTAAATAGTTAGGTACCTAATATACAAATAAATAAACAAAAAATGTAATGTAAAAATGCCAATTTGGACATTTTACTAAGATGCATCTAATTTTCTTGGTCCATCTAGATTTTTTAATTTAATGATCACAGCATCAAAATGATCAATTCATCATCGTAAACTATCGATATTTGTCCACAATTTCTCCCAACATTATGGCCGTTAAAGTAAAAACGGTGTAACTGTGAGATAATTATGAGAATGACAAACAAAAATCTAGTTAGGTACACTGTACTTATGTTTGAGTAGGTACACATCACAATTTGAGCGTGGAACTTTCACGTAATTTTGTAGAAATTGATGCTACATAGTTTAATGAGCTTCTACAACTTTCGACTAGTTTATTTTATCGTATAAAAAGCTTTCAGATTTTAATCATAAAAATATATCATGTTTTGTCTGCAATTTTCATTAAAAAAACCTTGAATTAATAGAAGATTGAGTTAATGTCATTCCAAATAAGGACGACAAGATATTCCTATTCCTATTTAACGTTCTGGCCAATGAGGAAGATGTAAATGAAAAGCATATTCATATTAATAATATTAATCAATCATGTAGGTAATTAATTCATTTAGTTGGTGTATAGTTTTATACCTTTTACACATTGTAACAGGGGAAGAAACTGTCTCCTAATACACGGTTTTCCAACTTTGGGAGTCAGGGACTCAATCATTTGTATACCACTAAATTGAAATCAAATAAATAATGTTTATTTTTTATTTAATCAAGTTTTTTACCTTATAGAAAACTTTATGTGATTTAAATAACATCTGCGAAAAAATCATGACGATATCTTAAAAACTGTATGTTTAACAAATTTTATTTTTATTAAATTATATATATATATATTTTATAAATTAAATTATATCAAAATTTAAATTTCGTTGCTTTTTGGAATGGAGTATAGGTATCCAATGAGAATGGTTCACACACTTGAAGCATAGAGGAAGGACCTTTCCTCCAACTTCTTCAGGTTATACCAATTAACTTTCTTGTTAGTTTTATTTTACTCTACAAAGTTCTATTTATTTACGGCACCCCTAAGACTGGTTCTGGACTAACACAATAACAGGCCATTCCACCACTCCGCTTTCGAGTTGGCTTCGGTCGCTCTAGGATTCTATTTCAATTATTTTATTAATTATTGAACTACATAATTATTAAATAGACAAAGTTCTAGCCACACCGGTGTGATTCGTAGCAGACACTAAGAGGAAGGATCTCCATAGAGTCCGCATAAATTTACGATTGTAGTTGGTCTCTTTTGTCTTATGACATACCTTTAATAGTAGAAGGAGATGAAACTATAGATATTTGTTTATGCGGCTGTCCACTTTTTTTTGAGCTAGTGTGTGTGAAAAGTTACCGTAAACATAAGGCCATATGTCACTCGGTGCCTTTTGTCCATACTACTTGACACCACACACTCAAACCGAAACTTTAAAAAAAAGTGGACACTTTACAATTGGTATGGCTTACTCTAATCTTAAAGAGAGATCCTTCCTCTTAGAGCAGTCACAAATGATTTATTGATGACATAATGAACAGCCGTGGTGGTCCAGTGGCGAGTAACCTTTCCTGCCGTGTAGGAGGCGCTGGTTCGCTCCCCGTCCAAGCCGACTCGTACCAATGATTTTTTTGGAATTTATGTACAATTTGTAACACTACTGGCTTTTCGGTAAAGCAAAACATCGCGAGAAAACCTGCATGCTTCAATTTCGAGGCATGTATTGTACGATAGCTACACATAAGTAATCTGTGATTGTACCCACTGTCCATTACAAGTGGTGACGGGCTCACTCCCCGTCACACTGGACAGAGTTTCGGTTCACTAGTAAAACGTGGATGTTCTGTGGTTTCAGAATATCTCTGACTACCCGCTCGGGGAATGTAGTCATGAGCCATATGCTCCTATGCACAAATGATTACGTACCTATATTGACTGACCAATATTTATAAACACACAAATTATGCGCATTTATAAATACTAAATAATCTATCGTCTTGAACCATTACCATGCGTTACGTTTTAGTTTCCCTTCACTGAGTTGCACAATGTCCGAATATTATAATTTATGTTAGTTACCGTTTAACTCAGGGGTTCCCAAAGTTTTCACCTATTTTCATAGTTTTCTTTCAATTAATTATTGTTACAGAGGGGAAAGGGTGGACTGTATAAAGGCAGGATCGGCTTAGTATAAAGCGTTTAATCGTGAAAGGGAAAACAGGAATCCACAGAAATAAATAAAAAGCAAAAAACAGAAACCAACAGAAAAGCACCGACAAAAGCCACTCGACCCGAGCGCGCCAGTCAAAACCATAGCGCATAAAAAAGTATTTACATCCGGCCTGATGGCCAGTTCGTAACAATTATATTATTCTTAAGAAAAGGTTATTTTAATTTCTATATCTTATTTCAGACATATTTTGAGTTTCTGGCCGCATCTTCTCTACAGCGACAACACGTTCCAACGCGGTGGTAGCTTAAAAAAAGAATTGACGTTTAATAAGTGTGCTTCAAGCTCCTATATTGTCCTATATTGAACTATATTTACTTTGACTTTGACTTTGCGCCGCGGCGCCCTAGTGCGCCGTGGAGAGCAATCAGGGGCGTCGCGTCGCGAGGCGATCAGTAAGCTTCTTCGTCGCATTGACTTACTTTTTCATTGAAAGTTTTCACCTATTTTCATAGTTTTCTGTCAATTAATTATATTATAAAAAGCCGTGGTGGTCCAGAGGCGATGTTCCGATCCCCGTCCAGGCCGACTAGTACCAATGAGTTTTTCGGAACTTATGTACGATTTTTAACACTACTGGCTTTTCTGTGAAGGAAAACATCGTGAGGAAACCTTCATGCTTCCATTTCGAGGCATGTATTGTCACTGTCCATTACAAGTGGCGACGGGCTCACTCCCCGTCACACTGGACAGAGTTTCGGTACTAGTGAAACGTAGATGTTCTGTGGTTTCATAATATCTCTGACTACCCCCTGTGGGAATATAGTCTTGAGCATATGCTTATGCTGTATGCTATGCATGCTTAATTAAATTATTCTTTAGAAAAGGTTTTTTTAATTTCTATACATTATTTCACACATATTTTGACAAGGGCGCCGTGAGAGAATACTATACCTATAAGTGCGCCGTGAAGTGAAACAGTTTGGGAACCCGTGGACTTTAACCTGTGAGACTTAACCCACTTTTAACCTACTTTGCTGAAAGGGTTTACGTGTTTAACTTTTTTTCACGTGTGGCCAATCTCTGTTATAACCTTGGACTGATTTAGTTCCTTTATTTTATTATTTTGTTTATTTTTAAAATTAGGCTTGTGCGTGCTGCGTGTAGGATTTGAAGAGTTGGGTATTTGATTATTTCTTCTGTAATTAAGTAAGTGTTATTGGTTCTATGGGGTTTAAGATGCAAGACAATGCATGTCGATGATTTTATTTTTATACAACGTGTTAATGAATAAGCGCAAAACCTCATACACCCCAACTGATTTGTAACAAAATAATTAGATTGAAACAATAATTTCATTATTTTCATAGTAAATTAAATTTAAAGGTATTCGCATTTTTAGTTTTGAGGCAAACATTATTTGTTATCATTTCAGCAATGAATGAAAGCGCTAGCGTGCTCATGGATACATTTTAAGAATCTTTGTCTTGGTAGTAAGTAGGGTGATAGTGCCCGAGCGGTGGTTGAGATCGAGTTCAGTAAATTATAAATTTTACAAACAGATTATTTAATATTTTGTAAAAAATTACCTATGTAGAAAACATGATAATTCGATTCTGCTCTCGATTCTAAACAAACTACTTTCTAGTTTTGCGTTAATTCATTAACACGTTGTATAGGGTCCTTCTGAATATGCTGACACTTTTTTATGGGAACGATCAGACCGTCAAACTGAACAACATTCTCTATTGCGCCAACATCGAAATCGCTATAAAAAAATCATCTGTTCCGTACAGAACTGCAAACCTACTCGGTCAAATGTATGGGACAGCAGATTTTTTTTCGCGATTTCGATGTTGCTTCATAGAAAAAGTTGTTCAGTTTGACGGTCTGATCATCCCCTTAAAAAGTGTCAGCATATTAAGAAGGACCCTGTGTAACATTTACCTCATCGTTAACTCCTTTGTGGTACTTATTTTGGAAGATAATTTTGAAATAAGTAAATAATACTACATTATTATACAGTTATAAAATGTTGTATCTTTTTTATTTATTTTTGAAATAGTCTTTGTATCCATTACCAACAGTCATTACCATCAATCATCATGCCATACTGGCTTAAGATGAAAAAAAAACCTAAACTAAAGAACTAAAAATTCATTTTTTTTGCAAGTCATCCAAAAAATAGCACTCTTTGAAAGACTTTTTTCGTTACATAGAAAATACAAATTTAAGTCAATATACAGGGTCCTTCCTTAATATGCTGACAGTTTTTTATGGATGTATGTATATGCTCACGACTATATTCCCCGAGGGGGTAGTCAGAGATGTTATGAAACCTCAGAACATCCACGTTTCACCAGTAGTACCGAATCTCTGTCCAGTGTGACGGGGGGTGAGCCCGTCGCCACTTATAATGGACAGTGGGTACAATACATGCCTCGAAATTGAAGCATGCAGGTTTCCTCACGATGTTTTCCTTCACCGAAAAGCCAATGGTGTTACAAATCGTACATAAATTCCGAAAAACTCATTGGTACTAGTCGGCCTGGACGGGGATCGAACAATCGCCTCCTGCACGGCAGGCAAGGTTACTCGCCACTGGACCACCACGGCCACCAGTTTTTTAAGAGGATGATTAGACCATCAAACTGAACAACTTTCTCTATGGGACCAACATCGAAATCGCGAAAAAAAAACTGCTGTCCCATACATTTCGCTTCAGTAGGTTTGCAGTTCTGATGCAACAGCAGATTTTTTCGCAATTTCAATGTTGGTCCCATAGAGAGAATTGTTCAGTTTGATCAGGATATCCCCTTAAAAAACTGTAAGCATATTAAGGAGGACCCTGTTATTATTATGTGTACCTACTTTTTTATCTTTGTTGTCAGTCAGTTTTTAGGAAAAGTATCATTAAACTTTATACCCCATACCTACTATACCCATCAAACTGAACAACTTTCACTGCGGGACCAATATCGAAATCGCGAAAAAATGGCTGTCGCATACATTTAGCTCAAGTAGATTTGTAGTTTAGTATGGAACATCCGAATTTTTTTCGCGATTTCGATATTGGTCCCATAATGAAAGTTGTTCAGTTTGATGGTCTAAATCACCCCTTAAATGTTTATTTGTGTTTTTCAAATGGTTTTAGTTTTTCAAATTAGAAAAATACCTAATGCCTAAACAATATTCCTTGTTACGAAAAACCGTCTAGTTCTAGGTATTTTCTAGTTTTGCTCATAGAGTGAAATGTATTCCCAACATAAAATACCAAAAAAACAAAGGAGTCAGGAAACCAAAAACCCATCAAAAAGTCTATTGTTTACACACAATACATTAATTAGGCCGTCGAGTGAATGGTGCTATGACGTCACAAGATATGGAGCAAGCCGAGAGCTATCGATTTTTTTAACCTTCAAGGCAGACGGTCGACGGCGCCGACTCTTCGACCTTACGTCGCAATGATATTGGGCTCTATTGCTATTGGTGCAGTATTCATTTTTGTTAAAACCTAAAAGGTTTTTTTGTAGGTGACACTTTGTTTTCGTAATAACTCAGACTGAATTTACACAAATATAAATTAAACTATAAAAGGAAACAGCTGTATCAAATAATATACAGGGTGAAATTGATATCATTAGCATTCTTTTAAACTAAGAGTATACACATAAAGCTGATCAAATTTTACTATGGAATCAAACCGATCGGAGCAAAAATAAATTCAGCTGTTCCATACTAAACTGCAGTGCCTACTCGACTCAAATGTATGCAACAGCTAATTTGTTTGTTGCTCAGATCGGTTTGCTCCCATAGTAAAAGTTGTTCAGTTTGATAGGTAGAGAAGGATGCTAATGATATCAATTTCACCCTGTAGTTTGCCTGTGACTTCGTCCGTCCAGTTCCCATCATCGTAGCGAGATAAAATATATTCCAGTTCTGAACTTAAATCATAAGCTTTCAAACTCAAAAAGATTCATCGAAATAGGTCCAGTAGTTATTGCGTAATGCTCTAACAAAAAATCTTTGGTTTAGATTCAGAGACACCTAAAAACCATATCGTAATTTTTTCGTAAATATCTTCAATGTCACGCACACTTCTGTTACAGTTTTATAAAAGGAGGTTCTGACCCGAGCACTTCTCTCGCGTGGTTTTCGCGCGTCACATTTTTGCCTGCCACGAGGCTCAATCAAACCTCAATCTCTTCTTGTACTTGAACAAACAAAAAAAACAAACAAATTTTTTTTTTTTTTAAAAAAGGTAGAAGTAGGGCTTGGCTCTGGAGGGAGATCTGGCTAGCTAAACTGATCGGTTGAGGAAAGCAAGTTAGGTTGGGCTTGGGTCCTCTGCCGAGTCCTAATGGATCCTCCTGGTGACAGATTTGTTTTGTAATAAAGTCAATGTTTACATTTGATGGTAAATATAAAACATGGTACAATTCGACTGCAGAAGCACCAAGTACTAATACCATGGCATTTGACCTTTCGAGTCTTAATATTGCTACATTGGTAGAAACCAATTTTTATCGAAGGTAATAGTGAATTTAACACTTACGATTCCGACCCATAATGTTGATACTTTCTATATGGGACCAATGTCGAAATCGCGAAATAAAAATCAGCTGTCCCATACATTTGGCTGAAATCTTACTCGACCCAATTGTATGGGACAGCTGTTTTTTTTCGCGATTTTGACATTGGTCCCATATAGAAAGTTGTTCAGTTTGATGATCTGATCATCTCCTTAAAAAAGTGTTAGCATATTAAGAAGGACCCTATATACAAAATCATCCAAAAGTGCTACTGAACGTCGAATAGAACACGATTCTAGGTCCTCATAAAATTTCTAGTAAGTATACAATGCAGTCGGTTTTATTATAAAACAGATTGCATTGTATACTTATTTTATTTTATACTCTTACTGTAACGAAAATATTAGTCTGTTTTTATGACTACGTCTGGCTGGAAATGTATGCATTTTTAAACTCTATTACCTTTCAATATAGGGTCAGAGTACTTTTAACGCTTTTCGAATTTTCTTTTCCAATTGGGTTTCGTTTCGATCCAAAAATCTATTAAATTTTTAGACAGTTCATGTCTCTTTATCTCTTGTCTTGTCTCTTCGTGTTTAGGTTCCGACTGTACCTAATGTAAATCATCATCAACATTAATTACTACATGTTTAATAGAATAGAAATATACATTTTATATTTTTATATTTATTATTATTATTATATTTATTTATTTTATTATTATTATTATTTTATTTTTATATTTTTATATTTTTATTATTATTTTTTTTTATTTTTTTTATTTTTTTTTTATTTTTTTTTTATATTTTTTTTTATTTTTTTATTTTTTGTAACACCACTGGCTTTTCGGTGAAGGAAAACATCGTGAGGAAACCTGCATGCTTCAATTTCGAGGCATGTATTGTACCCACTGTCCATTATAAGTGGCGACGGGCTCACCCCCCGTCACACTGGACAGAGTTTCGGTACTACTGGTGAAACGTGGATGTTCTGAGGTTTCAGAACATCTCTGACTACCCCCTCGGGGAATATAGTCGTGAGCATATACATACATACATACATTTTATATTATACTTTTTTAAATTCTCAACATATTAATAAATTTTTTCAAAAATCTATATCGTAATTTTTGTACGAAATAATGTTTTGTGATCTTTGACTTTGAAGAAATAAATAGGTTGAGAATGAAATACTATGTAATGTATACAGGGTCCTTCTTATTATGCTGACGCTTTTTTAAGAGGATGATCAGACCGTCAAACAGAACAACTTTCTCATACAAAAGCTTTTCCATACAAAACTGCAAACCTACTCGAGCTAAATGTATGGGACAGCTGTTTTTTTTGCGATTTCGTTGTTCTTCTCATAGAGAAAGTTGTTCATTTTGATGGTCTGGTCATCTCCTTAAAAAGTGTCAGCATATTAAGAAGGATCCTGTATAAGGTATTAAAAGAAACATTAACACAGTCCTGCTAGAATCTGGTTAATTGCTTTGATTCAAACTCTATCTCAGCTGGTTTTAACAAATCTCAATATTGTTCTTTCTACATACATACATTCATGAATTTGGTTCGTGAACGACGTGATAAGATTTTTTGTACTACCATATGTTGTAAAATCAGAGGCTTTAGCTATAAACATTTTGATTTACGACGTCGGTTACTGTAAAATTTATCTTACCTTTTGCGTCTGGATTTTACTGCAATTTGAATCATAAGTCAATACAAATAGGAGTCTTACAAGGTACTTAGTTTAAATTTATTACAAGCAATAAGCTGACCCAGAGTTATTTTAAAATATTTCATTTTCTCGAGACTTCGTTTCATAATTGGGATAAAAACATACAATTCAATTCAAATCGAGGTTATACTGGAAGGAATATCTTCAGTGATAAGCTTGCCAATAACATATTATACCTTTTTCGGGTTCCGTACACAAAGGGTAAAAACGGGACGCTATTACTAAGCCTACGTTGTCCGTCCGTCCGTCCGTCCGTGCTACCTATTTAGGCCTGTATCTTTTGGACCGTTATAGCTAGACAATTGAAATTTTCACAGAAGAGAACATCCGTTATTACAGCGGATTTTTTTACAAATAATAAAAATAACTTTAAAAAATTAAGGGGGGTCCTCATACAAGAAACTACTTTTTATCAACGTTTTTATTCTCGCTCTATCGTGAAAACGGTCATACATACAAGCGTCAAACTTGGTGTAAGTATAGAGCAAACTCTACAGTGTAACAACAAATTATAATACCGGCTATGTGTAAGTCGGTCTCGCGCTAAAAGTCCCGGAGAAAACCAAAGTTTTTTGTAAGTTTATAAATTGCGTACCTATATGTATTATGGTACGGAACCCTAGGTGCGCGAGTAGCCCGACTCGCACTTGACTGGTTTTAATTTACTATATTCCTACCATTTATTTTTCAATATACCCGTCCATCCAACCATAAAGTGTTACATAATATAAATGTCCTGTACAATCAAGTTCAAAGCTAATGGTCACAGTAAGTCATAGAAAAAGTTATTTATACTGACATTCCTTACATTACAGTGTGGTCTAATGGTTACCTACAATACAATGTGGTGCATTCCATAAACTAATGGTTAGCAACACGAAGCTTTTTAACCAGAACTGAGTGTAAAAGCCACGAGATGAACTAGGATTAAATTTCATTGGCTTTAATTGGTTGGTATTGAAAATATGACCAAACTTCGTTTGTATGAAGCGCGCAGCAAGAACTATTACTTCAGATTGGTATGAAGTAGGATAGCAAAAATTCAATGTACTATAACTATTATTATATTTGATTGAAACATGCCATTTTATCCGAAGAGTATTTTCATTTTAACTATCAAAATAAAAAAATTATTGTTTCAATCTAATTATTTTGTTATAAACCTGTTGAGGTGTATGAGGTTTTTCGCTTATTCATTAACACGTTGTATATCTATACAATTGTAAAGGCGTGGATGTACATTGGATTTGCCTAAAAATTAATTGGGGGGGTTCGGTTTGGAATACGTAATGGAATACATTAAGACCATTTTAAACATTTTTGTCTTTTTATCTGTTTGTTTGTACACGCATCACTTAAAAACGACTGTACCGATTTGGATGAGGTTTTCACAGGCTTTGTTCCATAGCAATCGGTTCACTCAATCAAAAGTTATGAGTATTTAAATTCAGTGGTCTGCGCTTACGGAGTGGCGGGCACCAGTGTTTATACCTACAACATTTTGAGTTTAAGCAACAAATTATCACTAAAAATTCTAGTAAAAGCTATTAGATTTTTTTTCCAATGATTTTTAGTTTCTTCCTAACTAGTTTTTATTTCTCTTTCTATTTTAGTTCTTTTAAAAAGTACGTAACTAGGTAGTGACCTCGTTAAATGTGCAGTATTTTTGCTGTAACCACTTTAACCACCCATGGAAGTTTCAGTAGCCAGCTACAAGCTGCAAATAAAAGTTCCCCTGGGAAACGAGTAAACTGGTCGGAAATGTCTTCCTTTCTTCCTAGAAGTTTTTTAAAACTTAGTTCTTGAGTTGTCTAGTGACCTTTTATAGAGTTCCGTACCAATGTATAAAAATAATTCCATGTGATGATACTTCGTTATCCGTCTGTCTGCTTTTCATAAACGAATATTATATCCCGTTATTTTTTTTTTAAGGGAAATATAGTTCGGAGAGCGCTCCATACAAACTAAGTCTGGTGATATTTTCAATAAGTTAGCTAAATTCAATGAAATTTTTCGGAAACAATCTAGAAACTAATCTCTATGGACTGAGCATGTATTTCATTCTTATGACGAAGCTTGCTGCTGATTTATGTCTGTTTGTGTATCTTTGTTATTGACGACGCTTGTGCTGACCACTATCTTTTTGAGATTATTCTATTTTTGTGACATAAATAAATGATTCTATTCTGCTCTCGATTTTAATGAACGGACGAATGAAGATTACGATATCGTTTTTAGATATCCCGGACTCCAAATCAACCTTTTTTGTTTGTCTGTTTGTTTGTTTTATTGTTTGTTTTTATGTTTCTAACAGCATCACGCAAAAACTACTAAACCGATTTTATGAAACAGCTTATGATCTGACTTAAAATCTGGTATATAATTTGTGCGGACGAAGTCACGGGTAAACTCTAGTACCTAATATAAATATAGAGGTGGAAGAAGTCAAGTGCTGTATCGCGTAATTTTGTGTACCGTTAAAAAAACAATTTTGTGTAGGTATTATACTTTACGGATACCTATTTATGACCAAAATACAATACCGCCTTCTTTAAAGTTCCGAAGAACTTAAATCTAAAGCAATTCAGTTTCATTTGACCAAACCAGACGCACAAAACAGAAAGTTCTGTGGCTTTTATACAACTTTTATACGACTATTCACACGCTACCCATACCTGCGATGACCCACATAAAAGAAAACACCTCAAAAAACATGAAAAGCTAACCCAGATGTTGTCAAACCTTTATTGATCACATTGACCCAAAGTAGGGAAAACTATCAATTATTTATTCTCCATTTTCCCGCCATTCTCCAACGGAAGTGGATAGCTTTGGTCCCGCGTACGTGGTCTCGTGGATGAAAGGACTGTGGTACTTATGGTGTGGGAATAGGAGTTTTTGAAGAGTTTTTCAAATGCGGAATGAACTGTAGTTGGGTAGGGCGATCGTAACCGTTAGGTTTTGTTACACACGCCCTGCGCTCGTGTGGACGAGCCTTTATTTTGGGTGCGGTTCAATTCACAGGAGTTTGGCAATTTTTTACATTACATCATGGACATACATATGACATAATATAGGTATCAAGAAACAAATACTTGAAATTGGATTATTATTGCGAAAATTGGTGGCTCCAAAACCAAAAGAGTGCGATAGCTTAATGTTTAATAATTTCAAAGCACAATTTCACTTTTTCACTAATGTTCTTGGCATGTTTTTGTTTCCGTCTTAAAACTTATCTTACTGGAATCGTATATAAACATTTATAACTTTTAAACGGTTGTTTAGACCATCAAACTGAACAACTTTCATTATTCCCATACCCAACATCGAAATCGCGAAAAAGAAACATCTACTGTCCCATACATTTAGCTTGACTAGGTTTGTAGTTTAGTATGGAACATCCGATTTTTTTTCGCGATTTCGATTCGGTCCCATAGTGAAAGTTGTTCAGTTTTATGGTCTAAACCAGCCCCTTAAATGTTTTTTTTGTAACACCTTGTATAAGTCCAAATCTAAATTAAGTATAAGTAATAGACTCTTACGTTTTTAATAAATTCGTTTGTTACCAAAAAAAAAATGTTACAAATTAAAGGTTTCCTGGCGGACCCCGCACAAGGCAGCAAAGGCCCGATTTGTGGCGGCCCAGATTTACAAAATATGGTCCTTGATTGTGCCTAATTTTGCTAATGTGTCATAAAAACATGCAAGCCCGTGCCAACCACTCATGCTGTAGTGAAGACATTACCGAGTCAGCAATGGTCGTATTCAGGCAAACTACCCAGTGTGCGCCGGACGAAAATCAACAGAACTCGGGTTTCGTTACTTGGAGAGGCTCTTTCCTTGCACCCCAACGTGTTAATGAATTAACGCAAAACTAGAAAGTAGTTTGTTTAGAATCGAGAGCAGAATCGAATTATCATGTTTTCAAGATAGGTATTTTTTTTCAAAATATTAAATAATTTATTTGTAAAATTTAAAATGTACTGAACTCGATCTTAACCCACCGCACGGGCACACTCACCATACTTACTACTAAAACAAGATTCTTAAAACGTATCCACGAGCACGCTAGCGCTTTCATTCATTGCTGAAATGATAGTAAATAATTTTGGCCTCAAAACTTTAAATGTGAATAACTTTAAATTATAATGAAATTATTGTTTCAATCTAATTATTTTGTTATAAATCAGTTGGGGTGTATGGGGTTTTGCGCTTATTCATTAACACGTTGTATATGACTTATAATAATATTGTTTGTACCATACCTGATAGGCTTGCATTTAGCCTCGGTCTCAACGGTATGTTGGCGTGATAAGGCCAGGGATGAAGAAAGCTTACCCCGAAATTGCCTCTTTGTTTCGTTTGATGCATTTCACAGTATCCTGTGACTTGGACCAAACTCATTACGGTTGTAACGCGTGCATTATGTTCGTACGAATGTTATGTGGCGTTATAACCATTTATGTTTAGTGTTGTTCGGCTTGTTTCGGCTCGTTACGGGTTGTTACGGGGTCCTGGTACCGAGTCAATTTGGTCCCGGCTTTGTATTCATGCGATATCAATATTGCTACGGTCCGGCCCGGAGATATTTCCGGCTCGAAAGGGCTAAGGATTAGATAAAACCGGTCATGTGCGTGTCGGGCCACGCGCAGGATAGGGTTACGTAGTTGCTCGACACAATATACGGACTTAGAAGGGACCTTTTTGTTTTAAACTACGGTTTAACGGCTTATAAAGTCTAAAAAGTACATTTTACACTTGATTCTAACAAAAATTTGTACTTTAAAGCTTAATATTTCGCTAACGGATCCCAAATCTAAAAATGGTTTTCACACACCCACAATATTTTTAAAACACCTTCCAACGATGCCCCACACCATGGCATACCACATTTCTTGTAGGGGAGGTACCCTAAAAATATATTTTAAGATTTTTTTTATACCATATTGTCGGCGTGATTAATATGTACCTCCTATATACCCATGTCAAATTAATGCCGGTGGACCAGCAGGTATTCTATACAATCCCTAGGCATTGTATACATTACCTAGGTAAAGTATGTAATGTAATATTCATAATATTTCATACATTGCCTGGACACCTCAGGCATTCTATACATTGCCTAGGTATTGTATAGAATATGTGATTATACAGATTGCCGGTAACATATGCACTACACGGGTTTGTAACATACTTAATTTAGCCCTGAAATGAATTGTCTAGTCTCGTCGGAACCAAACTGGGGTTTAGTAAGGCTTCGGACTCGGTTTACCAGAGCCCTATCAAGTGCTGTTACTAACGGCCCGTGACTCAGCTACGTATGGGCATTTTGATTACCTGTATCATTTTTATATAATTTGGCTTTGATTATAAATTTGGGGTTGATGAAACGTAAAGGGGTTTGTATAGAATTGACGTCGTTTCAGATTTTCGATTTCGGGCCTGGTGATTTGTTTTATCAGGTTTTACATCTCAGTTTAAAACCTTTCTCAAACACCAGTCTCCGCAAACATTAAATTGATTATTGTGTACCTACATTATCACTATTTAAGGCCTATTAAATGATAAATAATTAACTTTATACCAAATATTGTTAACTGTTTGTGGTGAGAAATAAACATTTATTTCATTTTCATTGAATCGAAATTTGGCATGAAGACGGATAACAGTAACCCAAAAACAGAAATGTCGTAGTTAAGAAGAACATAATTTTTTCGACTGAGGGTTGGAAAAATTAGTTTTTTCTAATAAATAAAGTGGAGTTTCGTTTGATAGCTCTTGTAATGGAACAAAACACCCATAGAAACGAAGTCGTTATAATGCTTCTATCTATCTCTCTGTCAAAAATAGGGCTTACTTATACTAAAATAGCTACTAAATAGCTATGACAGGGATCATAGGCGATTCCGACTCACTCTTTGCCGGTTTTTACTGATTCAATCGGTGCAGGACTAAGAAGCGGTTTATGGAAACTACAATACTATTTTGTTTTGTCCACAGAGAATGGTCTTCTCTCATACGAGAACCCGAATTACCACTTGGACCCGTCGCGCCTCGAGTCAGCCATCTACAGCGACCTATACGACATGCACGACGACAAGACACTCCCCGACGAGTACGACAACTACCTAGATAACAGGAGGTGAGTACGATTCGAGTTGTACAATAATATATGGTAATGAGTTGTACGGTAATACGGTTTCGACTTATACAACGTGTTAATGAATTAACGCAAAACTAGAAAGTAGTTTGTTTAGAATCGAGAGCAGAATCGAATTATCATGGTTTCAACATAGGTAATTTTTTTCAAAATATTAAATAATTTGTTTGTAAAATTTAAAATTTACTGAACTCGATCTCAACCCACCGCTCGGGCACTCTCACTTTACTTACTACCAAAACAAGATTCTTAAAATGTATTCATGAGCACGTTAGCGCTTTCATTCATTGCTGAAATGATAACACATAATTTTTGCCTCTAAACTTAAAATGTGAATAACTTTGAATTTAACTATCAAAATAACGAAATTATTGTTTCAATCTAATTATTTTGTTAAAATCAGTTGGGGTGTATGAGGTTTTGCGCTTATTCATTAACACGTTGTATAATAAATTAGGGTTACTAATTATACAGTAATTTGGTTACTAGTTGCACAGCGGATCCGAGTTATACAATAATGTTGGTTACGTGTTGTACAGTAAATACGGTTACCACTTATACGAAGATATGGTTGCGACTTATACGATAATACGGTTACGACTTATCTAACAATAAATAAATACCTATTTATAATAATAACAGGCTTGAACCTATATTTAAAGTAGGACTTAAAGAGAGGTTGGATCTTACGAAATAAATACTATAGTCAGAAATAGGGAGGGACAATCTGTACCGTACAGTAATACGATGACGAGTTATACACAAATACGGTTACAACTAATATTATATACTATGGCTACTAGACTTGTTACGGTTACAATTTATACAAGCACACGATAATTTCACTTATAGGTACTTAAACAATTATTTTAATCAGCAATAAATTACCTAGTGTTATGCTAATGCAAATTCTGTTTAAAACTGCCGTGTTAACCGTTATTACTAACACAAAAACGGTTAGTTAACAAGCAAACACAATTAAACCGATTTATGTCTAACACCGTCAACCATAACATTATTCTATCTGACGTACCAACAACATCCCGTTGAAACGCCAATAAAAATGTGCTAAAATCTAAAATTACTACCATTTAGTCGGACACGTATATAGTATACCTATAAAAGTAATCCTCTACGTTACGTGTTACGTCACGGGCGCCAGATGACGGGTGCAACGACCTGCATACAGCGCAGTCGCTGCATCGATCCTATGCATCGCTTCCGCGTTGGGTCTCTCAACTAGCGGGGTTGGAAGCGAGCGACATTTTTAGATTTTTTGAAATGAGCGTTTCGTGAGCCTTTTATATTCTTAGATACTTTAGTATACACAAAAACAACATAAATATCAAAAATTACAATAAGTCGTGATGTACAAAGGCGAGCTTAACTCTAAAAGAGTTTTTTTCCAGCAAACCATTGAGTGAGAGGAAATTTAATGTGTGTGGGTTAATTATATTTATTTATAAGATCATGCAATTTTACTTGAGTGATTATTAGAAGATTATGACCACAATTTAGTATAGGTACCTACTTAGCGTCTATTCTAACTGAAA
Organism: Agonopterix alstromeriana; assembly: GCA_963924505.1. Lineage (NCBI taxonomy): Eukaryota > Metazoa > Arthropoda > Insecta > Lepidoptera > Depressariidae > Agonopterix > Agonopterix alstromeriana. The sequence goes on from OZ004680.1 coordinate 1,445,080, forward strand.
AATAAATAAAATAAATATTTCGGACTTAATCCCCCGGCTCATCTAGAAATTGGTATTAGGGTTGGTTAATTTGGCTTAGTTCTTAGTCACAATATTATTTGGTAGATTCTACTCCATTGCTGGCTATATGTACTTAATGGAAGTACCTACTGATGAATCAAATAATCCACCTATTTAATGGCCCCACATATATCCGACCTATTAAAGCGGGAGCGGAACCACGAGCGGAACAACATCCGCTGCGACTTAAAAGATAATAACGCGATTGTTAATAGCAGTACAAGTTACGAACTTATAAGAGCCTTTTTTTGGTTGGCTTGTTAGGGATGAATATTTAATAAATTAAATAAATAATAAAAATTGTAATAAAATAATAAAATTCTTATAACACAAAACAGCGCAGCGCATTGCTTCTTTTTTGTATTGCAATTTTTAAATGTTAAAGGAAGTACTTTTCCAATCATTATCGCACTAATGTTTATACAATTCTTAGGTATTGATAATTTGAATCAAATTCAGTAATTAGTAGCAACACAGAATACCTAACTTATATCTTCTTCTATACTTATAAAACAGATCCATGACTAACTGACAGATAACGCTCAGCCGTTTAGCCTGAACTGACTGAAGATAGAAACATGCATGAATGCACTAAGCATGTAGGAATGCACTAAGAAAATATTTTTTTGAAAATCAATACTTAAAGGGGTGCAACGGGATGTAAAATTTCCGAATAAATACTACCTTAAAAATATACTACTTACTTATCATTATTCTTTGTATAAATATTTATGATTGATTGAAACAAAGAAATTCATAACTATTATAAAACCGTAGCAAAAGTGTGTCTGTACATTGAAGATATTCACAAAAAAAATGTGGTTTTTAGGTGACCCTGACTCCAAATCAACCTTTTTTATAATTTTTGTCTATCTTTTTGTCTGTTTGTTTGTGCGAGCATCACGCGAAAACTGCTGAACCGTTTTTGATGAAACTTATTTTGTTTGATAGGATCTGACTTAAAATCTGGTATATAATTTGTGCGGACAAAGTCGCGGCTTAATACTAGTATTTTCTAAAATTTCTTCTTATATTGTACAAAAACAAAATCTTTTCAAAATAGCGAATTAGCGTCCGCTCACGCTCTTCGCTTGCACAAAAGCAATAACTCTATAACGTTCCTCGTGACTTACTACAATACAAAAGTTACAAAACATGAACTCTACTCCTATAGTTATAAGGCTTATAGTGTTTTCAAACTCATGCGCTCTATTGGGGATTTTCAGCGACTCTAACTAGAACACGACGTCGTACGTGCCTTTTAAAGTTTAAACTGCAATCGTGATTCTTTTAACTATAGAAATAAAGTCGTTTTTGGATTAAACTTCAAGCAGAAGTTAGAGTTTAACAAAGAAAGACATTGGCTTTAATCTGATGAGACAGGTAATTGACAAAATGAATCACAAACTATGGAAGCAGAGATCTCTAGCGTATATTCAAAGTGTTTACAAATTAGCGAAAAATCTGAAAGACTTTTAACTTAATGTACATCTAAATGACTATACTTAATTTCAAATAAGGACGAAAAGATTTTCTGATTCCTATACAACGTGTTAATGAATAAGCGCAAAACCTCATACACCCCAACTCATTTACAACAAAATAATTAGATTGAAACAATAATTTCATTATTTTGATACTTAAAATTTAAAGTTATTTGCATTTTAAGTTTTGAGGCAAAAATGATTTGTTTTCATTTCAGCAATTAATGAAAGCGCTAACGTGCTCATGGATACATTTTAAGCATCTTCTTTTGGTAGTAAGTAGGATGAGAGTGCCCGAACGGTGGGTTAAGACCGAGTTCGGTAAATTTTACAAAATCAAAAATTACCTATCTTGAAACCATGATAATTCGATTCTGCTCTCGATTCTAAACAAACTACTTTCTAGTTTTGCGTTAATTCATTAACACGTTGTATAGGTAACCTTTCCTAGGTTACTAGTACTGTAAATATAGCGGTTCAAAAAGTAATTTAGCGCAGTTTGTGTGTACGTACTAAAGTTAAGCTTAACTTTGACAACAACATTATATTCGTATTTTTACGATGTGACGAGCTCAGTTACAGGCTTTGAGCGATATAGGTTGTAAACTTTCAAAGTTGCACGAGTTCAGTATTGAATATAACCAATTTTTGTGGTTTTCTGTCGATGCCATTCAGACCTGTCACATACATATGGAATTCCGATCCGGAAATCCCTTTGACTATTTATATGTGGACTGGTTACGCGTGTAATTCTACTAACAAACATTTCTGCCACTTTTTGCGGGGGGCGAGGTAACATGAAATCCGCAACTTTGGATTTTATTCCCCATAACTTTAGATTCTAATTTTGAATGTACATATGGAATTCCGATCCGGAAATCCCTTTGACTATTTATATGTGGACTGGTTACGCGTGTAATTCTACTAACAAACATTTCTGCCACTTTTTGCGGGGGGCGAGGTAACATGAAATCCGCAACTTTGGATTTTATTCCCCATAACTTTAGATTCTAATTTTGAATGTTAAAAATCATGAAAAGTAGTCTCGTGTGAACCCCAAACGTTCTAAGTTCAAAGTTATTATTTCGCAATTATAGGCTGTCTCGTTTTGTGATAAGGTGTAAAATTGAATGTAAATGCACAAGATCAATTGTGCTTATACCGTGGCAGAGGGGAAATGCTACCGCAAGGCTAGTCCTTATAATAATGAGTCAAAGGGAAATTCGAATCAGGACTACGATTTCGTATGAATTTTCCCCATCCACAATTCCGTTTGATATGAAATTCTATACAAAATCAAGATCCTGGTTCGGAATTCCGTATCTGTATGGCAGGTCTTGCTCTTTGAATTTTATTAGCCCCCGACTACCTCCGTGGTCTAATGGTTAAGAGCATTAGGCTCTTGACACGGAGGTCGTGGGTTCAATACCCACGGGGGACACCTCGTGATATGTCACTATGTGCGTTTTTCCCCAGTTGGTTTGGACATTGCAGGCTGAATCACCTGATTGTCTGTAAGATTCCGTGCTTCGGATGGCACGATAAGCCGTTGGTCTCGGTTACTATCTCTGGTGGCAGAAGTCGTTACATAGAAACCACGTCAGAGGCTGTAAGGCGGTCTGATAAGAAAAAGATTAGCCCTCTTGGAGAAGATATTTACCATCATAATTAAACATTGATTGCAGGCCTCGCAGCATTCCATTTTATTATCTCCATCAACTAATCATCCTACCTTATAATAAGGTTCAGTTTTGCATAACGTCTCCGAGAATTTCCACTAGGATCGTATTTCAAGAATGCAATTTGTTTTTAATCTAATAATATGCAATGGTCCGCTTTAGAACCCGTATCACGTAGAGGTTTCATTTCTCAATGCAACCGTGCGACTAACCCTTGACAATAGCTCTTCTTTGTCACTGAAATATAGTCCTTATTTGGCGTACAAGAAGGGTGTGTTTGGGTTGTCGTTTGGAAAGTAATTTAAAGATTGGTTTGATACTTTAGCTAACGATTATTGCGATTTTTACCCAACGAAAAAAAGAATAATTTGAGGTAAACTATTTGGGGCAAAGAGGTTGAACAGTCTCAAAATATATTCACGATCACCTTACCGGGTAGTCAGAAACTTTACTAGAACTACCAAATTATCTTATGAAGCGTGCAATTGTAGCGAGGTTCACATTGATTGTTGAAGGTTTCAGGATGAAAAGAAGTGTCAAGTGGTGATAGATGGATAGCCTTCCGACGGTAGAAACCCTGCACTGCGTAAGAAACCTTTAATATCCCATGGTCGCCTAAGCCCTCCATTAGAAGAAATATGTATCTAAGTAGGCCATCATCATCATCAGCCTATTAGTGTACCTAGGCTACAGAATAGGTTCTACATACAGAACGACCACTCTCTCTCCGACTCCAGATACCCCACCTCCCCTCACACTTTTGTGCACTTTATCGATCCTGGTGAACTGATGCGGTTCACCAGGATCCCCTGGGGGATCGGGCTAGGGGATCCTGTTGGCCTAAACCCACTTTGAGGAGCCGAGCAAGGGAATGCAGTCAGGCGCGCGCACCCGTAGTATTTGACTACATTAAATTGTGTCTTTTCAGTACATAAAAAACGCTAAGTCCACATTTTCAGTAATTCGACTGTGGCTGGGTATGTAGAACTATATACTATTACCTATTCTGTGACCTAGGTCTCACTGCACGGCACAGGAGGGTGTATGTGCGTTAGTCCATCTCGCTAGCCTAATGCGAATTAGTAGATTTCATATACCCGCGTCAGAATATATTTTTCAGCGTATGCAGGTTTCCTGACGGTGAATATCTTCGAATGCAGTTACAGAAGAAGAAGTTCATTTATTTTATTCATTCACAGAAAGTCACGATTCTTTCGAAACGATTGTTAGCACTTATAAATATGACGGCGCCTGGCGCCATCTCTCAAGTTGCAACAGAACGAGATCGCCACTCATGACGGTGCCTTGCTGCAGCGCCTTCTGGTGTCAGTCTAGCGGAGCGTCGGGTGTCGGTAAAGTTGGTTGAAAGTGATGTCAAGGGGAATTCAGTTGAAGATTTGAAGAGGAATGGCTGAACCATCGCATAACTCGACGAATCGCTATCGTTCTGTGTAATCTCAATTGCTTTGCAATTAACCGTGATCTATTTGCGAATTGGACCTGTCTTCTAAAGTTATATCGGAATGATTGTGACGATTATATCATGCTGTGTCAATATAACCGATGACGCGGATATTGGATTGTTATTCGGAGCCCTCTGATCACCTATTCCCTATGTTTGCTTCTGGCAAAGGCCCTCCTGAGCCCCTAAATATATATTTTTATATTTACTTTTTTTTAAGCCGTGGTGGTCCAGTGGCGAGTAACCTTGCCTGCCGTGCAGGAGGCGATGGTTCGATCCCCGTCCAGGCCGACTCGTACCAATGAGTTTTTCGGAATTTATGTACGATTTGTAACACCACTGGCTTTTCGGTGAAGGAAAACATCGTGAGGAAACCTGCATGCTTCAATTTCGAGGCATGTATTGTACCCACTGTCCATTATAAGTGGCGACGGGCTCACCCCCCGTCACACTGGACAGAGTTTCGGTACTACTGGTGAAACGTGGATGCTCTGAGATTTCAGAACATCTCTGACTACCCCCTCGGGGAATATAGTCGTGAGCATATACATACATACTTTTTTTAAAATTAAAATAAAAGTTTAATAAACAAAGATCAAAACCACCAGTTTGGGTCAGAACCATTTGTGTTTATCACACGTAGTGCAGCCAAGTCCGGGTGATGCCGTAAATCCGGATGCATTTTTGTAACAAAGCGAGCTCGGAGTGCATCGTCGCACTGTTTGTTTGTACAACGGAAACAATTTAGCGCGGTGGACTGTGCTGGACAAATAAATAGCGAAGAGCTATCTATCGCCTTTTGTTTAGTTTGTGAATGCAGGGCTTTTGGTCGCATTGAAATGGGAGTTTGGTTTGATTTTTTTTCATGCAATTCAATATACACTTAGCTTTACGCTAGCTTTGGTACAACCAGGCCTGTCTCACTTCACAGCTCAGGTACGCTTGGCGGCCGATCCCCACCGAGTGGTGAATGGCAATAGGTTAGGTATAGGTTAGGTGTAAACTTCCTGGTCAAATCTCATTAGACTTGCCGCCATTTTGTGCGTAGTCAATGCGAGACTTGAAAATCCTAGCGATGTCATGCTGCCGGCACGTGAAAGAATGAAAGAGGGGGACTATTTAATGAAAGCTTTCATGTCTAATGATTCGGCTTTTTTTATTTTTATAAAACCTACTTCAAAACTAAAAAGTTGAAAAGTAATATTATGAGCCGACGTCTTTTACATTCGGCTCTAATTATTATTCTTCAACTTGCGTCATTTTAGTAGGAATACCTATTTTTGACTGGCTCTTACTTCATTATGTCACTATGGTGCCTTCTAATCCAAGGAAATCATATTCGAAAGTCATAAGGGCAAAATTTTACAATTATCTAATGATCTTAAAAAAAATAGTTCATAGCATTTTTAGATCTTAATATTGTCTACACAATGGTGTGTGTCGCAAGTAAAAGTGACTTCAACTTATAAAGTAGAGGCACATAATCAGTAATCACATAATACAGATTTTTACCAATATTCAGGCTTTCCTTTGAACAGGTTTCATATGTATTTTATAGTAAAATGAGAAGTATATTCCGTAGCAAATAAAGCCGAGATGTTGAAGATCATTGCTATAATCTGAACCGGTTCAGAACTAACCACGGAAGGACCAACTCCCAACCTCTACAAGTGGGGCCTGAGGGAGTCACGGATGTGCGACTGCGGGGCACCTGACCAAACCCTCACCCGTGTGGTAAATGAGTGCACTCTGCACCGTTTCCCCGGTAGAATTGAAGAACTCCATAGGTTAACCTCGGCAGCGGAAGACTGGCTAAAACATCTTGACCTCGAAATTAAAACCTCCTCGGATCAGGAAGACAAACAATGCCATACGATATGATGATGATGATAATTTGTATGTCTTTCAAATAACGAGAAGGTAACTTCTAAAAACAAGGAAAATATGGCCCGGCCCTGCGCTTACCTATAAAATGACAGCAGGTGTAGTTGCAATAAAGTTTCTTTCCACCCCGAAAGGGATTGCGGTCATGAGTCAAAGTCAAAGTCAATATAATTTATTCAATATAGGAGCTTGCAGCACACTTATCAAACGTCAAATCTTTTTTAAAGCTACCACCTACTAGTTTATAATGTATACTGTAAAAGAGCATTGACTGCAAGTAGCGTGTTCAATAAAACACCCAACAACTTTTCGAGCTCAAAATCAAAGCTAACAAAACATTTTCGATCAATCTTTCATTCCCGACCGAACGCTAGCGTGCATCTATTTCCAATGGGTTTGCGTTTATTGATTTGTTCCGAAATAACCCTAGGTCGTATACCTCGTTGAAACTATGCTGGATACTCGGGTTACAGACCGGAAATATATTTTACGATCGAATCACAACAGTAAAATGTTTGTGTATTTCTCTGATTCATTAGTTAAACAGTTGGAACACGTAAAAATCTTTCAAAATATTAAAGTTAGTGCCGACTGCCGATTCTTTTAAGGGTTCCGAAGTGAACAAGGAACCCTTATAATTTCGCCATGTCTATCTGTCTGTCCGCGGTTTAGCTGAAACGCTTAGCACTAGAAAGCTGTAATTTGACATGGGTATGCTTATTTATCATGCCGAAAAAGTGGGAAATTAAAATCTTGAAAAAAAAATTTTTAAAGTTACCTCCCCTAAACGAAAATTGAGGGTGAAATTTTTATTTCTCGTCTATCCCACAGTGTGGGGTATAGTTGGATAGGTCTTTTAAAAATATTTTAGGTGTAGGCAAACCATTTTTCGATTTAGGGATCCGTTAGCGAAATATTAAGCTTTAAAGTGAAAAATTTTGTTAGAGTCAAGTGTCCTTAAATTTCGTTGCTATTTGAAATCGAATATAGTTATATCTTAACGAGATGCTTCCAAAGAGTTCCTTAGAAATATTATCCTTCTTCTTACCGTGTGGGCAAGCCCTGGTGTCAGAGTTTTTTCAGATCGCCTTACGGCCTCTGACGTGGTTTTTATGTAACGACTACTACCACGAGAGATAGTAGCCGGGACCAACGGCTTAATGTGCCATCCGAAGCACGGAATCATCCTTCTTTCAGACAATCAGATGATTCAGCCTGCAATGTCCTAACCAACTGGGGATAAACGCACAAAGTGACATATCACTAGGTGTCCCCCGTGGGAATCGAACCCACGACCTCCGTGTCAAGAACACAATGCTCTTAACCATTAGACCACGGAGTCAGCGTATGCAATATTATCCTAAACCGTAAACGAAGACACTTAAGAAAGATACAACCCATTTCAGATGCGCAGGATTAAAATTCAAGTAGATAGTGCACACATGCATTCAGTTTACGACGAGTAGGTACCTATCTATGCAAACATTTGGACATAAAAGTACGCGCGTGAACCCGAGGGACGGTGTATTATGTACACGTACATATATGTACATTTATGTACAGTGAAGCGGACTTGAAACTGGGCTTCAGGATGTCTTTATAAAAGGAACAAAAGGCTCTACCGTTTGAGAGTCTGGCAGCTACTTGTAGGTACTAAAGTAGATATACAGGATGTTTGTGTAGAATGCAAGGGTGATCGTACTCATGATACTGAACAACTTTCAATATTACCAAGGACCGGATGACTATGTATTATTGTATACGTAACTTTAGCTTAAGAATTTATATTGTAATAGTCATTAAGTCGTGTTATGTTGTAGAGTTTCTGGTCGCATCTTCTCTACAGCGACAACACGTTCCGACGCGGTGGTAGCTTTAAAAAAGATTTGACGTTTGATAAGTGTGCTGCAAGCTCCTATATTGAATAAATTATATTGACTTTGACTTTGAATTTGACCTCTTCAATATCCAGAAAGAACCGTTTAGCTGGCAGAGGGGTCAAAAATTTTCACTTTAAAGCTTAATATTTCGCTAACGGATCCCTAAATCGAAAAATGGTTTTACACACCCACAATATTTATAAAAGACCTATCCATCGATACCCCACACCATGGGATAGACGAGAAAAAAAATGTCATCTCCACTTTTCGTGTAAGGGAGAGGTACCCTAAAAAAATATTCTCAAGGTTTTATTTTACCACTTTATCGGCGTGATAAATATGTATACCCATGTCAAATTACAGCTTTTTAGTACTAAGCGTCTCTGAGCTAAGCCGCGGACAGACGGACGGACATGGCGAAACTATAAGGGTTCCTTGTTGACTACGGAACCCTAAAAATAATAGGTATTGCACATTGACATCACAGTAAAAAAGATTTACATTTATCCCCCCCCCCCCCCTCTTTTTTACGTTTTCTTTCTCTTTTTATTTGGACACTTTTAAGCGCGGACCCTCCGTCCAGTAGTGGTAAGTCAATGATTTTCAAAGTCCATTAATAACATAATTTTTTGGTTATCGTAAGTAAACACGTCTAATCGACATACAGGCTGAGCTCTCAGCAATAAAAGTGAACAGATTTACAGCAAGATATAGCGCTACAATGTGATAACCCTTAAGTTTGCACTAGACAGAGGCGGGAATATTTTATGGTATCGTTGTATCTCGTTCTAGGAATCTAGACATTTTTGTGATTTTGAAGCTAGTAACTTGGCTTTACAGCTTCGGTGGCGCGTTGCGGAGAGCTATGGAAACTCAATCTTGAGGTTCAGGTTTAAATCCGCACGGACGACATGCCATGTAGGTACCAATGACTTTTTCTAACTTAAGGGTATATTACTGTTGGCGCGCTCTATACAAACGAAGTCTGGTGATATTTTCAATACTTGCCGATTAAACTCAATGAAATTTTGCAGAAACAATCTAGAAACAAATCTCTATGCTTGTATCGTGTCAGATTTTCCTTAAAATGTACAGTTTTAAACTTACAGTGCCTCAAAGATTTCCATACAAATCTTAAATTAATCCTAGCATTGAAACTGTATATTTGTTCCTAGATTGTTTCTGCAAAATTTTGATTGAGTTTAATCGGTTAGTATTGAAAATATCACCAGACTTTGTTTGTATCCAGCGCGCATTTACGCATTCGGAATAAACTTCTCTTAAGTACGTAATACCGACTGCTCTCAAACGGTGAAGAAAAACATCGTGACGCCGAAGAAGAAATTCCGATGCGTAAGTGAAGTCTACCAATCCGCATTAGGCACGCGTGGTGGACTAACGCCCATACACCCTCCCTGAGGATAGGCCTGTGCCTGTACACAAAAACAATAGATATGGTGTCCATTGCCATGCAAAGGTGTAGGTTAGATACAGGTACATAACATACAGTCTCATACATAAAACGCAATATGGTCTCAGTGGAATTGCATTGTTCAGGATTTGTACCGATGCATTTATGGAAATTTGTAAAAGCTGTTGTCTAGAAATAGAAAACTTACGAGTTCCGTTTTGGATATTTACTGCGAAAATAGAAATTTAATGGTTTGCACGTTATGTTTTCGGCACGTCCGTCTGTCGCGCTTGCGATGTGTGTCCATGTTTTTACAATCGTAGATACCTTATATAGATATACTTATACATAAGTTTTCAAACACACTAATACGTCATCATTGGCCTTTTCATATACAGGATCCTTCTTAATAAGCTGACACTTTTTTGAGGGAATGATCAGACCGTCAAACTGAACAACTTTCTCTATGGCACCAACATCGAAATCATGAAAAAAAATCACCTCTTCCATATAAACTGCAAACCTACTTGAGCCAAATGTATGGGACAGCAGATTTTTTTCACGCGATTTCGATTATGGTCCCATAGAGAAAGTTTTTCAGTTTGACGGTCTGAGCATCCCCTTAAAATGTCAGCATATTAAGTTGGACTATATAAAAGATAATTCAAGCAGCGCAGCGTCTTGCAACAGTACTTTTTGTAGGTACTGCAACGAAAATAATTATGTCTTTAATGATTTAAGCACTTACACTTTTATCCCATGTCGCTTTTCTAAAGTATAAAAGTAAATACCTACATCTTTTCGTTACCGCCGTATTTAAAAAAACCGTTCGATGTGTGACTTTTTGACATTTACAATTTTATTTCTGATTTTGACACGACCGATTTGCCTTTGGCACAATAAATATTATATATAGGGTCCTTCTTAATATGCTGATGGTTTTTTAAGGAGATGATCAGACCATAAATCAAACTGAACAACTTACTGTAAGGCACCAACATCAACATTGAAATCGCGAAAAAAAATCTGTAAACCTACTCTACTAAAATGCATGGGATAGCTGTTCATTTTTCGCGATTTCGTTGTTGGTCTCATAGTTAAAGTTGTTCAGTTTGATGGTCTAAATATCCCATTAAAAACCTTTCGCTTATTAAGAAGAACACTGTGTAGTTACCTCTATCTGCTAACAGAAATTTTTTAAATGGAAAAAAAAATCTTTTATGATCTTTATCCAATCAGTGACGAAACCGGTCCAAAAAATATTTACCACATTCGATTCTCACCACTATAGGTACCCCGAGGGGGTATCTAGTCATAGGTACCCACATTTCACTAACAGTGTCAAAGTCAAAAAAAATTCAAGATATTGAAGTAATAATAAATTAAGTTCAAATGCAAAACTCGGAATATCAAACCAGTCCAGCATACCACGTAATTAAGTCTACCAAAAAAGCAGACTTCAAAAGCTCCTCACTGCATAAAGCCGGCAACTTGGCAATATTAGCAGAGAAGATAGGCAGTAAAGCATACATTTTGCGGCAGAACTTCCCTCAATTGAGTGCTAACTGCCGAAACTTTAGCCAAGAGAGGGCACCGACTCGCCTCTCAAGATTTGTAAAGTATTTCCAGGCTCGTTCTTTAAAATAAACTTTAACTTTCACGTGTGGGTACGAAATATGACAAGTTGTTGTACATGCCGATTTTACTTAATGATGTTCTTTGATTAAATTGAATCGAGTAGGTATTGCAGTTTAGTATGGGACAGCAGATATTTTTTTGTTCTGACATGTTTGCTCCCATACAAAAAGTTTTTCAGTTTGATGGGTAGAGTAATACTTAATGATACTTTTCCTTATACCCTGTATAAGGTTTTCACTGGTAGCGTTTTTTCAGCGTGGAAATGATAATTGTTATGCCTGCTCATAAAAGTTATTTGTAAAACTGAAAACTAGGATTAAAACTATCAGCAGTCTTCAGTTAAAAATAACGAGAGAACTGTATCGCCTTATAACATTAAAATATAATTTTATTTTATTATAGTACCTACCGAATTAAACGGGACAATTAAAACCACAGGACAAGATATTTATCGTTATCGTGTAGCAAAATATCATTGAGTTTTAATATTACTGGACACTACTACACATTTCTACACATTTAATGTTGATAGGTAACGTACCTAACCTTTATACAACGTGTTAATGAATAAGCGCAAAACCTCATACACCCCAACTGATTTACAACCAAATAATTAGATTGAAATAATAATTTCATTATTTTGATAGTTAAAATTTAAAGTTATAAGCATTTTATGTTTTGAGGCAAATATGATTTGTTATCATTTCAGCAATGGATGAAAGCGCTAACGTGCTCATGGATACATTTTAAGAATCTTGTTTTGGTAGTAAGTAGGGTGAGTGTGCCTGTGCGATGGGTTGAGATCAAGTTCAGTAAATTTAAAATAAAAAAAAAAAATAAAAAAAAATACCTATGTTGAAACCGTGAAAATTCGATTCTGCTCTCGATTCTAAACAAACTACTTTCTAGTTTTGCGTTAATTCATTAACACGTTGTATAGTTATCTTGAATTAACATAAAATTTAACCTATACGGAAAATACAAGATTAGTTTCCCGTATAATAATCAAGTTGAAACAACTGCCCTATCGTTACACTGATTTTAATTGAACCACACATTTTACCGGTTAAACTGGTGTAAACTTTAATTCGTATGCCCAAAGCAATCAGAGCAAGTCATACCGGTAAATCATAATATATGTGAATATTCATAAAATTCGTTATTTTCATAAGTTTCACTGCCCCAGTTTTACTTTCTACACAAACTTTAATCTTTTGATGAATTATGAATGAGGTTTAAATTTGTTTTTTGTTTCGTTTCAGAGTCGAAGATGAGGCTTCGTCGCCAGTGACCAAAACAAAGTAAGTGCAGTATAAACTCAAAATGTTTTATTCAAAATAATATCACATGGATAGGTTTCTGACGTCATTTTGACTCTACCACCTCGTCGGAACGTGTAGCGTTGTAGAGAAGATGCGGCCAGAAACTCTACAACACATACAGGGTCCTTCTTAATATGCTAACACTTTTTTACGGGGATGATCAGACCATCAAACTGAACAACTTTCTCTATGGGACCAACATCGAAATCGCAAAAAAAAATCTGACGACATTTGGCTCAAGTGGGTTTGCAGTTTAGTATGGAACAGCAGATTTTTTTTTCACGATTTCGATCTTGGTCCCTTAGAGAATGTTGTTCAGTTTGATGGTCTGATCATCCCCTTAAAAAGTGTCAGGATATTAAGAAGGACCCTATATACCTTTAACAAATAAGGAAGTTATGGGTATTTATGAGTTTTCAGAATATCTCTGACTATCCCCTCGGAGAACATACCCGTGAGCATATGTTTATGCCTTCTTTCTTACCAAATATTTAAGTCCACACAAATTAATTGTTTAATATCTGCCTGTATGTTTGTTACTTTTTAACGGTTGAACTGCTGAACTGATCTTAATGTTTGGTTTGGCAGTGAGATAGACGATCATAGAAATAAAAATGTAATGCAGATGAATCCGCGGTGCTTAAAAACATCGATTAAAGTGAATGAATCGATACGGATTTCAAACATACGTGAATCGAATTTTATGTGAATATCGCGGTTTGTTGGAACTACGATTTTTTTGGGTTACATCCCTAGTGTTAAAAAAGAAAAAGGGTTCAATGACGCAACATTGCAACGACGATCAGTTCTTTAGAACAGAAATTGTTTATTATGTTTAGAATGGTTTATTAGTGAAAGTAATTCGTAAAATTACCTTCTTTGGTTATTATTACAGTAAATATGTAATCGTAATTAAAAAGAGTGAAGCAATTGTGCAGTTCTAACTTCGATAAAAATAATATTATTCTGTGCCCGCCGTTACAAGGTTACGTTTGATGAAGTATCAATAGATGTCAAATGTGACCTGTTAAATTGGCTCGACTTTAAATGAAATCAAGACTCAAAATAAAGACGATTGTTTTAATAAGTAGGTACTTAATTGTTACAAGCAATTAACTCCAGTAACGATACAAAGTATAGTTATAAGCACAAACGTCTTCAAGAATCCGGCTCAAATGATTAATTAATATTGTTTAATTACTAAGAACCGGCGTAGGTAATTTGGTTTTACTTGTTTTTGCCATTTGGATTAATTTCTGTTTAATTCATTTAGTCTCTTATTCGTCTGATTTGTGAACGTTTGTTACAAATGTTGTATTTAAATATAAATGTTAAGTTTGTGAAAAAAAAGGATAATTAATTTTAAAAAGTAAAAAGAAAAAGATAAAGAAAAAAGTGAAAGAAAATGCCAGAATTAAAAAAGAGAAGACACCGTCGGCAACGGTTAGTTTACAATAGTCATGTTGGACATTTTAAGAAAGGTACCAAAATAAGAAACCATTTGGAGATTATGTGATTCAAAGCTTCTATCAAAATTATCAGATTTTTCTATCCATTATTTCTCGAGTTATTTGAAAAATACTGAAAAATATAATAGAGGTTGAATGAGATTTTCCTTTGCCTGCTTGGCTTTTCTATTGACAGTTTTATTTTTAATGTTATTGCGGCCAAGGTATCTTAGCCATAAATCCTACGTTTTTCAGAAAATTCAAAAGTAAATTAAAAATAGAAATATCGGTCTAAAATAAAATCTGAAAAATACGTATCTCTTATTTTTTAACCTATTTTTATATGTTTATTAAAAACTAGTGGTTAAAAAAATGTAATGTTGTCAATTGAACTTTATGAGGTTAATATTAGATTAAGGGCCCGTTTCACCACTTCTTTGTAAGTTCTTGTTAGGTTATCCGACAGATATTTTGACATAACTTTTATACGAAATATGTCAAACGATCTGTCAAATAAGCTAACAATGACTTATTCAGAAGTGGTGAAACAGGCCCTTAATGTTGCTTGTATAGGCTAAATATATCCTGTAGTTTGGTAAGTAGCCAAGTAATTTAGATAGCGGTTATTGCATTAAAGGGCATTTAAAAGGCTTTAGGAAGCTGGTAGTTACAATTTATAGTAGTTTAAGTTAAGCACAGTATAAGAAAGAGTATCTAGTACTACATATTACCTAACCTAACATAGCCCCTAACCTTTGACTAATTATTATAAGGACTAGCCTTGCGGTAGCATTTCCCCTCTGCCACGGTATAAGCACAATTGATCTTGTGCATTTACATTCAATTTTACACCTTATCACTAAACGAGACAGCCTATAATTGCGAAATAATAACTTCGAACTTAGAACGTTTGGGGTTCACACGAGACTACTTTCATGATTTTTAACATTCAAAATTAGAATCTAAAGTTACGGGGAATAAAATCCAAAGTTGCGGATTTCATGTTACCTCGCCCCCCGCAAAAAGTGGCAGAAATGTTTGTTAGTAGAATTACACGCGTAACCAGTCCACATATAAATAGTCAAAGCCCCTAACCTAACCTAACTCCCGCTTGGTAGGAAGCTAGGCGGAAAATCTACGACATGGTGTATTCCTGTGTCGCTCTATAGCACATGCTTATCTCTTGTAAATTTTTCCTGTTTGTATGAAATGATAATTATAAATGCCCAAAGTGTGGTCCTACTGCAAAGGCCTCTCACGAATAATGGTGAGAGGGAGTGGGCTACACTTCACCACACGGGCCCAGTGTTGATTGGTGGATGCAAGTTAGTGGTCAACTTGCTGTTAGAGAATCTTCAATCTTCAAGCCGCCTTTATACAACGTGTTAATGAATTAACGCAAAACTAGAAAGTAGTTTAGAATCGAGAGCAGAGTCGAATTATCATGCATTTAACATAGGTATTTTTTTCAAAATATTAAATATTTTGTTTGTAAAATTAAAAATTTACTAAACCCTATCTCAGCCCGCTCGGGCACTCTCGCCCTACTTAATACCAACACAAGATTCTTATCATGTATCCATGAACACGATTGCGCTTTCATTCATTGCTGAAATGATAACAAATAATGTTTGCCTCAAAACTTTAAATTTTAACTATCAATATAACGAAATTATTATTTCAATCGAAATATTTTGTTATAAATTAGTTGGGGTGTATGAGGTTTTGCGCTTATTCATTAACACGTTGCATAGACCTCTGACCTGGCTTAACGAATTACCAACGCCATCTGACGGAACTATCGTACAATTTAAAACAATCTAAATAAAATCGGGTCCAAAACTACGTCCACTTTCGATGAAAATTTAAATGTAGGTAGTAAAAACATAAAATCTGCGACAAATTGGGGAACAGAAGTAACTAATCAAGTCTACGAGAACAATATAGCAAAGCAAGCGACATGCTTTTGGTTTCCATGCGAAGCAAGGCTTCTGGTAACTTATACAAAAAATACAATAGACGATAAATACAATATGCTTTGTTTCTATTATTATATTGAACATAAATGAGACATTATTTATTTACAAAGGCGTGTGACGTGTCGGTCGTGAGTTGATCAGTCTATTACCTACCTATACAGGGTGTAAGTAAACTCAGAAAATCAAACTGAACAACTTTCACTATCGAGCCTACCTCAGGAAACGCGAAAAAAACATCAGCTGTCCCATACATTTGAGTCGTTTAGGTACGGCAGTTTTGTATGGGACAGCTGATTTTCTCTCGCGTTTCGTGACGTAGGCTCCATAGTGAAAGTTGTTCAGTTTGATGGTCTGAGTTCACCTTTTTAGTATTTTCTAGGTTGTTTCACCCTCCTGGTGAACTGATGCGGTTCACCAGGATCCCCTGGGGGATCGGGCTATGGGATCCTGGTGGTCTAACCCTTATTTCTGACGTCATTTTTAACTCTACCTTTTCACTCTATAGAGTTCAACTTAATATGCTGACACTTTTTTAAGAGGATGATCAGACAACCGCGAAAAAAAAATCAGATATTCCATACAAAACTGCAAACCTACTTGAGCCAAATGTAAGGGACAGCAGATTTTTTTTTCGCGATTTCGATGTTGGTGCCAAAGAGAAAGTTGTTCAGTTGCATGGTCTGATCATCCCCTTCAAAAAGTGTCAGCATATTAAGAAGGACCCTGTATATTGATGCTGTTTGACTTTGAATCCTTTTGCGTTGGGGATATGATTATCCTGTAAGATAAGATCCGTAATAGACTAGTCTAAGGAATGTCAGTTGATCGGTCAGAGCGATCAAAATTCTTGCGCTTCTTCTTCAGTCAGTCGCTTGTACAGTGAAATACTCGTATCATCTTATGAGACATGAAGTGAATTGGTGGGTAGAAAGTAGCGGAAAACGGACTTGTTTACAATTGTTATTAAATCAAAAATTGTATTATCTACTATCGGGTATTGAGAATATCTACTGTCTTAAATTAAAGTTTGATCATAAATAAATACGTGTTAATTAATTAACGCAAAACTAGAAAGTAGTTTGTATAGAATCGATTATTTAATATTTCAAAATATTAAATAATTTGTATGTAAAATTTAAAATTTATTGAACTCGATCTCAACCCACCGCTCGGGCACTCTCACCCTACTTACTACCAAAACAAGATTCTAAAAATGTATCCATGAGCACGATAGCGCTTCCATTCATTGCTGAAATGATAACAAATCATTTTTGCCTCAAAACTTAAAATACGAATAACTTTAAGTTTTAACTATTAAAATAATGAAATTATTGTTTCAATCTAATTATTTTGTTATAAATCAGTTGGGGTGTATGAGGTTTTGCGCTTATTCATTAACAAGTTGTATCGATATTTCAAGACCCTACCGCAAAAGCACCAAAAAATAAAATTATTCAAAGAAAAAATTAGCTGAACGCATTTTAAACCGCGTCCGCTTCTACTTAGCTGCAGCCTTAACCGTATGATTCACAAACATTCGTGACGCATTCCATGTAGGCAAGTATAATGTCAGCCTTTGTGTGTTTCACATCACATTGCATAGTTGTTGTTTTTGAGATTTTATAAAGGTTAAAGATTTAATCACGTTCCAGTAAAAAACGTAAACAAAAACATATATTTTCAAAGTTGGTGCTTTTTGTATCTTGAGACGTGAAGGAAATAATAAAGTTCAGTTTTAAAACTCTTAAAAACATGTGGATATAACTTTGACTATTTATATGTGGACTGGTTACGCGTGTAATTCTACTAACAAACATTTCTGCCACTTTTTGCGGGGGGCGAGGTAACATGAAATCCGCAACTTTGGATTTTATTCCCCGTAACTTTAGATTCTAATTTTGAATGCTAAAATCATGAAAAGTAGTCTCGTGTGAACCCCAAACGTTCTAAGTTCGAAGTTATTATTTCGCAATTATAGGCTGTCTCGTTTAGTCATAAGATGTAAAATTGAATGTAAATGCACAAGATCAATTGTGCTTATACCGTGGCAGAGGGGAAATGCTACCGCAATGCTAGTCCTTGTAATAATTAGTCAAAGGGATATAAATTGAACATAAATGGCTAGTGGATATTATGAATAATGTTTAATTTTAATATTTCTACGACATTTCGCTTCTTGTGACATTGACTACGCCGGGACCTCAGGAAAATATAGTCTTAAATCAATGCTGTAACAAAAATTAGTATTCCCAATGATATTTTTTTGTGGTCCGAGGCATAGGTACATTTTAATACAAATCATTAAATACTAGTTGTCTTCGTGGACTTTAAAGAAGTATCATATACAACGTGTTAATGAATAAGCGCAAAACCTCATACACCCCAACTGATTTATAACGAAATAATTAGATTGAAACAATAATGTCATAATTTTGATAGTTAAAATTTAAAGTTATTCACATTTTAAGTTTTGAGGCAAAAATGATTTGTTATCATTTCAGCAATGAATGAAAGCGCTAGCGTGCTCGTGGGGATACATTTTAAGAATCTTCTTTTGGTAGTAAGTAGGGAGAGAGTGCCCAAGCGGTGGGTTGAGATCGAGTTCAGTAAATTTTAAATTTTACAAACAAATTATTAAATATAAAAAAAATACCTATGTTGAAACCATGATAATTCGATTCTCCTCTCGATTCTAAACAAACTACTTTCTAGTTTTGTGTTAATTCATTAACACGTTGTATTTCAACATATACATATGTACATATATAACATGTCCAATTTAATATGCTGACATTTTTTAAGGGGATGATCAGACCGTCAAACTGAACAACTTGCTCTATGGCACCAACATCGAAATCGCGAAAAAAAAAAACAGCTCTTCCACACAAAACTGTAAACCTACTTAGCCAAATGCATAAGATAATGTATTAAGAAGGACACTGTATGTTAAAGAACATAATTCTATCTGTAAGCCAAAATTCATCCATATTAGATCAGCCGTTTTTGCGTAATTGAGTCACAAACATCCAAACATCTTCACAAACTTTCACATTTATAATATTAAGTAGTGTCACAAAATATATTTTAAGTAATCTGTATACAAACTTGCGACAATATTTATTTTCGAGTAGGCCAGAAACATTGTGCTAACAATTACGAAGTTTTTGTTGTCTATTCCAGTTTTATTTAGCCTACCTTTTAATATTTTCGAAATAACGTGTAATTGTGATTTTGACTAGCCTTTCGCCCAAAAAAAAGGTTGCCAAAGATACCTTATCCCTTAGTCGCTTCAATCGATACCAAAGAAAAGAACTGAGGCGGTATATTCTCTGTATAACTGACCGCTATCTCCATACTAAACTATCCAAATTGTTCCAGCGAAAAAAGCGGCCTCATCACGCCCCAACAGAATGGAGGAGAGGAGTCCCCTCCCCCCGAGAAGGAGAGAGCGGACCAGGAGGACACTGAAAAAAGTCACTCGGGACCAGTGCCTCACCAGGCCGGTCCCAATGATGACCTGTACGCCATACCAGTGAAGCTTAGACCTAAGAAGGAACCGCAGCTTCCACCAGGGTGGGAGAAACACGAAGGTATGAGGAACATATACACGGATTTACTCTTTCCAGCCCCGTATAGTCCAGGTCCAGTATAGCCGTGGTGGTCCAGTGGCGAGTAACCTTGCCTGCCGTGCAGGAGGTGATGGTTCGATCCCCGTCCAGGCCGACTCGTACCAATGAGTTTTTCGGAATTTATGTACGATTTGTAACACCACTGGCTTTTCGGTGAAGAAAAACATCGTGATGAAACCTGCATGATTCAATTTCGAGGCATGTATTTGTACCTACTGTTCATTACAAGTGGCGACGGGCTCACTCCCCGTCACACTGGAAAGAGTTTTGGTACTAGTGAAACGTGGATTTCCTGAGGTTTCAGAATATTTCTGACTACCCCCTACTGGTTTTAAAGGGGATGATCATAATCATCAGCCTGTACCTACTGCTCAGCATGGATCCTCCCCATTTTGCCATCCTTCTCGGTCCAGCGACAATCGCATCAAGGGGGATAAGACCATCAAGCTGAACAACTATCTATGTGGGATCAACAACGAAATCGTAAAAAATCGGTTCCCATCAGCAGCTGTTTCCAAAGAAAACTGGAAATCTGCTCGACCCAAATGTATGGGATAACAGCATTTTTTGTGATTCCGATGTTGGTCCCATTGAGAAAGTTACTCAGTTTGATGGTCTGATCATCCCCTTTAAAAAGGACCCTTGTATAAATAAATAAACTCAACTAAAGTCAAACGAAATGAGGTTTCGTCACTGAGGCTCTTTCTTGGGCACTCAGCCCAATGCTCCCATGCTTCTTGGTGCTCTCTGGTCAGATTCCCATAAGGCTTGGGACTAATTAAATTATCTCCAAATATATCATATGATCACGTTTTAGATTCAGATTCCCAAGGGAAAGATCGAAATAGAACGCCCAAAAACCTACTTACACATTCTAATTTAAGAAAACCTTCTTACTTTTAAACTTAATTAAGTCCTATATTTCCCCTGAGCAAACAGGTATTCTGAAAAGTTGTTTCTGTATCGCAGATAATGACGGGCCTTACTACTGGCACATAAAAAGTGGGACTATCCAAAGAGAAATTCCGAAGATGCCCCCGATCGAAGCCAAGGAGTCCCGTATCTCCATGGTACGGGACTGCTCGAATCTATCCGAAGTCAACAAATACGAAGGGGTCATGACTTCTTCCGTCACCAGGAGTACCACAAGTGGGGCCTTGGATCATGTTGACCAGGATGCTGAGAGGAAACGGAAAGAGGAGATGTCTTACAAGTAAGCAGACTTATGTCTTGCCAAAATTTAACTTAGGGTACGAAAATGCTTTCCAGTTCACGTACGTAGCTCAAAAACCTGACTTAACTGAGACATTGAACTATAATTTCTAGATTTTCGAAATAAGAATAACGAGTCTAATTGCTCCTTAGTTCTGTAGTAAATATATATTTCAACATTCTACAGTCTTTAAAATTTTACCTGTTTCAAAAGAGCACGCGCTATTTGACGCGTGTCGCAGAATTGCAATTCATTTTATGTTCTTCGAATATTAAGCTAAATCAACAGAGGCTCACCACTATAACACCTGTAAAACCAGGGTCAACAGCGGAGACCATTCACAACAACAATTAATGAAGTCTAGCAAGCCTGGAGAATGACTCTATTTTGTCTTGGGACCCGTAACGATTTTAATCAACGAAGATAGGAGGAGTAAAAAAATCGAATAGCTAACTTCCATCTTTTGCAAATGGGACACAGCTGAAAGAATTGCAAATTTAGTAGAGATCTTGTAAGCAGAGTGTTCAATTCACAGCATAAATATCTATTCTCCAGACGTCGAAGCTACCCAGCCCGCCCAGAACCAGATAATGGCCGTGCAGTGCGATTCTTCGTTCGCTCCCTAGGCTGGGTGGAGATATCGGAATCAGACCTGACTCCTGAACGCTCCAGTCGCGCCGTCAACAAATGTATCGTGGACCTCAGCCTGGGCCGCAACGATCTGCTTGATCAGGTCGGGCGTTGGGGCGACGTGAGTATACGAGGATTCCTATAGTAATAGTAGCTTTTGGGCAAAACAAGAAAATTCTCGTCTCGAAATTGTAATATATTTTCATCGAAATAGAACAAACGTGTAACGTAATGACAGGTTTTATAGATCTAAACGTATGTGCATGACAAGACAAAGCGATTTAAAGATAACCTCATGTGAATACAAGATAACGTACCTGATTGTTAGTCTTCAGACAAATGACTTTCGTTTTCGCCTGAGAACGAAAGTCGTACGTATAAGATGCTAAACAGTGAGATCAGAGAGATAGGTACCTATTGTTTTTATTTATCAAGGTTATTAGTTAGATCTCCACAGCAAGAATCCAGTGTTTCTTCTAAATCGCGTACACATAGCGCGTACAGCTAAGATGAGATTTTCATCTTGCAACATTTCGTCAAAAGCTGATGTCGCTTTTTCCAGGGCAAGGACCTTTTCATGGATTTGGACGATGGAGCTCTGAAACTGATTGACCCAGAAAGTTTGACGACACTTCACACACAGCCTATTCACACTATACGCGTGTGGGGTGTAGGCAGAGACAACGGACGGTAAGTTCATATCACAACCAAATTTCGTATTTCTTGGATTCCTGTGACACTTGCTTGATATTGAACTGGATTGTTAAATCTAAAATAACAGTTTGGTTCCACTAAATGTTACTAAATGAATATTTTCTCTCATCTTTTCTTTGCGGTCTGGAACAGTGAAAGGTATGGATATAGAAGTAGCTGCTGAGTAGTTAGTTTAGTATTAAAGATTCATGCTTTTTTTTATCAGGAAGTTTCCTTGGTATTGCTTAAAGTCCTCATTTGGAAACGTATTGAACATGGTTAAAAGACAAAAGTAATAAGGATTCAACAAGTATTTGCTATATAACATAAAGGCAAAGATATTCTGATTATCCTCGGAATTTCAGAATTGATCACAGAGCTTCTAAGGCCTTCAGGGCCAGACCTTAGATAGGTATATTTGTCGAGAAAGACTGTGCAAGCTTTGGAATTCCTGTGCAGGGGTGACTGTACTGGGTACAGGGTGTACAGGGGTTTGTAACCAGTCGGAACCAAATCATAAATAGCTTCAAAAAAGAAGACTTGTTGGGTCTTCACACACTTCATTTATAATATCCAAGGCTCTAATCTACACATCATGCCTTTCTCCAGGGACTTCGCCTACGTAGCTCGCGATCGTCTCACGCGCAAGCACATGTGCCACGTATTCCGCTGCGAGGCGCCCGCGCGTACCATAGCCAACGCCCTGAGGGATATATGCAAGAGGATCATGATCGAGCGCTCGCTGCAGCCGCCGCCTCGTCCGACTGACTTGCCAGCCGCTAGACGTCCTCGTCCACTCTCAGGTAAAAAATCGGGCATAAAAATTTATGGGACTGTATAAAAGAACGAAAACGAATAGAAAAGGCCTAGACAACATGCAGTTTTTGACAGTTGCTTTCGACAGTGAGCGTTTTGTTTTGAACGCTTCTTGCCGATCAACAAGACCAAAGAACACTTATAATCACAAGACCTTGTAGATAACGCTAGAAAATGGCGGGCGGAAAATTTGACAGCAATTCCAAATTCTTTTGAAAATCGAACACGATCCAGCATATAAAAAAAAAGAGTGAATGATTGAGTGAACTGAACGCTAATCATAGAGCAGATGTAGCTTTTTTCTCTAATAAGCGATCGTCAATAATTTGTGACATTGTCTAGCATTTTGTCAAATTTCTATCGTCGATAACGCTGCGGCGTTGACGTTTGTAGAATAAGTAGCGTGTGCATTTTGTCTAGGCCCCCTGGAAAAACATGTTAGGACGCCCTCTCTTATCCTGGGTACATGGGATAGGAATTTAATCTTAACAGATTTGCCCTATTATCGACTCCGTTTTCGCATCAACTTTTCATAATAATTCACAGTTGGCTAAAGTGCCAAACCTCGTAACTCCATTTTATTTTTTAAATTACATTTTCTACAATGTTATTACTAATTTCTGAATGCATCCATGGCACAACTCTTAAATCATTTTAAAAAACCGTTACTATTTAAAATGATAAATAGAAAACCACATAACTATGGGCTGCCATGTTTCGTGGTGAAGTTTTTTGTGCCTCCTGCAAAATTTGATCTAATGGAGTTACGAGGTCTGACACTTTAGTCGACGATATGCAGGTCCGCCTGTCTCTATCGTTTAGGCACGCTTGGCCGCCGTCCCCCACCAAGAGAAGAATAGCATATAAATTAAACGACTCGGTTCATTTTTGTTTGCACGCGCGCCGTTCCAACGGTTGGTAGGTTATTCGCGAATTGTAGTATAGAACGGGTGCGAATAACTTTGCATCTTATTGCCGCGCAGAGTAGCTATTCTGTTTACCAAGTGATTCTTCTGTACGGGTAGTACAGCACCCGGCAAACAACTTGAAAAGGGGTATGTGCAGTAGCGCTTTCACAAACAAATTTTATTCTGCACAGTCAAGGTCTTGCTCAAACTCTTTGAAGCTACCGCCACTGTCGCTGTAGAGAAGATACGGCCAGAAACTCTCAACGCTCAAGATGTTTACCGGCCATTATACTAAGTGTTATTCCTTGATGCAGGTGCGTCATTCCCGACGCCGATGGAGGAGCCCCGCAAGACGGTGCGGGCGCGGTACCTGGGCAGCGCAGAGGTACCGCGCGCGACCGGCATGGACGTGCTCAACGACGCGCTCGACAGACTGGCCGCCGCGCGCGCGCCCTCCGCCTGGCGACCCGTCGCCGTGGCTGTCGCACCTTCTATGATCACTATCACTGATGAAGGGGTAAGTGATGGATTTAAACAGTTTGCTCATCACGGCCTGCCATTCCCAAGACGGCAAGGATGTGCTCAACAACGCGCGCGCCCTCCGCCTGGCAGCCTGTCACCGTGGCTGTCGCACCCTCTATGATCACTATCACTGACGAAGGGTTAAGTTTGACTAAAAACACACTTAGCTGTCTGTCATACAAAAGGGAAAGTTTAAAAGAGGTATACATGTGAAAGAACTTATACTATTTTCATGTGGCAGTTTGTAAACTTAGCGCGCAAGATAGAAGAATTTGGAAATTGTCGACGTATTGATAGCTTAATTGAACGAAAGCAGACGCCGGATAAGCAGGCTCATATTAAAAAGCCTTAATTACCACATCGACATTTTAACACGAGGCTTAAGAGGTGACTAATTTCTTCAGTCACCGTCAACATCTCTGCTGCCGTTACCTCGTGTCTGTATCCGACACCACCTCTGATAAAGAAAAAAGAGTCCACGTTAGTACTCAGCGCACCCACTGTACCCACGTACCTGATGTGCTATTTTTGAATCTCACACTTTCAAAATCATGATCGAATGATGCATAAATCTGCATAGTAATTTTGACATTTACTACGGCTGATTTAAACGTACGACTTTCGAAAATACCACTTCAGACCAGTTTTTCTAATAAAGCCTTCGCTGTAGTAGACTACAGCGAACGCATTATTAGAGGATGCCTGTCCACTAAAGCGAAGCGAGGCTGCGGAGCGGAGAAACGAAGAAATATCAACAAATAGGATTGCATAAAATCTCGGGGTGGAGATTTTATGCAATCCCATTGGCCAACATTCCCTCGTTTCTCCGCTACGCAGCCTCGCTCCGCTTCAGTGGACAGACAGCCTTAATCGGCTATCATCATCTTCACCATCCACAGCCCGAATCGGCTATGAGAATTAATGAATTAAATGGTACTCTCAGGAATCAACGCCGATAGTGGAGTGTCGGGTGCGGTACCTGTCGTTCCTGGGCATCGGGCGCGACGTGCGGCGCTGCGCGTTCATAGTGCACACGGCGCAGGACCTGTTCGTCGCGCACGCCTTCCACGCCGAGCCCTCCTCCGGGGCCCTCTGTAAGACCATCGAGGCAGCTTGTAAGGTACGTACAGTTGCTATTGAAACACGTGTTATTCTCATTTAACACAGACCACCCTTGACTTAACTTACTTTTTAATAAAGTGGGAGTTTACTTAAGGTGTACTCCTCCACGGCGACACATCAAGCTGGCCGCGCGGATGTTGCATAACGTATAACGTCGCGCCAGCTTATTTTGATTTTGCGTAACCTGATGTGTCGCCGTGTGTACAAAATATACCCCGAAATAACGACGTTCTTTAAAACGAGTTATGAAGAGGCAAGCGAGGTGAGTCAAGATCGTAAAGGATGATGATCGATTGTCACTGCTTTTTCCGGGATACATACATGTTTCTTGTGAAATCCATGGTCCTTCTTGCGAAGAGTCGATGGCACTTCATTGAGACTCTAGGCCCTAGAGTGCTCCAGGGTTATCAGGGGTTCAGTACATCACTCGGGGAGACACTGTTCTATTGGATGAAGTCTTCATAAAAAAGAGCTGACAGCTCATTGTCGATAGTACCTTGACTACTACGAATAAAGAAATAAATTCTAGGCTAGGACTTCAGCAATAGGTTCTCAGTAACAGAACAGTGGTGTTTCTCCTCAGACTATAGCTCATCTCATATCTTGCCCTTCCTCCCCGCATACTTGCACGCGAATGGAACTTATGGACGTAGCTGATCAAATATTCGAATGGAAAAATATAAAATGACATACCATCGACTCTATAGAAGAAATACTCGTAACAGATTTTTATTGGTTTCGGTCAGTTCGTTTAGTTCCAGGGTTTCACCGTCAAATCTTCTGTCAGGGCACTCGTTAACTATGTGCTCGATAGTCCGCCCTGGAGCACCACGGTCGCACTCGCGTGAGCTTTTTATGCACCACTTGTGAAGATGGTAGTTACACCGAGCGACTTCTGTTCTAGTTCTGTTCAGACTAGCCCACGATTTACGGTCTAGTTGAAGTAACAGAACAACTGACTGACGTTCCAGCTCCGTTACCAGAAATGCCTGGACGCGCACGGCGGGGCGGCCTCGCTGGCCAGCGCCGGCAGCATGGGCAGCGCGGGCAGCGCCGCGAGCGACGCCAGCCGCGCCTCCATAGGACAGGCCCTCAAGTCCTTCGTGGGCTCGCTGACAGGCCGCCGCGCCTCTTGAATGTTGCGGCCTGAGTCGGGAGAGAGGTGAGCAACGTTATTCTAATATGTGCAACGTATTAGGGAAAACATATGTAGAGACAGCCAACAGCAAAAGTAAATGATGATGAACTTTAATTTTGTTTAGTTAAAGTGAAGATAATTTAACGGTCTTTCACGTTCACGTTACATCTGAAACTTTGTTAAATGTTGATCTGTTTAAAATTAATTTTTCTACTTAGTTTCGGCAAAGTTCAGACCCTTTTGATGTTGACCCGGTCACATTATATCTGCACATCGCTGGAATGCAATGCTTTCCACGTTCGAGTCGGTGTGGACTTAATAAACGCGTCAGTTCAGTACGGTTAGCATCTTCGTTGTCGATACACGTCTCGATAATTTTGTACACACGGTTTCACACCGAACCAGAGCGCCGATATAATGTATATACGCCAAGTGCACCGATAATGTGACCGGGTTGTAATACCCCGCTCTAAAACAGTGAAGGGAAACATCGTAAGGAAACCTGTACACGCTGAAGATGAAATTCTGATGCGTACCTATGTAAAGTCTATCAATACGCATTTGGCACGCGTGGTGGACTAACGTACCTACATATACGTACACGGAGAAAAAAATGCTACGTATACGTAGCCCGTCGCAGCTTACGTACCACGTAGCTTACGACGCGATACTAATTACGAGTGTTGCATCAGTATTTAAGTTGTTTCGTACTTGACAATGAAGCTTCATTATGCTAAGTATTACAGAGGGGAAAGGGTGGAAGGGGGAAGCTTTTAATCATGAAAGAGGAGAAAAATAGCAAAACAGAAACCAACAGAAAAGAACCGACGAAAACCACTCGACACCGAGCGCGCAAGCTCCAAAAACCATAGAGCATAAAAAAGTATTTACATCCGGCCTGATGGCCAGTTCGTAACACTAAGCTTATATTAAGCTACGTGGTACGTAAGCAGCGACGGGCTACGTATAAGCAGCGACGGGCTACGTATAAGTTGCGACGGGCTACGTATACGTAGCTTTTTTTATGTGTAGGTACGTTAGACCACCACGCGTGCATATTAAATAACGGGTTTTTACCTGATTAACATTTCGATCTTCCCTTTCGGTGACACTAATTTAAAACTGTCATGACATTTACCTGCTAACAGTCTGAATCTTCTCGCATTGAACATTAGATTCATATTTGCATATAACTCCGCTCTAAAAAACTGTTGTATTTTGTTTGCCATCTCTTTCACACATGCGTAAACGTTAGAAAAGGCAGTCTTCTCAATTAAACACTGCGTTATGCATTAACACAACTTGGACAACCTGGCTGTCACTTCATACAAATGGGAAAAACTGGCAAGAGGAAAGCATGTGTGATACTGATTGATTGCGAGTGAAACAGGAACACACCATTGCCTATATTTTCTGCCACGCGGGGGTGAGGTAAAAATTTGTGGGGGGTAGGGCGTGTCCGTACCATACAGTATGTAGTACCTACAGTAATCTTTCTTATCCCGTGGCATTAATAGGATTTTACTTAACAATTTCAGATAATCCTCTTCGATGTCCGCACGACATGCGACAAGGGATCGTATCATCGCTACTGCAGCTTTCTTTTCCATTTCGTTACAAGTTGTTTTTCTGCAGTCTCTCATCACTGGATATACACGAGATCTTTCTGTTATTTAATGCCAGGACATAAAAACTTTGCCATTTTGCGAAAACAACCGAACTATTATTAGTTCATGTTTCATTCGCAAAATGGCGTACTTGGTTTTTCAAAATTCCGCCATTTTGCGAAAGAAATACGAACTAATAGTTCATGTTTCTTCCGCAAAATGGCGGAGTTATTTCGATTTACTCTAGATTTTTTCTAGTCGGGTATTTGAGATGCGGTTTAGACCTTTGGAACAAGGCTTACCAGCTATGTACTTTCCTTTCTTCTCTCATTGTACAAAGTTATGAACCGCTTTCTCAGAATAAATTATGGCGAAGGAAAAATCACATAAATATTCCGTTGTTTGACAAGTAGGAGGACTTGAGAAGTTTGAAGTGTTTTACCTACCGATGATTATTTTTGAACCTTAAAGTCGAGTGCAAATAGATTGAATTGAGATCTCGAATTATATAGTTGTAATTTGCAGAGCGTGGGTTTAGACAAAACTGTTTTGAAAATTAAAACACAATAATTAAAGGCTAAAATTGTATGAACCAAATTAAGCTGTAAGTATAAAAGATCAAACACAGCAAAAATTTCAAAATGTTTTTTTTTATTATGGCTATTCAAAATGGTTCTTTAGATTATTATGTAAAATTTTTGCCGTTTTTTTTAAAGTGTTTGTGTTCCACAGATAGTATGCTATTTACGCATCAACATACATATCTATTAGTTTTTATACTTAAAACTCATATAGATCATAGCAAAGCAAGTAGCATTGTAAAATTAAAACATATTTTAAAATGTAATTAAAAATTTAATTTGTGCATATTCATTAATAACCCCATTTTAGATCTCAATTTCAGGAAAGGTGGAAGAGTCAAAAATAAATGTTAAGAATTGAATGTAAAGTCATCAATCACTGCAAATTAAACTGTAGTAATATAAAAATAAAGACTACTTTTAACTTTAATGTATAAGTTGACAACTTTAGAGTAAGGCATCACCAAAGAATACTGGGCTAGAAGTGAGGGCAGAGTTGTATGTTTATACAGAATTAAGTTGAAAGATAATGCTTTCAAATGTTAAAATAAAAGCAATATAAAACGTACTAAAATTTAAATTTTTAGTGTAACTTTTCTTATAATTTCCTTCAACTTTTCACTATTTAATTCATAACTTCTGAAACACAGTTTTAAGGTTGATTAATGATTATTTTGGGTCTCCTAAATGTTATAGTTACCTTATAAATTCCTAGTCCATAGTAGTTTAAATGCTTATGTAAATTTGACGCCATATTTATAAAAAAAAACTAAATAATTATCACTGACTTTCTCAGTTAAGTCAAAAGATATTGGTGTTAACTTAGAATTCGATGTAAAATTAGTTAAGTTAAAGAGATAGAACTAATAAATGGCTAGGCGTTACGGTGTGGGAGTTTGTAAATAATTTGTATTAATTTGATTATTGAAATTGTAGATTTGATGGGTGTTATTCGGCAGAGCGATGTTAAAATATCTTAGCTAATTTCCAGCTAGTTTTAAGCAAGATGATTCGAAGGTTTACATGTGAATCTCAAAGGGATCTCCTGTGTGTAAAAATCACGTGATCAGTAACCAATAGGAAGCGGCTCAGCATCGGCTCAAGCGTTCCTATTGGTCAAAGATGACGTGCATTTGCTACTACTGCAAAAGCTTCTTATAAAACTCTAATTCTAAAGATTGCTATTGGCTGGAAAGCGATTTCGGTGTTGAGCACGGTATGAACTAGTGTTAAGATCAATAATTTTTGAAAACTAAGTTCTACGCGTTGGGTATAAAGTAGATAAATGAATATATTCGGATAGAACCCTACGATAGATGAAGAGTTTATTTTTGCTTTAGCTTGTAATAAATATAAAAATTCGATTGCGAGAGATGAATAATATATTTTGTATGTCACCGCATTGAATAACATATAACTATTTATATGTAGTATCTATATATTAAGCTTTTGGGGTAAAATTGTGGTACCAAATTGTGTTAAAGCATTTTTAGATTATTCTTTATATCTGGTTCTTTTAAGCAATTTTAATACTTTTTGAGTTACGAAAGCTTTTTTCAGGTTAATGTATTGATTTAAATTGTAAACCTTATCGTTACAAGGGTGTTAGAAACACATTGAGCTTTGGAATAACTGTACAATGTAATAATCCTTAAATAGACCCGCATATTTAAAAAAATAGAGAAACGATAACTGGTCCAAAAAGGCGCCATTTTGTCGTGTGAAACAAAATGGCGGCTTGCTAAAACTTGTGTATAAAACTTGAGCATTTTAATGGCAACTTAAATAGCTGAGCGTAGACAAAAATTGGGTTGCCTTTTTGGCAGCTTCTAGTTGTATAGTTTTAACAAAGCAAAATCGATGTTATAGCTTGTATGAGTCAGCGCAAATCTTTGTTTCTGGGTACTTGAATATCAACACCTGGGTACCACATAAATATAACTGTTTGAAACTACGGTGTAGGGGAACCTAGCAAGCAACGATTGTTATTGAGCTAGCCAAAGAAGCACCACAAGCAGTCTGGTAGCTGTATAGTAGCTGGTTAAAGGTAATTAAATTACCAAATATACAGCTTGTGTGTTACTTGGGAGGCGAGCTATTTTTTAAATTTCACGTTTGAATTTCAATACGATAATAGCATAAATCGATAATGTTTACGTTCGTATACGAATTAGAATGAGTGAAATACAAAAATAACATATTTAACATCATAGCAGTGTCACTCTAACAAAAGGAAAAACATAGAGGAACCAATCAATCTATTTCATCGCTTCTAAGATTTGCGCTGAACTTTTTAAATGGTGTACGACTGATGCAATAATAAAGCAAATTATTCTATTCTGAAGATTTGTAATTGCATCAGGTGTCACTAAACACATAAATAATGTATAGAGCGATCTGGGACCCTAAACAAAAAGAATTCGAATTATGAAGAGTTCCAAAGTGAAATGAAAGGGTAGGTAATAAAAGTGTTTTTGTGTCTGTAACACTTCAAACAAATAAGATATAGGTAATTGTAATTTTTGGGGGAAAGTGACCTTTATTTTTATGATAATATAGTTGCAAGAAATCATAACTTTCAATGGATTTCTTTTAATGAATCTCATGTTCCAGACATGGAAATTATTATGGCCTACCTGTGCAAGAGATATTCATCGTTTTTGTAGAGTGCCATCTTTGTCTAAGGCAGATCATGCAAGGTTCCTAACATGGGCACACTTAAATTCAGCGTATGGAAAAGTTTGACAATTTTGAAACGTAGTGTCATAAAAATAAAGCTCATTACATCTCCAATTAGACTAAGGCGTTCGAGTTAGAAATCACAAACTAGCTTCAAAGTATATTTCAAAAATATTAGAATCAGTGTCGCTTCTCACTCTATATAAATAATAATCAGTATAAAAATTACACTGAGCTGTTCTATTATACGTAAAATGATAGTGTTAATCACACGTTAAAATTAAGTAATAAAAAATCATTATTTATACAAGATATAATGAAATCGATGATATTTAGTGTTGCGCAAGCGGTTATACGGTCATAGATTAAGACGCTCCCCATAGGTAAACGCTGGGCCGGGCCATATTTTTTAGAAGCTCTCTTCTCGTTATTTGAAAGACATACAAATTAATGAAAAATGGAAGGTATATAAAAAACGAGCCAATTTCAAACATAACAGACTATTATCTTATCTTGTTGTGGGGGCTGGCAATACTTAGACCCAGTGGGATCTTTTGTGTTAGCCCCAATACTTCTTGCTTTCTTCACCCTTCAAATACATGGTCAATGAAGGAGGCAATACCATTGAAGGGCAGAAGCCTGAGATCTCCCGCTTTTGGATATCCATCTCCGAGGAGGCACATGCGTTTTTCCGCCAAGACATCACAGTCACAAAGGATATGTTTCATGGTCTCCTACTCTCCGCACACTCGGCAGCTGGGGTCTAGGGCGAGTTTCATCTTGTGCATCATGGTGCCTGTGGCGTACCAGACTATGACCGTATAATACCGTTTCGCGTGATCCCTAGACGCAATAGATGTGACAATTGCAAGCTTTGACTGCCTTCTATCGGGTGAAGTATATGTCAATATTTTCTATATGATATAAACGTTTATAATGTAGTTACTAGATAGCTTCTGAATCTGTTTTCTAGCAACTGTTGAATGAATATACCGATGGGAAAATAATGTTATATACCGTCATCGCTTAAACAGCTTAAAAGCCTTCAGACTGTGGCTTTTAATGAAATACTTTTGTGAAATTAATAAAAAAATATTCATAAACAAACATTCGTGTGTTTTAATTCAATCTGAAAAGTAAAAACCTAGTGCTTACGCTGTAATATGAATGAGACTTCGCAGAAAAAACTTTTACTGACGCATACAACATTTACAGTAAAATGAACTAGGATATTTAAAAGTTCAAAATTGGCAGTGTTAAAGGACGGCCGCACATTGTCAGAAATTTCTGACGGAAAAATTCTGACTCTCGCCGGAAGGCACTCGGTGCATACATTTTGTATTAGATCCCGCACGGACGATCTGTCAGACAATTGTCAGAAATTTCTGACAGAAAAATGTGCGGCCTTCCATAAACGTGAGCTAATTACTATACCGAGTACAGTAAGGGTTCAGACACATTGACCGACGGGAACGACGGCGCCGGCGGCAGGCACATACAAAAAACCACGATTAGTAGGTATGGTATGGGAACGCGTTCGGCCACAGATTATTAATTATTTCGTAACAGATACATCCCTTCCTTATAAAACGATAAGTTTGCTCGCCTTAATCATTTACGGACGAAAATGTATCTAATGGCGCTTGACTCAGCGTTGTTACTTAGCGTCTGGAGCGAGTGGCAGAATTGATACCAGCGCATCGCTTACGATGCTGCAATGTGTTAGATTTATCTCGATTCCTACGGCCGAGTGACGGAGGCCTGGGCCTATAGACAAAGTAACATTTCTATTGGCGTAGACGCTAGTAGCAATGACAGAATGTATGGATTTGACATCGGCGATCGAAACGTTTTGACGTTTGGTTTCTCCACCATACGTCACGTTCATACATTTTTTGTTCCCTACTGTCGTTAATGTTAATCGAAAGTACTTTGTCAAGGGGCCCAGGTTCGGCGCCGTTCGCCGCGTCGACGGCGGAGGATGCGGGCTGTGGTCCATACTAAACGTGCTTTTTGTATAGACCCGCCGTCGTTCGCCATCGGTCAACGTGTCTCAACCCTAATGAGATTGAAATGTTGACGTTTGCTACAAAGGTTGCATTCAAATAATGTTGTCTGTATGGCCTTACCACCGAATAGATATCATACCAGAAAAACAACTTCATACAAGCTTGCGCGTAAATTACGTGAACGTGCGGGAATGAGCGGCAGTTTGGTAGAAAAATCGCTATCCATGTAGGGGCGTACGGGCCGCCACGAACTTGTACGAAGGTGTTTTTCTGTGGCCTTTCTACGGGGTTTTTCAGCCAATTTGATATTAATTCTGCCGTCTACCGGCTTATTTGGAACTAGGCATTGGTAATCTAATTTTAATGAATAGTTCCTGACACATCAGCACATTTTTACGGTCTTTATAGCCGTGACCAGGCGCATACATTGCGTCTATCTATGTATGAGCGTATCGTGAACCAATTGACTGGGTACTGACTAAACATCTCAAATCGGAGAGTGTCACAAATGTGTTAGTAAGAAGAAAATAATAATTTGGCAGTGATTTTCACAAAACAAACACCGAAATATCTATTCATTATAAATATTTATTCATAATTATACATTGGGCGTAATTTGGAATTTCCGATTTTAAAAAAAACAAATACTTTCAAAACTTACATCTTCATAATTTACAAACTGAACCGACTATTTTTTGACATCTTAGGTACATAAAAACTAACGTTAACTATTTTTTTCACAGTTACTTTGATATATTAAAAATAAATTACTGCTCCACATTTTGTTAACAGTCGACCGCTTCTAAAGTGGAAGTTACGACATAATACTTACGATCCCATCTTTTTATCTAAGAATTACATAAGTCATGAATTTAAAAGTAAATAATCTTAATATTTGCTTGCTCGAAACTACTATCTACCCTACTATTTCGAAGAACAAATCAAAGCGTTAAATTATTTTACATATCATCGGTAATCGAAATCGTATACAGGGTGTAAGGAAAAGTATCATTAACCTTTAAACCACATACTCTACCCATCAAACTGAACAACTTTTAATATGTGAGCAAACCTGTCAGAGCATAAAAATATCAGCTGTCTCATACATTTTAGTCTCCTACTCGCTTAGTCACTTAGGCACTTTAGTATGGATCAGCAGATTTTTTTGTTGCTCTGACAGGTTTGCTCCCATAGTAAAAGTAGTATAGTTTGATGGGTAGAGTATGTGGTATAAAGGTTTATGATACTTTTCCTTACACCCTGTATATCACGGAAATATCAAAGCTTACTTCATTACCTCTGAAGTTTTATAATTTGGATAACATTTTAAATCTTTCTTAGACAGTGGAGCAGCACAAATTATTTCAGTATCCAAGCCCACGTTTACAACCAGCAAAAAAAGTTGATCACATTTGATTTCGTGTAACAATTTGCACATCACACAACTTCTGTCGTAGATTGTATTATTAGGCTTGGAATAATGTGGGGAAAGGAACGTGTAAAACTATTATAATCATTTATACAAAATACGTGTTCTATACAGTACAAACCTATTTATATATAAAATAAATTGAATAATCGTAGTATCAAACTAAAATGGTGTTTGTACATGCTCTTTATTTATAAATGCAGTTATGTTTAATAATTGATTTAAATATAAAACATACTGTTTACAGTCCAAAGTAAATAGCTTGTTAAAATATTACGTAATGTCAAATTTTATAATTTTAATTAAAAAAAAGATATTGAAGTAAAGCCCCTTCTAAACGGGCAATG
Organism: Agonopterix alstromeriana; assembly: GCA_963924505.1. NCBI lineage: Eukaryota > Metazoa > Arthropoda > Insecta > Lepidoptera > Depressariidae > Agonopterix > Agonopterix alstromeriana. The sequence continues at coordinate 1,480,650 of OZ004680.1, forward strand.
TTTTTACTGAAATATATGGCTGCAATATCGTCAATCATGGCCCGGCCACTTAAAATATTTTCAATGCAATATGTAGCCCGGCCATATACAACGTGTTAATGAATAAGCGCAAAACCTCATACATTTTGATAATTACAATTTAAAGTTATTCGCATTTTAAGTTTTCAGGCAAAAATGATTTGTTATCATTTCAGCAATCAATGAAAGCGCTAACGTGCTCGTGGATACATTTTAAGAATCTTGTTTTGGTAGTAAGTAGGGTGAGTATGCCCATGCGGTGGGTTGAGATCGAGTGCAGTAAATTTAAATTTTACAAATAAATTATTTAGTATTTTGAAAAAATTTCCTATATTGAAAACATGATAATTCGATTCTGCTCTCGATTCTAAACAAACTACTTTCTAGTTTTGCGTTAATTCATTAACACGTTGTATATAGTCGGCAACAGTATGGCCCAGCAATCTGTAAACGGGCTACACAATCGAGCAACAATGGCTGACGAAATCACACTTGTCGCAGCGGCTTACATTGTCTTAAAAAAAAGAGAATTAGATTTTTTTTTTTGCCTGAAAATAAAACCACCGCGTAGAAAAGGATGCACTATACCATAGTTATTGAGAGCGGGTAAAACAACAATAGAACTGGCTGGGCAATATTGCAGAAAAATCGATCGCTCAACGATCTCCGGCAACCCATCAAAGCAACATCGGCCATACCAAAAATGTTTGGCAATATGGCCGGGACATTACTGCAATATTGCATAGTCTGGCTGGCAATGTTGCCGGCCACTGTATTGCAGAAAACTATTGCCCGTTTAGGAGCACCTTTATACAACTAATTTGATAGACTTGATGATTTCTATGAATACTGGAAAACATATAGGTCGATAGCTCTCGATTTCGACTATAATAATTATATTATGTCAGACAAAGGCAACACAATTTGACGCATTCGGTAATTTCTTGGTATACCCAGTATATAGGGTCCTTCTTAATATGCTGAACTTTTTTAAGAGGACTATCAGACCATCAAACTGAACAACTTTCTCTATGGCACCAACATAGAAATCGCGAAAAAAAAAATCAGGTGTTCTATACAAAACTGCAAACCTACTCGAGCCAAATGTATGGGACACCTGATTTCTTTTTCGCGATTTCGACATTCGTCCCATAGAGAAAGTTGTTCAGTTTGATGGTCTGATCATCCCCTTAAAAAAGTGTCAGCATATTAAGGACCCTGTATTATTTAATTAATACAGGATGTAAAGGACAGTCCTCCGCAAACTGAAACGGTGAACTCAGACCATGAAACTGAACAACATTCACTATGGAGTCCACCTCAAGAAACTGCAAAACTGAAGGACCTCCCCGACTCAAATGTATGAGGCAACAGATTTTCTCACGTTTCCTGAGGTAGGCTCCATAGTAAAGTTGTTCAGTTTAATGGTCTGAGTTCACCGTTTCAGTTTGCAGAGGATTGTCCTTTATAGGCCTGTATAGGTTTACCCAAGTCTATCAAAACACTTCCCTTGAGATCGATGCATTAAAACAGCCAAGTTTTATGTTTAAAAAGACCCCAGATTCATTTAAATAAATTAACCACAAAGTCACCAAATAAAACGTAAAAAGGACATCATCGGATTTGGTCCAAAATGTGGAAGTACCGGCCAAAAAAAATGAGATATTCTGTTAGGACTTTCCCGTCTAAACTTTTTTATGATGGCACCAAAGCTGTGGGGCATTTTCTTTGGTTTTATTAAGTTTTGAAAAAACCGCCTTTTTCATACATTTTTGATGAAATAAAACTTACAGCTTTCGTGTCATAACAATCAATGTTTAGACGGACAAGTTCTACCAGAGTATAGCGTTAGTTTTTGTTGGCCAGCACTTTCACATTTGGACCAGAACTGTATGAAAAATCGATGATGTCTTTTCCATCAAACGAGAGACCAAATCCAGGTTCCTATATACAGTGTGTTACAAAAGTAAGAATAAAAATTTTAAACTTTATGGGGGTAGTTTAGACCATCAAACTGAACAACATACACTATGGGACCAACATCGAAATCGCGAAAAATAATATCTGCTGTCCCATACATTTAGCTCGAGTAGATTTGTAGTTTAGTATGGAACATCAGATTTTTTTTCGCGATTTCGATATTGGTCCCATAGTGAAAGTTGTTCAGTTTGATGGTCTAAACCACCCCTTAAATGTTTATTTGTATTTTTGTAACACCTTGTATAATAAAAGCTCGTTTTAGGAAACCAGTTGCCTATCAATAAATTATGTTTCTTCATAGGCAATAAGTTATCAGATACCCTAAGACTTGGGGTGGCTTGCACCAAAAAGTATTTAGATTTAAAAATTTTATTGTTTATATAATTCATGCTATCTCTGTCATTAGTATGAGCAGTGCTAGAGACAGCTTGTACCAAGCCAGGCTCAGTATCCTAGTACCATATACAGGATGTAAGAAAAAGTATCATTAACCTTTAAACCTCATACCCTAACCATCAAACTGCCGTTTGGTGCCGTGGTGGTCCAGTGGCGAGTAACCTTGACTGCCGTGCAGGGGGCGATGGTTCGATCCCCGTCCAGACCGACTAGTACCAATGACTTTTTCGGAATTTATGTAAGATTTGTAACAACACTGGCTTTTTGGTGAAGGAAAACATACTAAGGAAACCTGCATGCTTCAATTTCGAGGCATGTATTGTACCCACTGTCCATTATAAGTGGCATTGCCCCCCCCCCCCCCCCCCCCCGTCACACTGGACAGAGTTTCAGTACTACTGGTGAAACGTGGATGTTCTGAGGTTTCAGAATATCTCTGACTACCCCCTCGGGGAATATAGTAAACCTACCTACTACTAAGGGACACCCAGTCTGTTCACTCATGGGTAGAGTATGTGGTTTAAAAGTTAATGATACTTTTCCTTACACCCTTATACAAGAAGTGAAAACGTTTGCATTTATAAATAATGAGCATTCAGGCCGTCAGTGAATGGAATAAATAGACTATGATCAATTTAACAACCTCCATCCAACCTCCATACTAATATCTCGACAGTTAAACTGCGTCTGTAGTGACGTCAACCTGCAACGAAAATAAAATGTATATTAACACAAATTAACAGGGTTAGTAAGTTATAGCCTGTAGAATCCCACTGTAGGGCAAAGGCCTCCTCTCATGAATGAGGGTTAGAGGGAGTGGGCCATACTCCACCACGCGGGCCCAGTGCGTGTTGGTGGAGGCAAGTTAGTGGTCGCTGTCAGAGAATTTTCACACCACCTTAATAGGCCTCTGACCTGGCTTAACGAATAGTTAAAACGCCATCTGACAGAACTATCAGAGACCAACTGCTTAACGTGCCTTCCGAAGCACGGAAACGCTCGAAATGAAATACCACTAAACGGTCACCCATCCAAAGACTGACCGGACCTGACGTTGCTTAACTTCGGTGATCGTTTCCAATACCGAAGCTACACTACGCCAAAGAGCGAATTAACAGGGTAGAAAAAACTAAGATTTGTTGTTGTAGATTGTACAGGGTGAAATTGATATCATTAGCATCCTTTTAAACTAAGAGTCTAACCATCAAACTGAACAACTTTTAATATGGGAGCAAACCGATTGGAGCAAAAATAAAAAATCTGCTGTGTATATTCGAGTCGAGTAGACATTGCAGTTTAGTATGGAACAGCAGATTATGTTTTGGAGGATAAAATTAAATATATTTCATGTAGTTAAATCCAACGGGTGCGCGCGCCTGACTGCATTCCCTTACTCGGCTCCCCTCAAGTTTACCCAGAAAGTGTGAGGTGGGGTATCTGAAGTCAGAAGGGGGCGAGTGGCCGTTCTATGTAGTATGTAGAACTATATACTATCAACTATTCTGTGGTAATATGTAAAAGCTTCATTTTACTCACCAGTGACGGCACTACATCCATCCATTTTGTTCAAAGAAGTTCGTTCTGTGCTGAAACAAACGTATGTACTATAGAAAACTGATTTTAATTTTATTAATATAGGGTCCTTAATATGTTAACAGTTTTCTATGATCAGACCATCAAACTGAACAACTTTCTCTATGGGACCAAAGTAGAAATCGCGAAAATAAAAATCTGCTGTCCGATACGTTTGCGTCGAGTAGAATTGCAGTTTAATATGGAACAGCCAATTTTTTCTCGCGATTTCGATAGAGAAAATTGTTCAGTTTGATTGTCTGATCATCATCTTACTAAACTGTCAGCATATTAAGGACCCTATATAATTTATTTGTCAAAAAAAAAGATATACTATCCGACATATCTTGGACGTTGCTAAATCTGTTCTAAGAATAAGTGAGAGGAAGTGTTTCAAGTCTCTGTTTCAGTAATTCAAAACGGGCTTAAAATTTCGTTGCCATTTGGAATGGAGTATAGATAATTTTAGTTGTTTAGCATGTATCCTTGACCAAATCATACGAGATTTAAAAGATATACCGATAAGAAATTTGCACCAATATTTTATCGGTATTTACTCGTATTTGGGCTAATCGGGGCTTTCCATATAAAATTCAAAAGATCGCCGAGACGCGGCCAATTTACGTACATGATCATTCATTATTATAAATAAGATTAGTTATAAATTGGGGAAAAATAGTTTTTAACTTTGTCTTTTATTTATTGTTGATATAAAAATATATTTGTTACAACTTAAATGATAATAAATAGCTTGATATGAGAGAATAGTATGAAAAGTGCCATCACCATTTTGCAGGAATAGTTGTTATAAATTAATAAGGTTATAAATCGATCAAGAATCTAACTGAAAAGGTGAGGAAGGGTGAGAATCTGCTAATGAGATGGAGTGCGTATACACCTTGGAATCGTGGTCGTTTTGATGCCGGAACAGAGTGCTTCAGGCCATGAAATTGAGCTACTTTTACTATGGGACCATCTTTGAAATCGCGTAAAAACAACAGCTTTTTCATACATTTTTGTCGAGAAGCTTATTGCCATTTTTTATAGAACAGCGAATTTTTTTCGCGATTCCGATATTGGCTCCATAGTGAAAGTTTTTCATTTTGATGGTTTGAAGCAGCCTGTTCTATATATCATTGGCATCATTTTTAACTAAGAGTCTACCCATCAAACTGCACAACTTTTACAATGGGAGCAAACCGATCGTAGCAAAAAAAAAATTGCTGTTCCATAAACTGCAATGCCTGCCTCGAATCAAATGTATGCAACTGCTGATTTTGCTACGATCGGTTTGCTGCTATAGTAAAAGTTGTCCAGTTTGATGGGTAGACTCTTTAGTTTAAAAGGATGTCAATGATATCAATTACACTGGCGACATCTACATCGATAAGTAGGCCAGTAGCTCGGTATGGCATATCCATGGATAGGTGAGTATCTCGAATCTTCAGGGTTAAAAACACGCTATAGATTTTTAAGGGGTGGTTTAAAGTCTAAACTTTATACCATCATAGTCATACTGAACAACTTTCACTATGGAGACAATGTCGAAAAAAAACTGCTATCCCAAACATTTATGTCGAGTAGGTAGTTAGCTCTTCAAATTTGAAGACTTTTTGTTTTCTATTTGAACAGATTTTAATGAAATTAATAAAAAAATGAGTAGGCATTCTAGGCATGTGCTAATAGCGCAGTAAGCTTTCAATTCAAGGAAGTAAAATGAGGAAAAGTGGTCCTTTAACATAGAAAAATTTCGTTGCAACACAGGGAAACATTAGCAAGGCTTTTTAGCGTTTTATAAAAACTGGGACTAGTTGGAAGAAAATTATTTAAAACAAAACACAGAAAATTTATAACAATTTGTACGCGACACTCGTCCAGTATAACTTGATACCTATCACAGCCAACACCCTTTTTACAGGTGCCAAATTAAACTGGACAATGCACACGTTGGCTAAGGTTGAACTATTAATATTTAAAAGCTGGATACAGTTTCGAGTAAGCAAGAAAAGACAGTATAAAATTTAAGGTAGTGAAAAACTACAATATTAAAAAGAATGAGTGTCGTCACAAGGGCACCATGAACCGTGAGTGATAAATAGTGATAATGAAATAAAAGATAGTTTGTATGTGGACAGTTTTTAGTTGGGCATTGTCACTACATCATATCACTAAATTAGATTTTTGAAAATCACACGTTGAAATCCGTAGTAGAAAATTACGTAAACAGTTTGTGTATTTATTCCGTCATGATTTCGAATCTGAAGATTCAAAAATAACAACACTTCTGGTCTATCCCATCTTTGACGCCCGTGTGGCTGCCGGTTATAGCAACTGCATCTGATGCCATCTCTGATCGTATCAATCTCCCGTTCCATGAGACAGGAGAGTAAGGACGAGAGAATGCATCTGTGTTAGCGCGCATACTGACTAATGACATATATTCTTCTTCTTCTTCCTGCTCTATCCCATTACTTGGGGTCAGCGTAATATGTAGTCTTCATCCATTCATCTTTTTAGCCGTTATTTCACCGGGTGAATACAACAACGGCACAACTCAAAAATTTGCAAATTTGAGTTAGCACCGTATTCGGTTCTACATCGCATACTTTATCTTGTGCAATATAGACCTAACTCGATATTTTACTGAACCTAACCCTTGCTGTGTAGTAACTACAGACGAATTTGTTCACGCGCACTCTCTCGCGCCAACAATAAACTTTTTTTACTTGTGCCGTTGTTGTATTCACCCAGCGATTTCAGCGTTCATTCCTTTTCTACACATGTCATCTTTCAGATAATCAATTTATATTTTCTTTGGTCGTCCTCTCTTCATGCAGCCATCCACATTCATATTTAACACGCGTCTTGTAATATGACACTCATCTCTCCGCATTACATGCCCATACCACGATAATCTATTACTGCGCAGTTTTTCGGTTACTGGTACTACTTTCAAGCTTCCTCTTATATACTCATCCCTAATCTGTCCATTCTAGTAACACCACACATCCATCTCAACATTCGCATCTCCGCTGCATTCATTCGTTTTTCATCCGTCACTTTAGCGGCCCAACACTCCGAACCATACATGATGACAGGTCTTCTGACGATTTTGTATATTTTTCCCTTCAGTTTAAGGGGGATTCTGGAGTCACAGGTAATTCCCGGAACTTGTCGCCATTTCATCCACCCCGAGTTAATATGGCGTTGTACGTCTTGATCTATCTCGCCGTTGCTTTGTAAAAGTGAACCGAGGTAACGGAATTCGGATCAGACTGGCAAAGTAACGCCATCAATAGCAATATGCATAAAACCGGAGAGACAGCCGAAATCGCATAACATAAAAATGATTAATAACGTATATTATGCACTTGAAAATATCCTGCGTACCTGATTATCTTTCTATAAAGAATAGCAGTCGCCATAGTCGAATAGACATCACCATCACGCCACGAACACCAGAATAAGGGTGAATTTCCAATTAAATGTGTAAATCATTGAAAGCAAAACAGTAGAACCACATAACGTTGACTTCACAAGAGCATTGGTTACATGAATGATAAAGTATAATACTTGGTAATGCTCACAGAATATTAAATAAGGAAATATTCGAATGCACAGGTATTAAAAATAATATAGTATAAATAAATAATGTCAACGATTCCATTTTTATTACCTAATTTTTGTAAATAATAACAAATTGGGAGACAAAAAGTATCGGAAGAGGGTACTCATATAACGTACTCTGATCAGATTGGTCGACCTCCAGAAAAGTGAGGTGTGGAGTATACCAAGATGGGCAGGGGCCCACCAAACATTCCCACCGCTCTAACTCCTGTAACCAGGATCAACAGCGGCGACCATTTACAACACTAGACAATGAAGTCCAGCGAGCCCGGGGGATGACTCTAATTTGTCTTGGAAACCGCAATGAATTTAATCAAAGAAGATATGAGTGCTACATTGCAAACGGGAGACAGTTATCAGAAAAAGCATGGCTATTATTCCAGTGATCATTTCGAAATCCGCGTTTGCCGCGACTTGTAAAACCTATGGGAAAAAGCCGAGTCGCGCACAAGTAGAGAAATCATTTTCCGATTCCTATTTAGCTTTCTGGCCAATTCTGATTACCAAATGTAATTAATTTATTGGATATATATACTACCCGACATATCTTGGACGGTACAAAAGCTGTTATAAGAATAAGTGTTTCAAATCTTTGTTTCTGTAATTTAAAATAGCCTTAAAATTTCGTTGCTATTTTGAATGGAGTATAAGTATAACCAAGTAGCCACCATAACTATCCACATACAAACAGTATAACACCTAGAAGCGGTAAGTAAGTGTGCAAAGCATTAAGTTCGCACTTACAACTTGTCTTTGTCAGAGCGCGTGTCCTGAAATACGTTACTTCGGGAGCTGAACGATGACTGACTGGAAGACTTCTCGCGCTTCGCTAGTTGAAACAAACCATTGTTGTAGTGCATTCAAGGACCATTTGGATTATCCTACTTAAGATCAAAGGTCTAGAAGTTTAGCTACTGTTTATTTGACTTGTATGTATTTGCCTACTTTATTTACTATTTAATAATAACCTACAAGGAATAATAGTTGAATGAGCACAAAGTAATGCAACGTGTTAATGAATAAGCGCAAAAACTCATACACCCGAACTGATTTATAACAATATAATTAGATTGAAACAATAATTTCATTATTAAGTTTTCAGGCAAAAATGATTTTTTATCATTTCAGCACGAGCACACTAGCACTTTCATTCATAGGAATGAAAGTGAAAGTGCTAGTGTGCTCGTGGATACATTTTAAGAATCTTATTTTGGTAGTAAGTAGGGTGAGTGTGCCCGTGCGGTGGGTTGAGATCGAGTTCAGTTAATTTTAAATTTTACAAACTAATTATTTAATATTTTGAAAACAATGTTGAAAGTGTTGAAAACATGATAATTCGATTCGGCTCTCGATTCTAAACAAACTACTTTTTAGTTTTGCGTTAATTCATTAACACGTTGTATAGGGTCCTTCTTAATATTGTGACGGTTTTTTAAGGGGATGATCAGACCATCAAACTGAACAAATTTCTCTAAGGGACCAACATCGAAAAGGCGAAAAAAAGATGCTGCGCGAAAAAATTATGGGACAGCAGATTTTTTTTCGCTATTTCTTCGGTGTTGGTCCGATAGACAACGTTTTTCAGTTTGGTGGTCTGATCATCCCTATAAAAAACCGTCAGCACATTAAGGACCCTGTATTGGGATCTTAATGATCTTGGGACTTAAAATTTCTTCGACATTATGTCAATGTTTCATCAGTAAATAACTTAAACATATTAAAAACTTTCTGATTTCCGATTTCTTCTGATTTCTTAATTAAAAAGTACATTGAAAAGAATTACAATAAAATAAGATTTCACGTGGCTACCGCAAATAAAAATAAAATTATAAATGAACCGAAACATAATTTGAAACGTCAATCAGTGGAAATGCATGTTTTAATACCTTATCTAATGGTTGACATGTACGCACGGGGACAGATCAACCTACCCATAGTTCGATCTTATGTCCATGAACATAGAGTTCAACTATGCGTAGGATGATCTGTCGCCGTGTGTACCAAAGAGAGATAACATGATAACGTTGACGTCACGACATCACAAGAGGCAATTCGGGGCGAATTGTTAAATATTACTTTTTACACAGAGTTTTCGTGATTGAAAATATAAATTTAGATTGTATTATTTAATCTCTTTAATACATAAATCTCTGCAGAGGGGTCGCTAACTTGCCAGGGACATTTTATACACGGGAATTTCAATTACTGCTTATAATGATATCAAAATAGTTAAAAGCTTCATTGCTTGAATTCCAAAGGAAAAACTATTTTTTTTACAGAATTTACAAGTCTTTCTTAAGCCTATTCTATGAAAACCAATAATAACAGTCACTTAACATAAGGAAGTATGAAACAACAACTCACCACTGGTTATCACCCCTCCGTAGGAATTACTGCTGAACTTTGGTTCTTGAGAATGCTGGAACGTTAAAAAGATTTGGTTTATATTAACAAAAACATATTTGGTGACTTATTACAACGAAAATCGGTTACCATCATCAGCCTATGACATTATACAGGGTGTAACAAAACACCCTAGTAACAAAGGGGGTGCTTTTTTGCTATGGAATAACTTTCACTATATAGCCAACATTGGAGAATGTATGTATGTATATGCTCACGACTATATTCCCCGAGGGGGTAGTCAGGGATGTTCTGAAACCTCAGAACATCCACGTTGCACCAGTAGTACCGAAACTCTGTCCAGTGTGACGGGGGTTGAGCCCGTCGCCACTTATAATGGACAGTGGGTACAATACATGCCTCGAAATTGAAGCATGCAGGTTTCCTCACGATGTTCTTCACCGAAAAGCCAGTGGTGTTACAAATCGTACATAAATTGCGAAAAACTCATTGGTACGAGTCGGTCTGGACGGGGATCGAACCATCGCCTCCTGCACGGCAGGTACCTTACATTGGAGAAACTATTTTAGAATGTCAAAAGAAGTGCATTAGGGCGATATTTGGTCTAAAACCAATAGATAGTTCCCCTTTTCTTTTAAAAAAGAGGAGTGGAACTATTTAAGCCTCTTTTCTAAAAGTATTTTAACATAGCCATCATTATACATATCTGAAATAGGATCTTTCGTCAAAAGTAATCCTAAAAAATTCCATCAATGAAGTGATGTAAATAATTGTAATTTTTTGTACGCCGAAAGGCAAGGCATGAAGGACTTTTTTAAAACCTGACATCTGCTTGTACTTAATAATCATGATCTACAAATAAATTTGGTATGTCACAAATGCATGCATGCATGAATATGTGAGAATAAATACCAAAAATTTGAAACTATCTTAAGATCTTCTAAAACGTAATGTTTAATAAATACATGAAAATAACATCATCTTGTGACAATTTTCTATCAAGTGAAGTAATTCCAATCGTGTATTCAATTTATGATTTCACTAGATAAACTACACTCGCGTGCAACCAAATCGACTCAACCCTAAAACGCGCATGCGGGGTAACATTTCTTAAATAAGGCATTGCTGACATTTAAAAAACATGTATCATTTCAAAGCTTGGAATCTAAGCTTTAAAAAAAAACATTAATCATGAAAATCGGTACAGTATTTTTTTTTATATTGAGGTTTAAATTAAAATACAGGAAAATATTCTACGCGTGGAACTCAAGAGTTGCGCGACGCTATCGCTTATAAAACCACCTGTGACTGAAATTTTTTATCGGTCGCTTATCTGAAGTTGAGCTGATAACATCTCCACTTGTAAAGCTTACAGTTTATCCAAAATTATGGATACTACGCTAACTGAAGCCGCCTAAATTGTGGCTTTATTGCAACCAGGCCTTAGTCAGCGAACTGTCGCTCGTCAGCTGCACTTGAGCCAGTCTGCTGTGTCCAGAGTATACAGAAGGTTCCAGGAGACCGGTGCCTTCACTCGTAGACCAAGATCTGGCCGGCAAAGGCGCACGTCTGAGAGGGACGATCGTTTTATTGTCTCTACTGCACTGCGGAATCGCCACCTTACCGGTGTTGATGTCCAGCAGGAGCTAAGGCGAGTCCGACGGGTGCATGTCAGCGAGTGGACAGTCAGACGACGTTTAAAGCAAGCGAACCTGACCCCAAAACGGCCTGCCACAGGCCCAAAATTGACTACAGACCACCGGCAAGAGCGTTTGCAATTTGCACGGGAGCACCGTCTGTGGAGCATCGACCAATGGCGGCCTGTCCTGTTCACTGACGAGTGCAGAGTATGTCTGCATGGCAGTGACAGGAGAGGCCGGGTCTATAGGCGTCCCGGAGAGCGCTTTGCACAGCGCTGTTTCCGTAAAACAGTCGCATACGGAGGCGGTTCCTGTATGATGTGGGCTGGCATATCCCTAGAGGGTAGAACAGCCCTCGTTTTCGTGCCTGGGGGAGGCCGAGGAGGCGGTCTGACCGCTGATCGGTATATCACCGACATCCTACTTGATCATGTGGTCCCGTATGCAGGCTTTGTCGGGGATAACCTCGTGTTAATGCACGATAATGCCCGGTGTCACACTGCACGTGTCACTAGGCAGTTCCTCGACGAAGTCGGTTTACGGACCATGGACTGGCCAGCGCTCAGTCCCGACATGAATCCGATTGAGCATGTATGGGACCAGCTCAAACGCAAAGTCCGGGCTAGAGATCCAGCTCCTTCGAACATCCAGGAGCTAAAAGAGGCGTTGTTAGAGGAGTGGGAAGCGTTTCCTCAAGAAGACATAAAAAATTGATCAGATCAATGAGGAATCGCGTAGAAACGCTTATAAGGGCTAGGGGGGGAAACACTCCGTATTAATTTAATAAATTTTCCTTGTTTTCGTTAATATTTTTTGTTTTATTCAAAGGATTGGCTAACCTCAATTCATTTCTTAATTTATCATTTCTCCTATACCTAGTCAAATTTAAATTTAAAAAAAAATACTGTACCGATTTTCATGATTAATGTTTTTTTTTAAAGCTTAGATTCCAAGCTTTAAAATGATGTATGTTTTTTAAATATCAGCTATGGCTTATTTAAGAAACGGTATGCCGTATGCGCGTTAAAGGGTTGAGTCGATTTGGTTGCACGCGAGTGTATACAAGAATACAGAGATATGACTTTGGTTTCGGTAAATTGTGTAAATCTAGTCGAAAAATGAAAAATAAAAGATGCAAAGTATTTCGTCCTACTATTGCGCCTTAAATAAGAGAAAGAACTCACCTCCATATCCCTGAGATTCTTCATGAGTGAATCAAAATCCTCCTTCGTAGCTTCATCCAGCTTGTCACTTTTCTTCTCACCATCTTTCCTAACTTCCGGCACGTCTTTAGAATGTCTCGCACTATCTTTCTTATCACTTGATTCACGCACAATCACGTTGTCTTTTGAAGGCACTGAATCACTGTTTACACTTGGTTTTTCACTTTTATTGTCTTCAACCAATTCTACGTCACTGCTACTATCATCTATCGCCACTGGTTCTTGTTGTATGTCACTCAGAGGGTCTACATCGGAGACTATAACAAGGTCTTTCTTCTTTTTCTGCTCTGGAGGTCGTTTATCAGGTTTTGCGAAGGTTGGAGAGAGATGGGCTGGGATTAAAGCTGGTCTAGGGATGTTGTTTTCTGCTACTCTCATGGATTCTATTTGCTGTCGACTGATTTCTTCAATTTTGCTCTTCGGACTAGGCGTCGGGTCTTTCAGTTTGTTTTGGTAACTTGTGTCTATGTGTAACGGTGAATTGACTCTCTTCTCTTTGCTATTAGGTTGAATTTTGTCCAATTTTTTGTGTTTATCTTTATCTTTTTTGATGACATCTATTTTCTGTATAGTTTCTAGGGCTTTCTGATTTTCTTTTTTGACCATTTCGTTTAAGGCTGCCGGTGATTTAACTCGGATTAATGCTTCTTTGTGTTTTGTATCTGTGATGATGACATTGTTAACTTTTTTCTCTACCTTCGGTTGGTTGTTCGGCACAGGCGTGATAGTTATACTGCCAATATTGTTTGGTGGAATGTAGAGATCTTCTTTACCTTTATCAATGACAATAACAGATTCTTTCCTTCGTTCATCTTGTTTTTCTACGACTAAGTCTTTGCTTAGGGAGAATGTGTTGATTATGTTACCGAATACTGAAGTAGAGTTGTATTTGGAGTCTTTCTCGTGGTTCTCGATGACTTCAGTCTTGTCAGGAGAAGTCTTCATGGTAGTGACGGTGAGTGAGCTAGGGAATTGTATTGGTTCCGTGAACTGCATGTTTTGGGCAGCTTGCGGTGTGGGCTGTGATTGTGAACCGAAACGTGGCCGTTTTATTTCGTTCACTTTGATTTCCTTGCTGAGGCTGAAATGGATAAAGTAAAACTATTAGCTATGACACTTTCATCGGTTTAGACCATCAAACTGAACAACTTTCACTATGGGACCAATATCGTGTGGACAATAATCGCGAAAAAAAAAATCGGATGTTCCATACAGAACTACAAATCTACTCGAGCTAAATGTATGGGACAGCAGATTTTTTTTCGTGATTTCGATGTTGGTCCCATAGTGAAAGTTGTTCGGTTTGATGGTCTAAACAACACCCTTAAAAGTTTTAAATATTTATTTTTACTTTTGTAACACCCAGTATAATAAAATAACTAAATGGCAGGTAACATAAGAAAAATAGATGAAAGTGAGAATGCGATCTGCAGTCACAGTATAAGTCAAAGTACTAATACCTACGTACTGAATGAACACTCCCTGCCCCCAACCAATTTTGATCTCTTCGACAGTTAACAGTGGTGTATTCCTCTCTCACCTACTCAACGTACATGTTTGCCTATTCCTGACAGTGCGACCCGTTTGTATGTGCGGCACGCAGTGATGTGTAAGGGTGTTGTCTGATGCCAGCGAGTGTTCTAAATATATATGTACTTACTCGGCCTGCCTCAGCAGTGTAGGCATCCTGACGAATCCGTTAGGGAACAGTGGCAGCGCCCTGTCAGCTAATAGTACGGCGGCCGCCTGACCGTTGCCTGCTAGTAATAGACTAGATATGTTCTTACTCGGCCTGCCTCAGCAGTGTAGGCATCCTGACGAATCCGTTAGGGAACAGTGGCAGCGCCCTGTCAGCTAGAAGTACCGCAGCCGCCTGACCGTTGCCTGCTAGTACCCTCAGCCTAGCAAGCAAACTCCTAGTGCGTGCACACCACGGGAACCTTCGCTTCGGGAGTCTCTTCTCTATGTGCGGACCTCCATCGGCTGATGCTATTTGGATTTTCTTTCTGTAATTTTAAAATAAAACAAAGTAAGGTTAAGTGATACGTAAGGTAGTCGAGGATATCTATACTATTATTAAAACTGTAACAGGAGTGTGTCTGTATATTAAGGACATTTCCAAAAAAAAGGCACGATATGGTGTTTAGGTGTCCCTGACTACAAATCATATTTTTGGATTGTTTGTCTGTCTGTTTGTTCGAGCATCACGCAAAAACTACTGGACCGATTGTGATGAAACTTTTTGTGTTTAAAAGCTTATGATTAGCTACGATGGCGAGAACGGCTGGGCCGGACGAAGTTGCTGGCAAAAGCTTGTTCTTCATAATATTATATCATTTAAAATATTCTACATTTCAATTGAAATTCGTACACTCTGTCCAAGGTGACTAGTAGCATGCGACATGCATTAACACATTCATGGATAGTGAACGACTATATCAGCGATAGCAATAAGAGTTATATTGTGTCTCGTTCAATCCATGAAAGTGTAAATATAGGTATAAGATAGAAATATGAAGGTACAATAATAAACTTTACCTCTCCTCCTGCACTCGTTCACATTCCGCGTTGTAATTCGCCATCATCCCAGGCTTGCGCTCATCGATCAAAGCTTTTAACCTGTCACATTTCAATAAATTCATTATATTACTTCAAAAATTTATTTAAAAAAATCGAATCATACTCGGCCGGTTTCTATTTCTATTACTTTAGTTTGCACTATAATCACATCAACTTTGGCGCTTGAATGTATTAAGGCGGGTTTCCTGGGCCATGTTTTTGAGAAATCAAAAAATATTATCCGACGACATGGATAACATCACCCGAGTTCGTCTGCGGGTTGGGGGGAATGTTTTACGAACACGTTTTGTTCGAATTTTGGCGCAGCAAACCCCGCTTTACAGTTCTATGAGAGAGAAAAAAGCCGGAGATCCCTAAGGTAAGTGTGAAGGTTTACTTTGGCCAATAAATCAAGGCAGTCTATTGCTCCATTAGCGATATTCATCAGGTAACAAACGTTGCCAATATTACGCCACTTTTCTATAGTAAGAAAATAGTAATGTTAACACCGCTGCGTATAGCCCGAGGTTCTACGATGCGCTTTAAAATCAAGAAACCACATAAATTTCTTTTGGACTTTGTACTCGTAGGTATCGTGAAAAGGGTTCCAAACTTGAGAGATTATTCTTATTCTTATCACGCTTGACCATCTTTCGGGGATATCTCTTAGATACAAATAAATCTAAAAGTACCTCTGTAAGGTGTCGACAATCTTCGCCTCTCTCTGCTCGTCGCTCATTGAGCTGACGTTCACATCCTCGAGGTCATCCTCACATTTGCGCTTGTTGTTTGTTGTTGATGTATTGGACGTTGTTGTTGTGGCAGTGTTCGTTGCTTGAGCATTGTTGGCAGTTGTTGGTGCTGTTGGAAACGTTCACTTATTAGAATTTGATTTTATTTTAGCACAAAAAATATCGAACAGTTTTTAGCGACAAGACAAATTGGAGTGTTTTTTGGGTTGGGCCAGTTTGGTGGACGAAATTTCCGCTCAGCCTACGAAAATTAGCAGTGGAAATATCGGGTGTTTGGGTTTGTGAGGCAAAGGCTTTTCTGCGAGAGCTGGGCGGGAGGCTTGTTGAGAGCGGGAACCATCCCCGCTCGGGTTCTTATCTTGTCCAAAGGATTTCTCCAACCATTCAACGTGGTAATGCTGCTAGTGTGATGAGTTCCTTTGAGCCAGGTGGGTTCCGAGGTCCGGAGGGCATTTAAGTCTGTTTTTGTTGTATTATTGACGAAGCGTGAGGTGGATTTTGGTTTGGTAAGTTGACGAAGCATGTTGCGGATCTCTAACTGTTTATTTAAGGCTTGAACGGGTTGTTATGTAGTTGCCACAGTTGCCACTGCCCGATCCGCACCCCGGCCCCGGCCCCGGCCGCTATAAGTAACAGTACACTATAGATCTATGTCAATCGATCATGACCCATTTGTATAATGATCGGGTTAAAATGACTCGATTTTATCGATCATTTGGGTCACAGTTCATTTGTACGACCGACAGAATGATATCATAGGTTGAGCTCATTGGTCACCGATGCAACTAAAATGAAAAATTCAAAAATCACCCGATCGATAGATCGCGTCGCGGGAGCGGGTCACGACGCAAACAAACCTCTTTATTTCACTCACTACAAAGAGTGCGAGCGAACGAACGCGGTTTGTAAGTAAACGAAAGAGATAGACACGTTTTGTTTGTTACGATTCATTCAATTGACGGCAATTCATTTGTAAGCAAGCAACTAGTTACGGTAATAATATAAAAAATTAAGTTCAATTTGGTTTGGTTTATAATCGGGTCAAATGATCGAATCTTTTAAAGATCAGTGATTCGATGAATCGCGTACAGGTTTCAATCTAATTGACAACATTTAATTTTAAGAAAGGTACCAAAATAAGAAAACCATTCAGACATTATGTGATTCAAAGCTTATATCATAATTATCAGATTTTTCTATCCCTTATTTCTCGAGTTAGTTGAAAAATACTGAAAAATATAATAGAGGTTGAATGAGATTTTATTCCTTTGCCTGCTTGGCTTTTCTACTGTATTTGACAGTTTTTATTTTAAATGTTATTGCGGCCAAGGTACCTTAGCCATAAATACTAAGTTTTTCAGAAAATTCAAAAGTAAATTAAAAATAGAAATATTGGTCAAGAATAAAATCGGAAAATTACGTATCTCTTATTTTTTAACCTATTTTTTATTAAAAACACGTGGTTAAAAATTGTAATGTTGTCAATGGGATCAATCGCGATTGAGACAGGTCTAGTACACTAACGTGGATCTGCAGCGTCGCCGGGCGCGGGCGCGGGCGCGAGTGCGGGTGCTGCGGCGCAGAGTGCGCGCGCGCGCTGCAGCAGCTTGACGCGCGACACGTGCAGGCAGCGCGCCGCGCGCCCCCACGCGCCGCGCCGCGTCTGCGCCGACCCGCATCCCAACAGCGACGTCTCCAGCCTGCGCGGAGCCCGGCAGGCCGCAATAAGTAACAAGTACACTAACGTGGATCTGCAGCGTCGCCGGGCGCGGGCGCGAGTGCGGGTGCTGCGGCGCAGAGTGCGCGCGCGCGCTGCAGCAGCTTGACGCGCGACACGTGCAGGCAGCGCGCCGCGCGCCCCCACGCGCCGCGCCGCGTCTGCGCCGACCCGCATCCCAACAGCGACGTCTCCAGCCTGTGCAGAGCATACAAAAATAATTGAATTTAGACCCGTAGCGCGTCGACACTATCGCAAAAACAAGACAGGCTTATACGCAAATAGTTGACTACATAAAATATATTTTAGTTTTTACTGCTCATTAAATAAACCGTTTGAAACTTACATTTTCAGTTATGCTATTGCTTGAATACTATTTTTAATAACTGGATAAACTATAAAAAGTATCAAAACGACGCCGAAAAACAATGACGTCACTATTCAATTTTTATAAATAAATATACAATATAAATATACATCTTGGACATTGTCACACAAATTATCTAGTCACATTTAAAGTACCAGAATCTAGCCTGAACTTGTGTTATGATGACTAGACAACGATATGGAATACATATACAACGTGTTAATGAATAAGCGCAAAACCTCATACACCCCAACCGATTTATAACAAACTAATTAGATTGAAACAATAATTAAATTATTTTGATACTTAAAATTTAAAGTTATTCGCATTTAAGTTTTGAGGCAAAAATGATTTGTTATTATTTCAACAAAGAATGAAAGCGCTGACGTGCTCATGTATACATTTTAAGAATCTTGTTTTGGTAGTAAGTAGGATGAGAGTGCCCGAGCGGTGGATTGAGATCTAGTTCAATAAATTTTAAATTTTACAAACATATTATTTAATATTTTGAAAAAAAAAATCCTATGTTGAAACCATGATAATTCGATTCTGCTCTCGATTCCAAACAAACTACTTTCTAGTTTTGCGTTAATTCATTAACACGTTGTATAGATACAAACATCCATGACTCGGGTACAAATATTCATATTCATCATACAAATATTTGTCCCTTACGGGATTCAAACCCGCAAAATCTATGTTTGTCCCTTTCTGCGTATACGATATTTTTGTTTGACTTAAAATGTTTACAAAATTTTACAACTGACTGCCAGTTGCCCGTACGTTCAAAGTTAAACCTCCATTAAATCTCTTGCTAGCTTTTTTTGCGTCAAAAAGACAAAAAGTGACAGCAAGAGATTTAATGGAGGATTAACTTTAACGAGCGTACGTACAACTGGCAGTCTTATTCTTCAAACAGAAATAGTAACTAACGACCAAGATAATGTCCAAAAGAAAAAACCAAGAAAAAACTATATTTGCTAATCAGAATTGGTCAATTAAAGGAACGATTTTTCAAAAAATTTTGTCATATCTCCATCCTTTTCCACCCTTTGTGTACGGATTCTAAAAATAACCACAATAATTTTGGTTTGGAGTTGACCAATCCGCAGAGTACGTAAAGTAAAGCTTCACCTGACAGCACGAAATCGCATTTTTTCACGCTCCATCCTTTTCTGTCGCTCAAGAACATCGTTTGCTGGAGTACAACAGCACGCGGCAGTACCTACAGTTCTGCGACCTTTCACGCTCTAGCAGATGACGTTGAAGAATGAATTGACGTTTCGACGAGACAAGAATAGAGCGTGAAACAATGCGATTCCGTGCTGCTAGATGAGGATCAACCCTTACCTAACGACATAGACGTCGGTCTTAGTCTCCATCTCCTTGGCAGTGGTGTTAGGGTTGTCCATCAGCTGTCTGCTGACAGCTGCTTCTAACTCCTCCAGTATCTGTGCTACGGGCGCCGGCAGTTTTATCTCCTTTGATTCTACGTCCCTGCAAAAGACAATGCGGGTTTTGTATGAAGGTGTCATAGAATTTCTTACAAAGAATTCTAAAATTCAATCTTTTGCCTCCTTCGGCTCGTTCGCCGCGGATAGATATGCGTCCTTAAAACAGAAGCCTTTTGCCCAGCAATGGGACACTAAACAGGATAAATAAATAAAAAATGTCACACACCTAGAGCTATCAGATGTGATGGCGTTTTCCGAGCTCGGGGCGGGCTTGGAGGTCAACGAGTCCGACTGCGATGTCCTCGAGTCAGCGCTCTCCGCGTCACCGTGCCCGTTGTCTGCAACAAATTATCATTGTTTTACGTTTGTGGTTACTATCTTTAAAACCGCCAAATGTGACCACTTACGGTGGTTTTAAAGGTTCTACAGCTTAGATCAAAGTAAAATTAATGGATAGGCCTCAAGCGCGTTAAGTTGCTAAGCTTTTGTTGTTAGCTTAAGAATTTATATTGTAATAGTTATTAAGTCGTGTTATGTTGTAGAGTTTCTGGCCGCATCTTCTCTACAGCGACAACACGTTCCGACGCGGTGGTAGCTTTAAAAAAAGATTTGACGTTTGATAAGTGTGCTGTAAGCTCCTATATTGAATAAATTATATTGACTTTGACTTTGACTTTGTTGAAGCACACAACTAGTGCAATTAGTCCATATAAACTAGCACAATTGTCTGACATATCGGTACATATTTGAAGTATACAATTCATTTGTCTAGCCTCATTTTTCTGGTTTGAAATGTTCGCGTAAGGCCTATCCATTAATTTTACTTTTATCTATGTTCTACAGACATTTAAAAAATGTAAAGTTCAGATAAATCAGGAATGACTAACAATGTCTCATTCTAGGTTTTTCGAAATTATGTATAATTGTTAAGAAATAAAAAAAGTAAAGGTACAACAGAATAAAAACAGCTTTTAGGCTTTTGTTTTTTAGTAGGCGCCACTGAACTATAAAGGGGCTCTTAAGAGGATATAATTCGGTGCGCGCTCCATACAAACGTACTATGGTGAAATTTAAAATACTAACCAATTAAACTCAATGATATTTTTCAGAATCAATCTAGAAACAAATTTCTATGCTTGTATGGAGTCCGATTTTCGTTAAAATATACATAGAGATTTGTTTCCTTGTCCTTTGGACATTAAATGTGTAAATGATATTAGGAGAAACATTTAATGTCCAAAGGACATTAGATGTCCAAAGGACATTAAATGTGTAAATGATATTAGTTTTAAAAATATGCTTAAAAAATGGTTAATTGAAAATGTGTTTTATAACTTGGATGAATTTTATGCAAAAACAAATACTTACGTGAATGCAGTAAAAACCATATAGTTATCTTTGTTTGACATAATTATTGTACCTGCTTTCTTTGACATAGATAGATTATTGTATTGATGTATTATTGTATTGTCCATTTGTGTTTGGGCTGTATTATAAAATAGTCTTTCTTTTTACATGTCATGAAAATTGTGTATAAGTAGGTTTAATTTTATTCATTCATCGCATGTAAAATGGATTATAAATTGATGAATATTATTGTATACCTGATATGGTAAGAGCTGCTTGCTCACTTTGTTTTACTATAAGATCTTTGTATACCACCAGCTCTAACAATAAATGATTCTTATTCTTATTCTAGATTGTTTCTGCAAAATTTCATTGACTTTAATTGGTTAGTATAGAAAATATCACCATAGTACGATTGTATGGAGCGCGCTCCGAATTATATCCCCTTAAGAGCACACGGTAATCTAGATTCTTTATACATACTTTTACATTCGCGACAAAACAACAGTTACAGATATTGTTGGTATAGATAACAAGATGGTATCGCAATTTCCGCTTCATTTATTGAATCAGGCGTAAAGCGGAAGTTGCGATACCATCTTGTTATCTATTAGTATACATTTTTCAATGTTTTAGTAAATTTTTACCAGTTATTATAGCATTTATACTTATGACCAGAGTCCGGAATTTTGGTAGCACTTTTAATATGTCAAACGGATTGCACGTTTATCGACTTTATTACATCACTCGATATATCGATAACATCACAAACAGAACTGTATATCAAGGAATCTTCTTCTTTACAAATAAGCTCTGGGTATTTTACTAACCATTCCTCTGTCGTATCTTTCTTATTACGAGATATTTTTGATATTAGATGCCTAATTAATGACATTTTAAGATACCAAATGATGGGCATTATGTAAAACAATAATCAAAGGTCAATAGAATAGCTACTAGTATCAATGAACCTAAAAATTTATTTCAGATTTAATATATCGACACAATCGGAAGTCAATAAACGTGCAATCCCTTCAAAGTCAAAGTCATTATAATTTATTCAATATTGGAGCTTGAAGCACACTTATTAAACGTCAAATCTTTTTTAAAGCTGCCACCGCGTCGGAACGTGTTGTCGCTGTAGAGAAGATGCGGCCAGAAACTCTACAACATAACACAATTTAATAACTATTACACTATAAATTCTTAAGCTAAAGTTATGTATACAATAATAAATAGTCTATTTAATAAAATAATTGATACTATACAGTAAGTAAAGTAAACTATAAGCTAGTGACTCCGAAATTCCGGACCCTGGTTATCACAATAGCGAAATCAGTGTTCGAGGGACTATCAGAACGCACGACTTGCTAATATACCTGTTTAAGTTCATCCAGATTACCAAAGCTCTTTGCAGCTTGGGATATTATCGGTAGGTATACAAGGTTTTACAAAACAACCTAGTAACCTTTAGTTTAGACCATCAAACTGAACAACTGTCACTATGGAGCTTAGACAATAATAACTATGGACGATTTACGCGTATAATTCTACTAACAAACTTTTCTGACACTTTTTGCGGTGGACGAGGTAGAATGAAATCAGCAACTTTGGATTTTATTTTTTAGATTCGAATGTTGAATGTTAAAAATAGTCTTGTGTGACCCCCAAACGCGACTAGTTTGAAGTTATTGTTCCGAAATTATATTATCTCTTTTAGTGATCAGGTATAAAATTGTATGTGCAATGCACATGATTGATTGATCTCGTAACGTGGTAGACGGGAAATGCTACCGCAAGGCTGGTTGCTAATTATATGGTCTACTCTAAGCTATGGAGTCAACGTCGAAATCTATCCCATACATTCGAGTGACAAAGTGGCTAATCGATCGCAGCGCCCGGGGTGGCAGAAATGTGTACTGTTGTTGGTCAAGCTGTGTAAAATATGCTTGAATCTATGCAAATCCACACACTAACTCAACACAAAATCTCCAAAACTGTAGACTACAAACTTAAAATTTGGCATGGAAGTTTCTATTGGCATCTAGGTGCTCACTAAAAAGGGCCTTTTGAAATTTTATCTCCAAAGGTGTGAAAACCGGGATAAAAGTTTCTACGGAAATTGGCACTGCAAATATCGTGGATTCTAGCAAATTACGTATTTTAAAATGTTTAATATTGATAATGTTGCTAATTTCTTCAGTTTTTACATTATTTTACTATTAAATAACAAACTTTAAACTAACATGTTACTTGAAATAATTCACGGCGGTCCAACACCGCTAGGGGCGTTAGTATCGTGCATATAGCCAATCCCCACACTGTAGTTATCAATGCGAACTGCTACAGAACGATATTGTAATATAAAAATGTGAACCATACCATCAGAAGTCTGCTTCCCGGACGTGGCGGCCGAAGAGTCAGTCCTACGGATTTTCTTCGCTTTCTTATCATTCTTTTTGTTTTTCTGTAAACACAAAAAATGCTGGAAATTACAACTCCTATAGTTCTAAATTTCAGTTTAGTGGAGAATTAGTAGGAAGTACATGTGCTTTGCCTTTTCTCAACTCACAATCATCAACAGCACAATTGATCCATAATTTTTTTCAATTAGACCCTCATGTAGTTCTAATTTTGATTTCTGCTTTTATTGTCTATGTTAAGATTTTGGTGAATTTGTTCATTCGTTGATCCAATCGAATTCATGTTTAAAGGCCAGGCCAGACAGAGGCGGGAATACAGGAAAGCGGTCCGGGGGCGGACCTGCGGGAAGTGAATGCTTCATCGCTCCGCACCGTCTCGCTCACCTCCCGGCCTTAAGGGCCTATGTCGAAAAATAATTGACGCGAAATGGGCGTGTGATAGCTTATATTACTGCCTGATGCGAGAGAAAGAGACAGGGCGGCGCGCGCGCCTGAAACGACGTAAGCATAAAACAAACTTTATTTAATTGTAATTGTACTAATTATGTTAGTTCAATTCTGCTCTAATCAAAATTTATAAAAAATAAATCTCTTTTTTTTAAATCAAGCCTCTTGTTTCTAATATTCTCCGTTTAGCACTTCCAAGCGTTTATCGATAAAGACGGAGGCTACTTTGGCTTTTTTTTCTATCGAGAAAATGTGTCTTAATCGTGTTTTGGCTCTAATCAAAATTTCAATTATATGTTCAATTTACACGTATCCGCAAATCATACTCCCACTGTTAGTACTTCATGAGATATGATGCTTTGAAGAATCCAATTTTTTTCACATAGCCCCTTAAAGCTATAGTTTAACTAGTACTTCCTAGAATAGAATAGAAACTTTATTTGCTGTAAGTATGCAACCATACCTTCTTTCGATGTTCAGTCTTGTGTGAATCCACCTCCCCGTTGGTGATGACCTTCGGGTCCTTCTCGTCTTGACTCTCCGACTCTGAGGAACTTTCCGATGACTCATCCTCGCTGCTGCTTGATGATATACGTCTCTGTTGAAGAGAACACAAGTTAGATGGGTCATTATTTTATTTAGGGTACCATAATCCGGTCCCCTTCAAAGGCAACGGAACAAAGGTGATATTGTTAGTAAAATAGGTAAATTCCAAAATAAAACAGATATCGGTAGCTACCGAATTAGAAACCAGTCTTAAAAAAACGTAGGAATTAAAGTAAAATACTATACTACCGTTTTTGAGAGTTACGCGGTTATTATTTAATATAGAATTAAACATTTTAACAGGTACATTTAAGTTTCCGATATTTCGGAAGTGCTCAAAGCACATCGAGGCGGTGAAAAACAATGACCCTCAAAAGTCCGCCATCGCACCACATCTTCTCGAGGCGGGCTCTAACCATTGGATTGAGTTGCACAAACCACGAGTCCTTTCTACTGATCGCCATTACTACCCGAGAATGGTGAGAGAAGCGATTGAAATTAAGAAACATCGTAATTTCAACAGAGAGGAGGGTTTCAAATTGTCAAGTACGTGGAATACAGTGGTTAACATAGGTATTAGTGCTTCACCGTCATACTCGGGTTCGAACAAAAATCGGAGTGACACAGTCAGTGTATTTTGTTGGGTCGGACCAAGTGACAAAAGTGACAATGACAATCGAGCGAGTTCCGTTAGTAGTGGTTGGAGCAAACGACGAAGAGTGAGGGTAGACAGATTTATCTGCTCTTAAAAATCCACCTGCAGTTCTACAGTCATCCCGTGATCATGGCAGTTGTAACACTCAAATATACCTACACGCGGTAAGAACCCGTATAAATATTTAACTATAGATTAATATACTTATTTGCAAATTACGGTAACCCAGTTGTTTGTTTTAAGCTGTTTAAGCTTTTTAATTTTGAGGGACAGTAACGCAGTGGTATTTTGTTGAATAAGCAATAAACATCAATAAATGCAAGAAGTAGCAAGAAAACATCGCTGCAAATGTCTTTAATGATTACTAGAAACAATGAGGAAAAAAATCGTTATAAAACGGTACAAAATTTATATAAGTCTAATTTATAAATTAAAAGAAAATAATATTTTTTCCAAATTGTACATAGAATAAAATAATAGCCCAGATAATACTTTGCAGGTTCAATATGCTTTTGAAAGTGGAAACAGTTTGTGCATCCACACCACAGTAGCTTATGCAATGGATAATGTTCACATATTTTTATTCTTAGCTCATTTCACTACTTTTTAGTTTATCCTGTTATTAAAAATAGTATTCAATATAAAATTTACTGAGTTTAGCATTATTTTTACCCGACTGCGCCAGAAGGAGGGTTATGTTTTTCGAGCGTATGTATGTATGTATGTATGTAAGTATGTATGTATGTATGTTTGTATGTCTATTTCTTTGGCACGGCCTACAGCCCAAACGGCTAGATGGATTTTAGCGTATGAGGTGTCATTGGATTCGTAAAAATCGTGAGAGTGACATAGGGTATATTGTTTCAAGATGGCGTCTATGAATTAAAAAAGAGAGGGGGAATAACCAATTTTTTTTTGCTAAAAATTACAATATGGGTAATAAAATCAGACAATTCCAAATATATAAATTTTATAGTACTTTTATGTTACCGTTTCGACACAAGACTAAAAAGTATGAAATAAACTAAATTATTAAGATAAACAAAAAACCCGACTGCATAAAAAACCTATTAACTGAAAAGAGAAAAACAAGCTCTATCATCACTAATCAGCTATAACAACTTTGTTTGAGAAAATATAATTTGATTCTTATTAGGTAGGTATTGCAGGCGGGGACAAACCAATCAATAACAAAACAAAAATTTTCTTTGTCCCCGTTTGCGATACCTACCTAATAACAATCAAATTATATTTGGTCAAACAAAGTTGTTATAGCTGATTAGTGATGATAGAGCTTGTTTTTCTCTTTTCAGTTAATAGGTTTTTTTATGCAGTCGGGTTTTTTGTTTATCTTAATCATTTATTTAAGATCAAAATAAAATGGCTGGCTTTTCGGTGAAGGAAAACATCGTGAGGAAGCCTGCATGCTTCAAGTTCGAGGCATGTATTGTACCCACTGTCCATTACAAGTGGCTACGGGCTCACCCCCCGTCACACTGGACAGAGTTTCGGTACTACTTTTGAAACGTGGATGTTCCGAGGTTTCAGAATATCTCTGACTACCCCCTTGGGGAATATAGTCGTGAGCGTATGGTTATGCTGTGAAAATAAAATATATTGTATGCAGGCAAAAACCTTTTATAGCAATATTACGTAATTTTTTGTAAATTATCCTCATTTTAGTGGAATGTTTTTGTCGGTAGCGAAAGACGAGCTTATGTAAAGCTTAGGTAGCGGGGACACTTCTTGACATGTCATGACATTCAAAAACCGTCAATATACTAAACGCGAGTCTTGTTAACTGCACTCCGATCCGGAGATACGTAGTGAGATCGGGTGCATTCTGCCTGGCAACGAGGCTCCAACATTTTGTATTACCTTAAATGTGTTATTCTTTGAATGATAGAATAAGAAACAGTGTAATTAGAGAAAAGTGTGGACTGAAAGAGGATATAGTGACAAGGATTGAAAAGGGAATGTTGAGAT
Source organism: Agonopterix alstromeriana (assembly GCA_963924505.1). NCBI lineage: Eukaryota > Metazoa > Arthropoda > Insecta > Lepidoptera > Depressariidae > Agonopterix > Agonopterix alstromeriana. Next base: position 1,507,723 of record OZ004680.1, read on the forward strand.
GGTTAGGTCATGTGGAAAGGATGATGATAGTAGACTGACGTATGAAATATATAAAGCGAGAGTGAATGGAACAGTCGAAAGGGGTCGCCCTAGACGTAAGTATGCAGACCAAATTGACAGCCTACTTAAGAAGGGTCAGATCAAATGTACCCGAAAGCGACGAGCCTGTATGAAACGACTTATGACTGTGGAAGAGGCAAAAGAGGTATGTCAGGATCGTAGCCGATGGCGATCAATTGTCTCTGCCTACCCCAATGGGACACAGGCGTGAGTATATGTATGTATGTATGTAAAATTTTTATTTAATATGAAAAATATTTACAGGGTCCTCCTTAATATGCTGACACTTTTTAAGGGGATGATCAGATCGTCAAACTGAACAACTATCTCTCTGGTACCAACAACGAAATCGCAAATAAAAAATCTGCTTTCTAATCTGCATTTGGCTCGAGTAGGCTTACAGTTTTGTATGGGACAGCAGATTTTATTTTTGCGATTTCGATGTTGCCATTGAGAATGTTGTTCAGTTTGACGATCTGATCATCCCCTTAAAAAAGTGTCAGCATATTAAGAAGGACCCTGTATAAGTACATACAATTTCTTCTCGCAAAAAGGTATTACAAAGCAAGATTATACAGAAACAAACCTTATTCCTCCTGCCAGCGCCGGGCTCGGCGTCAGACAGGTCCTCCCTGTGGTTCTGTACATTCTTGAACTCCAGGGATCCACTGTTGATGTAGAACCCGCCGTAGAACGTGTCACATTCCGGAGGGATCATCTCATCGTACTGCAAGATATGGGGAAAATATTAAACATAGGCTAAGGTAGGTATGGGATATCACTGCACAGGCAAGGCCGTCTTAAGCTAGGCTGGGGCCCTTGGCCACACAAGAATTTGGGGCCCTTTTGGAAAGTAAAAAAAGCGAATTATAATAACTTTTTTTGTACTAAGTATAATATAATATGTCATTAATGATATTAGAAAGCTGCTGGTTTTTTACTAAATGGCTGGTACTTAGTAAATAAGGTAGGATGCGTTCGGAAATATTATTAATTAGTACAGTAGGAATAGGCGTAGTCATCGATATAATGGCGTTGTATATGCCTTTTAAATACCTTCTGATAAGATTACTGATTTGTGAAAAAAGTGTAATGTGCCCGACAAAAATGTTTTGAGAATAAATGTGTGAGAGAAATTGTCGGTCCTTCGGGCCCCCTGAGAATGGGGGCCCTGGGCACGGGCCCCGTGTGCCCTCATGGTGAAGACGGTATTGTGCACAGGTCTTTTTTGCCATTAAAGCACATTGGAATAAATATTAATAGAGGTTGGTTCAACAGTCCCATTCCTAGACACTGGATGAAATGACATCCTTCTTAATATGCTAACAGTTTTTTAAGGGCATGACCAGACCATCAAATAAAGTATCTTTATCAAATTAAACAACTGTCTCCGTTGGACCAATATCGATCCCACAGGAAAAAATCTGCTTTTCTATACAAAACTGCAATTCTATTAGATCGAAATGTGTGTAATAATGGACAACTGATCTTTTCATCGCGCGCGACTCAACCCAAATGTATTGAAAAGTAGATTATTTTCGCGATTTCAATGTTAGCTCTATAGTAAAAGTTGTTCAGATTGATGATCTGAAGCAACTACTAAAAGTCCTAAAATATGTACTGTACTTAAGTTTACATCCTGTGTCTTTAAAGTGTTATATAAATTACACAGGGTGTAACGAAAAGTACTTTTAAACCACATACTCTACCTATCAAACTGAACAACTAAAAGTTGTTTTATGGAAACAAACCGGTTAGAACCAAAAAAAAATCTGGGGTCCCATATGTTTTATTCTATTAGGTATTGCAGTTTAGTATGGGACAGCAGATATTTTTTGGTCGTTGACCTTGATCCTTACACCCTGTATAATTTAATTTATTTTCACAAAATCGAATCTTACTGAAACCTTATTTAGACATACGGTTAAATTTGGAAAATTCGTTAGTAGATGCCTTCAGTCTGTGGCATGAAAGGAAACGTGTGCATATTGCTATGCCCCGTCCATGTCAGTGAATGCTGCTTGCTATAAAAAATATTTCAAGTGTGTTATAATAATTTCACGAATTATTGGCGAGAGGGAGTGGGCCATACACCACTACGTAGGCCTAGTGAGGATATTAAATGAAATCTTACGCCATCAGTGTTATCAATAAATGAGTCATTCTCATCATATCCTGCCCCGATGTCTGCAAAATCATCGTGTTTTGATCTGCCTTTTCTTCCATAAGTGCTTTTTCCGCCCTGAAATAATATTAAAACATTACTCAATACCTATATCTATTGATAAGAGAGTAGGTATGTTTGTAACTAGTTGGGTAATTAACATTTTGTCAATGGCAATATAATATGCAGATATACTTTAACTCAATAGCAAAATACCTATGACCTTTTGTGAATTTGAAAATTAAATTAATGTTAATTAAAAAATAAAACCAAAAACGTACATATTTCTGTTCAAACTTCTTTGCGACTCTTTCGACATCCTCATCATTGTCAGAAAATGGGTTCAATCCTGCTTCTGTCTTCCCATTCTCTACCTTTTTCTTTCTCTGAAAAATAAAACAAACTTGAGTTTAATTGTACAGGAATAGTTATTTGTTATACAAGAGTGCAAAGTTGCTTTTTAACCGCGTGCTCAATTTTGATGACCGAGGAAGCGAAGGATTCTAAAATTGAATCACGAGCGCAGCGAATGATTCAAAAATTAGAATCCTGAGCGTTAGCGAGGGAATCAAAAGAGCACGAGGTGAAAAATCTTTGCACTCGAGTGCAACACGTAACTGTTTATCCCACCTCAGCGAGGAAATGACTAAATGAAAAAAATAAAATTATGATAAATTCGGCACCATGGAGGGAAAAGCAAATATGTAGGTTTAATGATGTTTTGAATTCACAATCTTATTGCACACGATGTTCTAAATTCAATTTACTTTATCCTCTAGTGGATAAAAACGGCTTTGGCACTCAGATATTGAAGAGCAAAAATACTCTTTCCGAGATGGGGGGATGAAAAATAAATTATTTGGTACAGGATCTTAGGCAAAGTGACAATACTAATTTTTCCATTTAAACATTATGTGTTTGGCTACATTAAGTGGAAAATCTTAAAATAAGTGGGAAATTTATCATTTTTAATAATACAGTCGCCATCAGAAATATCATAGCAAACACGGTGGTCAAATATTTCTAAGTAGCTCTAATTTTCAATAATTTCTTTACTCATAACCAATCAAAAATATCTGAACGCCTAGAACATCAATTTATATACGCAGTCAGGGCGATCATAAACATCTGAATAGTTTAGGAAAAAAGACCTTTCTCCGTTGTTATACATTTCAGTTTTAAATAACATAGTAAAGAAATAATTGAACATAAGTTTTTCTGATATTTATGACAAAATACATGTTTAGATTAATTAGTAACATTTACTGTAAAGAATTTATTGTAAATTAGCACTGCTTAAAATTTTTGAATACCTTGTATGCTACGATAATATCTGATGGATATTATAAACGCGAAAGTTTGTAAGTATGGATGGATGTTTGTTACTCTTTCACATAAAAACTATTGAATGGATTTTAATGAAATTTGGCAAACAGATAGAATATGATCTGGATTAACACATAGGATACTTTTTTAAGGTCTACGCAGACGGAGTCGCGTGCAATAGCTAGTAGACCATAATACCTATATGGTTCACCGTTACCTTAGTTAGACTCTAAGGTAAGGGTCAAAATAAATTTAGTTGTAACTGAGGTTTTATAATTTATCTATTCTCTCAGGCCCAATTCAACCAAAAATGGATACAACCTCTTTCTTTAGATATTATTCCTTGTCCAAGAGAAGGAAGGAAGAAAGGAATAATATCTAAAGAAAGAGGATGTATCCCAAAGAGATTATACCTAAAGGCATAGAGTGAGCCATATCAATTGTAAAGTGTTTACTTTTTTTTATGTGTAGGTTTGAGTGTGTGGTGTCAAGTAGTATGAACAAAAGGCACGAAGTGACATATGGCCATATGTTTACGGTCACTTTTCACACACACTAGCTCAAAAAAAAAGTGGACAGTCGCATAAACCAATATCTATAGTTCCATCTCCTTCTACTATTAAAGGTACGTCATAAGACAAAAAAGACTAACTACAATCGTAAATTTATGCGGACTCTATGGAGATCCTTCCTCTGAGTTGTATCCATAATTTTTGCAATGTGTGGTTATACATTTTAATTTGTTAGGTTTCTACAACATGTTAATGAATAAGCGCAAAACCTCATACACCCCAACTGATTTACAATAAAATAATTAGATTGAAACAATTATTTCATTATTTTGATAGTTAAAATTTAAAGTCATTCAGTTTTTAAGTTTTCAGGCACAAATGATTTGTTATATTTTCAACAAAGAATGAAAGCGCTAGCATGCTCGTGGATACATTTTAAGAATCTTGATTTGGTAGTTAGTAGGGTGAGTATGCCCGTGCGGTGGGTTGAGATCGAGTTCAGTAAATTTTAAATTTTACAAACAAATTATTTAATATTTTGAAGAAAATTACCTGTTGAAAACATGATAATTCGATTCTGCACTTGATTCTAAACAAACTACTTTCTAGTTTTGCGTTAATTCATTAACATGTTGTAAACATCACTTGTGGTTTTAAAATAAAGTTAATATCAAATCAATAAAAGTGTCATGACAAGGATTTACTCGCGTTTGGTGAGTGTTTATAACAATGTTTTTTTTTAAGTACTACAATTATACAATCTGGTCAGTCTTGGGATGGGTGACCGATTAGTGGTATTTCATCTAGAGCATTTCTGTGCTTCGGAAGGCATGATAAGCAGTTGGTCTTGGATAGTTTCATCAGATGACATTGTAACTATTCGTTAAGCCAGGTAAGAGGCCTATTAAGGCGGTTTGAAAAGTTGACCACTAACTTGCCTCCACCAACACACACTGGGTCCGCGTGGTTGAGTATAGCCCACTCCCTCTCACCCTTATTCGTGAGAGGCCTTTGCCCAGCAGTGGGATTCTACAGGACTTAACTTATTTTTAAATATTATATGGGTGAATTCCACCCTTCCACTCTCCTTGTGACATCTTGGTGACATATCACGTGACATTTGTTCAAACCCCCTCTACATGCCACTGAACGATAACCCCCTCCCCCAATAAGCGTCACGTAATTTATGGTCACCCCCTAAGGTAGTAAATAGTTGAAGCAAAATCTCTGATCACCCCTTTAGCAAATTTGGTCGTGAGTTTATGAGTGAGTAGTACCTATCTACCTATTTAGTTATGTAATTAGTTTGCTACAAATAGGTATGCAGGTAGTTAGTAGATTCTGACCACCCCAAATGGGATTATGGTCTTGAATTTATTGAAGTACCTAACCTAGTACCTAAGCATTGATAAAAATTTGCAAAACACCGAAAACCTACATTTTGCATTATTCATTCTTATATTACCTAATTTAATTATTTAAATAAACACCAGAATAACATTTTCAAAAAGTACACTTAAGGCGCTAACTGGAGCGACACCGCAGCTCCGAGCTACTGGAAGCGCCTTAAGTTCACCGGCCGCATGGTGAATCCGCGCCATACAGTCGAAATTATTGGCAATTATCAACTCTAAAATCACGAGTTACGCGCCATAGTGCCGAGCAAGCAAATTTCAACCTAGCTACAACGTGCATTACGATCATAAGAGAATTTGTATAAAAAATTAATAATATTCACGCCAAAATGGTCCTTAAGTCAATACCATAAGAATAATCGACCATTCTAATTTATAAGTCGACTTTATTATCCTAAATTTACAATTCATATCGTAAATACTACATTCGAAAACAAAGGCAAGAAAAGATTGTTACTTTCGATAGCTAGAATAAATAAAGAACAACTTGAATATAAAGTCAAACCTATAAATAACTAACAACTCATACATAATTAACCCCAAACTACAACTAAACGACAAAAAACACCACTGCTAAACGCCGTGTGTCCAAAAACACATCTATCTTCCACTCACACAAACGCAAGTATATAATTCGCATACACAATACATAACGAACAATACTGTACATTATATACTTTTATACTCTGTGCAATCGATAAAGGAGGACCACAAGAAAAAAAATCACGCTGCAAAGGTCGCGTTTATGTTCTGCCAAACAGCTGCATTTTGCAACCGAATACACTTGGCACAACACAAGTTTTCAAACAAGTACATAACCAAACAATGTATATATTAACTAACACAAGCAATAATCCTTGCATTATCGCAAAAAATAATTCTATGTCCTTTTTACCGAGTCAGAGCAGTGCAACGATAGTTGCTATTCAACATAACGATGCACACATACTATATCAATCTCGTTATGTACGATAAAACATATGGCTGTCTTATGTACCTACGCTAATTAAGATCGTGAATTAATACTTTCATTGCAAATTGATTTTAAAGATCAAGTTAGAAAGTAACCTAAAATTACTTGCCATACCGGAAACATGATTCGAAATAGGTAGGGTAACCTAGGTCATTTAGGTCTACTATCGTTTCTATTTTCTTATCAAAGGCGCTGCACGTCATCAACAATTCAATGAGCTATTTTAAACGGATTAATAAATGGAAAAACTATAACATTTGCGCGCAAAAACAACCAAAGTCGGATGATCAACAATCAAAACATTGGGTTCAGAAAACGATGTCCCAGGTTGACAACGATGTTCTAAAGATTGTTGCAAACATGGCGACCGATATCTGGGATTCTCGCACTGTCCACGGACGCAAATTCACATTACAAACCTAATACAAAGCTGTGAAACGTAGGCAAAAAGTATCCTAAAATGATCTCGATAGGGGTCGGTTGAAAACATTTCGTTGCCGCCTGACGCATAAAGTGCATGCTTGGAGGGATTTTTAGCAGATTCCCTGCATCACAAAGAGCTGGAAAACCAGTATGGTTGCGTAAATTGCTATGATTTTCTGTTATAACTTACCTCTTCTGCTTTGACTAGTTCCTTGTAATTCAGCTCCGGATATTTACTTTCGTTGCTTTCATCCAAATTTATAGTTAATCTCACTGTTTTATTCACTTTTGTCTTTTCACTTTTTGTATTACCCACTGTTATAAATGTAGCACGTTTAGGGTCCGACATTTTCCACCAAATTCGAGTATAAAATGATTTTTTTCAAAGCATGACACGACCTGCATTTTCAAACCGTGTAGCACATTGCCACCATGTTGGAATTTATTGTTTGGGTCGTGAGCGCCACGGAAAGAATGTGAACTTCGTGAAAGTTGCTAAAATCTTTCGATAGATGGCAGTAATTTAGTCAAAAATTTGCAATAGATGACGCTACTTTTAAACAAAATATTAGTTTCCGAATTATTATTTTGGTGTAAATACTCGAAAATTACAAAATAGAAATTATATTTCAATGGAAAAAATAACAAGTTTAGTTATAAAACAATGCAATCGAACCTGGTTTCTGAATAACAAATCGCTGAACTGAACGGTGTTTCTATTCCTTCGTAGAGGCTTGTCTCCGTTATAATTTTGTGCGTTTTCCATAGATGGCGCTTTAAATAACGAACTGCTTTATCGACTGAGCGAAATGTTTCTACTAAAAGGTCAAAACAACTCCTTATTTCGATATCAAACAATCTATTATTTTTGTACTGTATTGAAAAAAATGTTTCAATTTTTTTTCGTCCAAAAAACGTAGTATTCAAGATATTAATTGGTATTAGATGTACCGTAAATGAATGATTATGTTATTAAATTACAACGACATCTATTGCCGTGTTTATGCAAACAAAACTCCCTGAAAACTATTGTGAAAAAACATTGACGTAGGTACGACGTAAAACTAATTAAGTCAAGTCCCACAAACAGGTCCAGGTCCGTTTTAGACAAAGGTGAGACGAGAGCTAAGAGGAAGGATCTCTCTTTAAGACTAAAGTGAGCCATACCAATTGTAAAGTGTCCACTTTTTTTGAAGTTTAGGTTTGAGTGTGTGGTGTCAAGTAGTATGGACTAAAGGCACCAAGTGACATTTTATGGCCTTATGTTTACGGTCACTTTTCACACACACTAGCTAAAAAAAACGTGGACAGCCGCATGAACAAATATCTATAGTTCCATCTCCTTCTACTATTAAAGGTACGTCATAAGACAAAAGAGACCAACTACAATCGTAAATTTATGCGGACTCTATGGAGATCCTTCCTCTGAGATTGTACTGAACCGTGCAGTTGTGTCAAAGAGCGATGATAAGAGATTTTGATCTCAGTCATCATCATCTCAGCTGATGGACTTCCACTGCTGGACATAGACCTCCCCCAAGGATCGCTTCACCAGGGCTGCAATTGCGGTAAATATTCGGTGATTGAACCGTGATTGGACTATGTACGAACCATAACTTTTGGACAAATTTGGTATTGTGCTAATAACGGTACTGCTCTTGACAGCCGTTAGACCCGTTTTGACAGATCGCTCAGACGTTAAAGGCTGTCAGTTACATAGAGTTTAGCGCGATGCGGAATTCAGCACAGTTGAATAGTAATTGGTTCGCTATGTGATTAGAACTGAAATTGGATAAGAATAGAAAATATAATTTTAAATAAGCGCAATCGCTACCCACGCTGCGTTTTCCGGTAGGGGGTCACCACTCGAGAATCTCCTACATTCAAAGCCTACATTATACCAATCAAAGAATCAATCAAGTAACTATTATTGCCTACACACCAAAGACATTAGGTACAATAGGTACTTTAGGTAGGTACTACATACATACATACATAAGCTCACGCCATTGTCCCATGGGGGTAGGCAGAGACCACGGACCACCACACGCTACGATTCTGGCACACCTCTTTAGCCTCATTCACATTCATACATCTTTTCATGCACTTAACTAACCCTCAATCGACCCTTAGGTAGGTACTAAGAATACAGAAGCCGTAAGGTACAAATAAGGCGGTCTTATAGCTAAAAAAGATATCTTCCAGACAAACTTAGGGTACGGGAAGAATAAGTTGGTAGTTGGTAAGTATCCTATGTGTTAATCCAGAACATATTCTATCTGAATGCCAAATTTCATCCAAATCGGTTCAGCTATTTATTGATTGTGTCACAAACATACAACCTTACAAACATACAAACATCGTCACAAACTTTGACATTTAGGGCCTGTTTCACCACTTCCGAATAAGTTCTTGTTAGCTTATCCGACAGTTTATTTGACATATTCTTCATACAAAATATGTCAAATGAGCTATCGGATAAGCTAACAAGAACTTATTTGGAAGTGGTGAAACAGGCATAAACATAAGCATATGCGCACGACTATATTCCCGAGGGGGTAGTCAGAGATATCCTAAAAACCTCAGAACATCCACGTTTCACCAGTAGTACCGAAACTCTGTCCAGTGTGACGGGGGGTGAGCCCGTCGCCACTTATAATGGACAGTGGATACAATATATGCCTCGAAATTGAAGCATGCAGGTTTCCTCACGATGTTTTCCATCACCGAAAAGCCAGTGGTGTTACAAATCGTGAAACACGCCCTTATAATGTTTAGGGCCTATTTCACCACTTCTTAGTAAGTTCTTGTTAGCTTATCCGACAGATATTTTGACATATCTTTCATACAAAATATCTCAAACTATCTGTCGGATAAGCGAACAAGAACTTATTCCGAAGTGGTGAAACAGGTCCTAAATGTCAAACTATCTGTCAGATAAGCTTACAAGAACTTACTCAGAAGTGGTGAAACAGACAAACAGAGATACCTACTAACTATTTGATCTAAGACTGCAAAGGCACTCAAGTAAAACAAAAATTTAATTATTCCGGCGGCCATCTTTGCTAGCTTTTCCAAGTTGGAACAATTACGAGTACAATTTAGATTTAACGGAGTTATTAAAAAAATGAAGCTATCAGCAAAAACAGGGTTGATAGTCCTTAAGGAGGGTATTTTCGGAAAACGCTGATGACTTGGACATTATGAGACCGAGATTCCTATTAAGATACGGGACATTAGTCTCACTAGAGGTCCGTTTAGACCTTAAGAATTATCTACTAGCCTTGTAGTATTTTAGGAAAAGACGATATAAAAAAATTAACAATAACTAATCTTAGATAAAAGAACTGTAGAAGTTGAGGTTGACTAAAGTTGCCATAGAAAGCTATAAGACCGATCAAAATTGACTATTTTATCTGGTCTTATAGCATTGTATGGTAACTTTTCAAAATTGGCAACTTTAGACAGTCTTACGTATATGTATTGAACTAAGGTGAAGAACATGACAGTATAAAAAAAAACGGTAATCTCGAAATTTAAAAATTTCTGACACATTTTTTCTTTTTTTTTTCTTATGGCGGGTTGTGATCTGGAAGACATAGGTTTTTATATTAGTTAGTCGTACCTTACAACAATATCTAACGGCAATCGGTAATCTTTTTGGTAATTAAAAAGTCCCAGGGCTACAGTGCTATTTGTACGGTTTATTTCCACGGACACACAAAAAAGTGGCGTGGATTTTCCATCAAGTGTGATACCAACTTCATCTTCTTTTTGGTTTTTTTTTGTCAAAGCAAACAAACAGTAAATCATTTCTTGCAAGTTTCAACGCAAGCGTTTACTAAGCTCCCTGTCAATTAGACTAAAGGTCTGGAACCGCGCCAATGCGGATCAATCGAGAATATTCCAGCGTAGATGCACGCTATGTAACTAACCTATCCGTCGAACATAATAATCTTCAGTTGATATATTGACTAGTTCCTGTGCTTCTCGGATATTTCGCTAAATGAATAAAATTCGACATTTTTAACCCTTAACGTAAAAAGAGAGGGTTATTCTTGATAGCCGATTTCATCCGTCATATAAAGCGTCGTAGGTTCCTCTCACCGATCCCAGCTACCCAATCCGCCGCGTAGCCCCAGCAACGTCCTATGCCGAGGTCCGTACCCCCCTGGGGTGCCCCTAGGTCGGTTGCTTAAGTTCATTCAATTGGCTCGGTGACCCTTCTGGTCCCTCCAATAGTCCGCAGTAAAAAGCAGTAAATGCTCCCTGAGCAACGCTGTATATGTCATTTCAAAAAAAAAAAATGTCGTTGGTTCGCCTACCATACCGAAGTGACGCGGTTTTGACCCCTGGACACAGATTATTCAATAGTTACTACCGTAATAGAGACCACACTCGGTTTCCCGCACTATTTCGAATTTCGATATTTGCGCTTCAGGAACGACGAAATAAAATGTGCCTTATGTCAATGCGCGACAGCCTGTGTCTCATGAGATACACGGCTCTGTAGGTATTTATCGCAGCTGTCAAAAGAGAGTGACGGACCAGGAACGGTATCTTTCACTAGCCAAGCCACTAGCTTCCCTACTTATGACGTAACAGTCAAGTAGGCTAAACGAGCCTCTAAGTGGATATTATTTCTCGAATCCTAAGATATATGACTACAGTTCAAGAATATTATTCATTAGAGAAAATGAAATTTGACCTCTCCGCTGAAGGAGCTTAATAAAATGGTTTTTTGGTGAAACTGGGCTTTTGGATAATTTGCACAGTGAATTCGAAATGAAAATATAAACTGGGCCAAATTATTTTTGGGCCGTTTGTTTTGATAGGCTATTTTAGGGTTTTGATTTGCATTCGGTAAAGCGAATACTATCTTCCTCACAATGGGTTCCGAAAACCGGCACGAGTCTTGTGAAAACGATTTTCGGAATTTTAAGGCATCCTGTTTGATGCAATACGATAGTGATGCTGCCAATCTATGAAAATGAAAATCTATTTATTGTGGAGCATAGGTATAAAGGTTGTTACATAGTCATCAGTTCAGCTATGTCCCGCCGCAAGGGCTTACAATTAAAATTCTTACATCTATCTATACAGAGTCATTCAAATACTAACTTAAAGTGTAATAACATTTATTTATTAGTCAAAGTCAAAGTCAAAATTGTTTATTCAAAATAATATCACATAGATAACTTTTTGACGTCATGTTTTTGAATCTACCACCGCGTCGGAAGGTGTTCCGTTGTAGAGAAGATGCGGCCAGAAACTCTACAACACACTTCTTTTAAACAAAACAAAATATACAAAGTACAATTACATAAATTCAATATTAAATTACATAGTGTAACATTGTCAAGACCATTTGTCAGACATTTTGGTCATTCAAATAATCATCGAGTTTATAGTAACCTTTTTTACAGAGGACTTGTTTAACATGGGACTTAAACTTTTTGTCCGTCAAGTTAAGAATATTCTCTGGTATCTTATTATAATAACGTATACAGTGCCCCATGAAAGAAGTGTTGACCTTACTAAGTCGAAAATGTTGTAATACTAATTTATTTTTATTTCTTGTATTGTAATTATGAACGTCACTGTTTTTGGGAAAGAGAGACAAATTTTTGCTTACGTATAAAATATTTTCGTGTTATTGACTGTAGAAAGTCCGAATATTGAAAAGATCTCGCTGTGAATCTCGACAACGCAGATTATATTAGTTTTATAAGTCCTTGTTTAAAAGTGGCTATGTTTATACTTTCTCGCAGTGATTTGGGAAGTTTATATAATAAAATCCCCGAGACCATTTTGAATCTTTCCGAAAACATGTTTAAAACTCAAATCAAAAAAGTCCTCTGTAAAAAAGCATATAATAAACTGGATGATTATTTAAATGATCAAAATGCTTGGGTCACTAGCTTATAGTTTATTTACTTTACTGTATAGTATCAATTATTTTATTAAATAGACTAAGTATTATTGTATACATAACTTTAGCTTAAGAATTTATATTGTAATAGTTATTAAGTCGTGTTATGTTGTAGAGTTTCTGGCCGCATCTTCTTTACAGCGACAACACGTTCCGACGCGGTGGTAGCTTTAAAAAAGATTTGACGTTTGATAAGTATGCTGCAAGCTCCTATATTGAATAAATTATATTGACTTTGACTTTGTTTGTTATAAATGAGCGAGATTCTGCAGTAACAATTTTTCACAATTTTTAAACATCTAAAGTGAGCAAATGAAGGCCGTTAGTTTGAGCACGACTTAAATTTAACTTTAAGTTTTTATTATGTAATTGATGTTTTTAAAGGAAGATTACCAGATTTAAATTGACCGTTTCATTATTTACACGTTAGCATTGATAAATAGCGGAAAACATTTAACTTTAATAAGTAGAATTTCGTCGAAATGGTTCGGCTAGGTAAATAAAAATTCATAACTCTGGTTACAAAACAGATATCAAAGCAAACAACATACCGGTAGAAAGCTCATACTCTAGAGATATTTTTGAAAAATCAGAAGTCTTCTATCACTTTTAGTTCTTTTTTTAATGCAGTGCAAAGTTCAGCTTTAAAATTGTTCTGAACTCTTTTTAAGTTTGAGGGCCTATAACTTTGTTTCTAGCAGTAGCATTTTAACAAGACCTACTTACCAATCATTAAGATTGTAATAAAAAAAATATTATCCAGATCTGTCCATTAAAAAAAGAGTAAGAGGAGTTTAAAGGTTGCAAGTGAAGAATTTCCAAAAATTCAAAAAATCATTAACATAAAAAATGTTGGTGCCTAGGTCAAATCTTTGGAGCCGAGTAGGTAGCACATGACCCCACGTTGACACTTTTTTAAGGGAATGATCAGACCGTCAAACTGAACAACTTTCTCTAAGGGAACAACATCGAAATCGCGAAAAAAATCATAGATTTGGCTTATATATATAAACTTACTCGAGGTTTGCAGTTTTGTATGGAACAGCAGATTTTTTTGCGCGGTCATCCCTGTCCGTCCCGTCATCATCCCCTTAAAAAGTTTCAGCATATTAAGAAGGATCCTGTATAGGCTGATGATGATGTTGATGATCTGTATGTGTGTGCACAGTGATTTATCATAATAAAAACGAAATCTTTTTACAACGGCAACGGTTTTATCTTTCAGAATAAAATAACCGTCAATATCCAATAAGCCGGTTAGCTATTTAAATAAATTTCATCAACGAATGAAACACACTTGGCTGAATTACAATATTTATGAGCGTTTCCTTAGTTGGGGCGTGAGTGAAATTTTACCCTTTCTTCAGATTCACAATTACTGTGGATCCAGTAAGGTATTGTGAAGCTGGTAAGTGGGCTTTAAGGAAATTAATATTTTAACAGTTTATGGACAGTTTATTTATGAAAACATTTTATATGTAAGAAAAAATTTGTCGTTATTTCCAAAAAATTGTGATGTCCATAATTACAACACTCGAAACAAAAATAAACTGATATCTCCACACTTTCGGCTTAGTAGGGTCAACAAGTCTTTCATGGGTCACTGTATACGTTGTTATAATAAAATCCCCGAGACCATTTTGAATCTTTCCGAAAACATGTTTAAAACTCAGATCAAAAAAGTCCTGTGTAAAAAAGCATATTATAAACTGGATGATTATTTAAATGATCAAAATGCTTGGGTCTGAGGTCACTAGCTTATAGTTTATTTACTTTACTGTATAGTATCAATTATTTTATTAAATAGACTATGTATTATTGTATACATAACTTTAGCTTAAGAATTTATATTGTAATAGTTATTAAGTCGTGTTATGTTGTAGAGTTTCTGGCCGCATCTTCTCTACAGCGACAACACGTTCCGACGCGGTGGTAGCTTTAAAAAAGATTTGACGTTTGATAAGTGTGCTGTATGCTCCTATATTGAATAAATTATATTGACTTTGACTTTGACTTTGCTCAGAGAATAGTGCACACATTGGACCTACTATAATCATCGATCATGAATAATGAACTAAACATATCTATATATTTTTATTTATTTATTTTTAAACTTCAACCTATTATTATTAGAAAGTCAAGTCATTTTATTTATTTATTATTATTATTGAATATAGGTGCTTAAGAGGATATAATTCGGAGCGCGCTCCATACAAACGTACTACGGTGATATTTTCAATACTAACCAATTAAACTCAATGAAATTTTTCAGAATCAATCTAAAAACAAATTTCTATGCTTGTATAGAGTCAGATTTTCGTTAAAATGTATAGTTTTAAAGTTACAGTGCCTCAAAGATTTCCATACAAATCTTCAATTAATCCTAGCATTGAAATTTAAACTATATTTTAACGAAAATCTGACTCCATACAAGCATAGATATTTGTTTCAAGATTGTTTCAGCAAAATTTCATTGGTTAGTATGGAAAATATCACCATAGTACGTTTGTGTGGAGCGCGCTCCGAATTATATCCCCTTAAAGCACACTTATTAAACGTCAAAGTTTTTTTTTTGAAGCTACTACCTCTTACTAGTACTAAGACTATTTATATGAGGACATGTTACGCGTGTAATTCTACTAACAAACTTTTCTGCCACTTTTTGCGGGGGGCGAGGAAGCATGAAATCCGCAACTTTTGACTTTATTCCATTAATTTAGATTCTAATTTTGAATGTTAAAAATCATGAAAAACAGTGCCGTGTGAACCCCAAACGTGATAAGTTCGAAATTATTGTCGCGTTTAGTGATAAGGTATAAAATTGTATGTAAATGCGTAAGATATTTTGATCTTGCACGTTGCCAGAGGGGTAATGCTAAGGCGAAGCGTGTATCCTATATAAATCGTCTAAGTACTAGAAACCTACAGAAAACGCCGGTCGGAACGTGTTTTAAGAAGATGCGGCCAGACACTCTAAAACATAACACGACTTAATAACCCTTTAATAATTTTGTTAGTCTTTGTCCCTATTAAATATTTTTGCAAAAAAGTTTGCAATGAAAATAGTCTGAAATTTTTAAATTTCGAGTTTACCGTTTTTTTTCTATACTGTCATGTGTCAGACCGTCTAAAGTTGCCATACAAAGCTATAAGACCAGATCCTTTCGGTGAAAAAGACTATTTGGATCGGTCTTATACCTACCGAACTTTGTTGATTATATTATTTTATTTAATGTTATAAATGGACTTAATAACTATTACAATATAAATTCTTAAGCTAAGGTTATGTATACAATAATACATAGTCTATTTAATAAAATACTTTAATAGGTACTATACAGTAGTAACTATACGTTAATGACACTCAGACCCAAGCATTTTGATCATTTAAATAATTTTAGACAGGACTTTTTTTTAAATAAGGCAATAAGCAACTTTAAATACATTATCTGAATGGCCACTGCCTTCACAACTGCCCTGCCTAAGATCAAAGGTGACCAAAGCACGCCTTCATGTTAGTTTATTACTAGGCTAGGCCCAACACACAATCCCACCGCTACAACTCCTGTGAACCAGGTTAGGAACCAGGGAAGGTACGTTAAGCAGTTGGTCTCGGATAGTTCCGTCAGATGGCGTTGTAACTATTCGTTAAGCCAGGTCAGATAGGCTTATTAAGGGGATATAATTCGGAGCGCGCTCCATACAAACATACTATGGTGATATTTTCAATACTAACTAATTAAACTCAATGAAATTTTGCTGAAACAATCTTGAAACAAATGTCTATGCTTGTATGGAGTCAGATTTTCGTTAAAATATACAGTTTCAATGCAAGGATTAATTTAAGATTTGTATGGAAATCTTTGAGGCACTGTAACTTTAAAACTATACATTTTAACGAAAATCTGACTCTATACAAGCATAGAAATTGGTTTTTAGATTGATTCTGAAAAATTTAATTGAGTTTAATTGGTTAGTATTGAAAATATCACCATAGTACGTTTGTATGGAGCGCGCTTCGAATTGTATCCTTTTAAGGCGGCTTGAAAATTCTCTGACAGCAAGTTGACCACTAACTTGCCTCCACCAATCCGCACCGGGCCCGCGTAGTGGAGTATGGCCCACTCCCTCTCACCCTTATTCGTGAGAGGAGGCCTTTGCCCTGCAGTGGGATTCTTCAGGCTATATAGGGTCCTTCTTTATATGCTGACACTTTTTTAAGGGGATGATCAGAACGCAAAACTGAACAACTTTCTCTATGGCAACAACATTGAAAACTACAAACCTAATTGAGCCAAACGTATGGGTCAGTTGATTTTTTTTCGTGATTTAGATGTTGGTCCCATAGACAAAGTTGTTCAGTTTGATGCTCTGATCATCCCCTTAAAAAAGTGTCCGCATATTAAGAAGGAACCTGTATACTTACTTATTGTTAATGTCAAGAGACTTTCAAACATTAACTTTAAGCTTTTATACCACATCCTCAGATTCCTGACTTCTTACCTACTCCTAAAATCTCACGGCAGGAATATTTGCATTGGATATTTTCCAGTTCAATCCAGTTGGTTCGAGATAGGTGCGGTGCGCTTTTGATCAATTTTACCTCTATATTTCTATCGATTTACTCTATTTTATTTCAGTCTGCGATTTCAAAGGAACCTTTGCTACTATTAAGAAAGTTTATGTACTTCTCTCGTTCGACTTGGAAGTGATGTGACGTCCTTACTTCCTAACTTTTGGCCATGGATTTATAAGCAATGGATCTGTCGCAGCCATCTGTCTGTCTGTCTGTCATTTGATGACTAAAGGACACTCAATTGAATGACTAAAGGACAACTGGACATGTCGTTGAATGTAACGTTCAACGAAATTCAGACAGGTGATTTAAAATTGAACTAAATTTAAATCACCAGGCTGATTTTACGTCCGCCATGTTCAAAGGGCTGGCTTACAAGCAGCCAACTAGTTGAACGTTCACTCAGAAAAAAATGATACGTAGCATTCAATGAACGGGCTGGCCTTTCAATCAAATGTCAGAATTAACCATATAGCTGCGAGAGATCCATAACCTCCTGACAAGCATGGAAACACGAAAATTGACCATGGCGATCGGTAATTTCGTACTTCTATCGTATGTGTCCGTTGTCGATGTTTCTGATTTTACGTTTGTCCCTCTCTGTAAATTTTTGTCGTTGGATTAGAAATGGACAAATTTGACATGAGAAACAACGACGAGAATTTGCGAAAGAAGGACGGAGTCGCGTTGTAATAAATAAATAAATAAATATCTTGGACATTGTCACACAAATTATCTAGTCACATTTAAAGTACCAGAATCGAGCCTGGACTTTTATTATGATGACTAGACAACGATATATAATACATATATAGATACAAACAAACATGAATCGGGTACAAATATTCATATTCATCATACAAATATTTGTCCCTTACGGGATTCGAACCCGCGACCCGGTGTCTTCGTGTAGGTCTACTATTGGGTAGTCACGTCGCTCGTCGATTGTTGGCTGCCTCCTCCCGGGCCTACAACGAAGCTCTAGTGGTGGCTCAAGATAGTGTTCTTTTCGAAAAACAATCCATGTAGTTACCGAAATACATAAATTACCGTACAACGTCAAGCACTCTTGCTCAAGGAATATACTACTCTCTACCGAGAGCTCTTGCTACATAACCCACCTCAGAGGAAGGATCTCCATAGAGTCCGCATAAATTTACGATTGTAGTTGGTCTCTTTTGTCTTATGACGTACCTTTAATAGTAGAAGAAGATGGAACTATAGATATTTGTTTATGCGGCTGTCCACTTTTTTTTGAGCTAGTGTGTGTGAAAAGTGACCGTAAGCATAAGGCCATATGTCACTTGGTGCCTTTTGTCCATACTACTTGACACCACACACTCAAACCTAAACGTCAAAAAAGTGGACACTTTACAATTGGTATGGCTCACTCTATTAGGTATAATCTCTTTGTAACCCACATAACAAGATGGCAGACATTTTTAAAAAAATAGAATAGAAAGAAGGACGAACATTACCGCCCTGCCAAGGATTATTTCCATGTTTCACCGCTTGTAAGGCAGTCTGCTCTCCAGGTATGGACAATACCTATTCCAACTTCCTGGTTTTGGCACACCTTGGACACTTAGCTCTCATTTCACTACTAAATGGGGAAAATTGAAAAGAAGAAGTATGTGCGAGCCAGACAGGAATACGCCACTGTCTACAATTTCCGTGCCGTTTCCTACCAAGCGGGAATGAAGTTAAAATTGGTAGGGGACAGGCAGTGTCCGTTACTGTATGAAATAATATCTAGTACTACTGGGGAGTGTTTGAACGCTTAATTTATCTGGGCTGCAATCGCGGTAAATATTCGGTGACTGAACCGTGATTGGACTACATACGAACCATAACTTTTGACACATCGCGGTAGAGCTCTTGACAGCCGTTAAAGCCGTTTTGACAGATCGCTCAGACGTAAAGGCTGTCAGTTACATAGAGTTTAGCGCGATGCGGAATTCAGCACAGTTGAATAGTAATTGGATTGCAATGTGATTAGAACTGAAATTGGATAAGAATAGAACTTCGATGTTTTAACTTAGCGCATTCGGGCTGCTGGGGCTTTACAACAAAGCTTTAAAATAGTATGTCTTTTCTTATTAATAAGATTAAAATATTCGGCCAGATATATTGGAAGTTCAAACGCTCTTAAATATACACCCACCTATTCTTTCTGATAGTGTGCTTTAGGGAAGCATTTATCTGAAGATAGTGAGGGACAGGGAGTGGCCATTCTGTATGTAGTATCTACCTACTATTATCTATTCTGTGGTAGAGGGACGTATCACATAGACGAGAACTATATGTACTGTCGGTTGCAGCTTAGTACGTATATATACGCATGTTTGTAGGCATGTAAGTGCAAATCTGCTGCCGATTGTACATCTGTTTGCAGTTAAGACCCTTGATTCCATTGAGTTCAAGGGTTTTAGAAAGTACTTTCAAAGTCTTAGCGATCCATTCGATGCAAAAGCGAGATATGGAACTACTAACGTTGAAATGGAAAAGTCTTTCGTCATGTTAGAATTGACATAAATAAGCATAAGCATATGCTCACGACTATATTCCCCGAGGGGGTAGTCAGAGATATTCTGAAACCTCAGAACATCCCCGTTTCACCAGTAGTACCGAAACTCTGTCCTGTGTGACGGGGGGTGAGCCTGTCGCCACTTATAATGAACAGTGGGTACAATACATGCCTCGAAACTGAAGCATGCAGGTTTCCTCACGATGTTTTCCTTCACCGAAAAGCCAGGTAACAAAATGGGGGTTGGAAATAATTTGTTTCTCAAATATATCTGGATATGTCTTGTCCAATGGAAATGGAACAAAACTCCCATAGAAACTAAATCGCTATAACGCTTCTGTCTCGAGATATCTGCGCTCAAAATTAAAAATACGGAGTCAAAAAACTACAAACCCAGTCAACCCTTATTTAAAGCGTGCTATAAAACAAGGCATACTTTAACAGTCTGGGTGGAATGATGTGCATGTTGTTATTTATCTGTATTCATAGTTATTCTGTGAACAAGTTACTAACACATAATAATGAGTATCGTTATCAATAAACTATTTACCGCAGTGGATACTCACAAACAATGGAGTGGTAAAGCAGTAATGCTATGTAAATCCGTGCAGCGAGCCCGCGTGTTCCAATCTGCTGCATATTGCACCTGCACACGTGCAGGCTAGCTGCGGGGTGAGAGACTGCAGTTGCTTAATTGTCATGTCATCATTTGGTATACTAATAAACTGTTTACCGATGTGGATACTCACAAACAATAGAATGGTAAAGCAGTAATGCTATGTAAATCCGTGCAGCGAGCCCGCGTGTTCCAATCTGCTGCATATTGCACCTGCACACGTGCAGGCTAGCTGCGGGGTGAGAGACTGCAGTTGCTTAATTGTCATGTCATCATTTGGTATACTAATAAACTGTTTACCGATGTGGATACTCACAAACAATAGAATGGTAAAGCAGTAATGCTATGTAAATCCGTGCAGCGAGCCCGCGTGTTCCAATCTGCTGCATATTGCACCTGCACACGTGCAGGCTAGCTGCGGGGTGAGAGACTGCAGTTGCTTAATTGTCATGCCATCATTTGGTATACTAATAAACTGTTTACCGATGTGGATACTCACAAACAATAGAATGGTAAAGCAGTAATGCTATGTAAATCCGTGCAGCGAGCCCGCGTGTTCCAATCTGCTGCATATTGCAGTGAGAGACTGCAGTTGTTTAATTGTCATGCCATCATTTGGTATAGTAATAAACTGTTTACCGATGTGGATACTCACAAACAATGGAATGGTAAAGCAGTAATGATATGTAAATCCGTGCAGCGAGCCCGCGTGTTCCAATCTGCTGCATATTGCACCTGCACACGTGCAGGCTAGCTGAGGGGTGAGAGACTGCAGTTGCTTAATTGTCATGTCATCATTTGGTATAATAATAATCTGTTTACCGATGTGGATACTCACAAACAATGGAATGGTAAAGCAGTAATGATTAGTAAATACGTGCAGCGAGCCCGCGTGTTCCAATCTGCTGCATATTGTACCTGCACACGTGCAGGCTAGCTGCGGGGTGAGAGACTGCAGTTGCTTAATTGTCATGCCATCATTTGGTATAGTAATAAACTGTTTACCGATGTGGATACTCACAAACAATGGAATGGTAAAGCAGTAATGATATGTAAATCCGTGCAGCGAGCCCGCGTGTTCCAATCTGCTGCATATTGCACCTGCACACGTGCAGGCTAGCTGCGGGGTGAGAGACTGCAGTTGCTTAATTGTCATGTCATCATTTGGTATACTAATAAACTGTTACCGATGTGGATACTCACAAACAATGGAATGGTAAAGCTAAATTAAAACCTGTTGGTATTTCAAGGATTCACAAGACACACGAGGCGACTAGCAGTTTTTTCTTGAAAAAGCAAAAGAAACTCCAACTTGTAAGTTCACGCTGAAAAACAATGTATCATTTTCATAGCCACTGCTATCAAACGGTGAAGGAAAACATCGTGAGGAAACCTGCATTTGCTGAAGAAGAAATTCCGACGCGTATTGTGAAGTCCACCAATCCACATTAGGCGTACGTGGTGGACTAATGCCGATACACCCTGAGGGTAGACCTGTACCCAGCAGTGACATATACAGGGAGTAAGGAAAAGTATCATTAACCTGTAAACCACACATTCTACCCATCAAACTGAACAATTTTTATTATGGGAGCAAACCTGTCAGAACAAAAAAAATATAATTTTTCCCTTTGTTTGTATAGAGTAGGTATTGCAGTTTAGTATAGGCTGATGATGATGATGACAGTAGCAAAGTTTTTGATAGTGTTTTAGAGGTTAAATTGTACGTTCCTAATATTTTGTTGAAATACAGGCATGAAAAGGCTTAGCCTTAAGAGGATATAATTCGGAGCGCGCTCCATACAAACGTACTATGGTGATATTTTCAATACTAACCAATTATACTCAATGACATTTTTCAGAATTAATCTAAAAACAAATTTCTATGCTTGTATAGAGTCCGATCTTCGTTAAAATGTATAGTTTTAAAGTTACAGTGCTTCAAAGATTTCCATACAAATCTTAAATTAATCCTAGCATTGAAACTGTATATTTAACGAAAATCTGACTCCATACAAGCATAGATATTTGTTTCAAGATTGTTTCAGCAAAATTTCATTGACTTTAATTGGTTAGTATTGAAAATATCACCATAGTACGTTTGTATAGAGCGCGCTCCGAATTATATCCCCTTAAACGTAATTAGAGAACGCTCTGTCTCTCACACCGTTCATACTAATGACAGTGACAGCATCAATAACAGATAGTGATCCATTCTGTATGAACGGTCGAGTTTATGTGGTTTTACGGGTCGGACGTAAATGTTGTTGCCGTAGGGATGACAAGTTTTCTGACTGGCGAAACTTCCACTCGCTCTTGCGCACCGGTATGCAGGGTTGACATCATTAGCATCTTTTTAAACTAAGAGTCTACCCATCAAACTAAACAACTTTTACTACGGGAGCAAACCGATCGGAGAGAAAAAAAAGAGGTGTTGCATAAATTTGGGTCGAGTAGGCATTGCAGTTTAGTATGGAACAGCAGATTTTTTTTTTGCTCCGATCGCTTTGCTCCCATAGTAAAAGTTGTTCAGTTTGATGTGTACACTCTTAGTTTAAAAGGATGCTAATGATATCAATTTTACCCTGTAGAATTGCTGGATAAACAAAATACATAATAATATAATGGAACAGTGTACACACGGCGACACATCAAGCAACGCAAAACAAACATAAGCTGGCCGTGCGAAGTTATACATTACTTTACCTACGCGCGGCCAGCTTATTTTGGTTTTGCGTACCTTGATGTGTCGTCGTGTGGTAAAATACTTAAAAGAGTACTTATAAACTCGAAGCGCTCGTTGGCGTAGTGGAGCTTCGGTATTGGAAACGATCACCGAAGTTAAGCAACGTCAGGTCCTGTCAGTCTTAGGATGGGTGACCGTTTAGTGGTATTTCATCTCGAGCGTTTCCGTGCTTCGAAAGCCACGCTAAGCAGTTGGTCTCCGATAGTTCCGTCAGATGGCGTTGTAACTATTCGTTAAGCTAGGTCAGAGGCCTATTAAAAATTCTCTGACAGCAAGTTGACCACTAACTTACCTCCACCAACACACACTGGGCCCGCGTGGTCGAGTATGGCCCAATCCCTCTCACCCTTATTCGTGAGAGGGGGCCTTTGCCCTACAGTGGTATTCTACAGGCTATAACTTATCTTAACTTAATAAACTATCTCTCATCAGCTTTGCATACCATTGTCACTAGCCAATTGGTGTCCAAAAAGGCGCGACTTGCTATACACAATGGTGTGTTGGTGCCTACACTTATGTATGGCAGTGAGTGCTGGGTATGGCAGAAAAAGCATGAAAGTAAAATTAATGCTGTTGAAATGCGTTCCTTGAGAAATATGTTAGGTGTTAAGCTGAGAGATAGAGTGAGAAATTGTGTGATTAGAGATCGATGTCAATTGAAAGAAGATGTTGTGACAAGAATAGAGAAGGGTATGCTTCGTTGGTTTGGGCATGTGGAGAGGATGAGTGATAGCAGATGTACGAAAGAGATATATGGAGCTAAAGTGAGTGGAAGTGTCGGCAGAGGGCGCCCTCGTAGGACGGATCAAATCGGTTGCGTCCTAAAAAAAGGGGAGGTGCGGAGTACTCAAAACCGACGGGCATGTATGAAGAGATGTATGGGTGTGAATGAGGCAAAAGAGGTATGTAAGGATCGTAGTATATGCGCGCTCTAGTCTCTGCCTACCCCACTGGGAAAGAGGCGTGACGTTATAGATAGATAGATAGACTATCTCTCTGAGCCCCTCACTACTCTACACTGAACACCGGAACGAGTTCGAAGGCTATCGGCAATAAGCATACGATTTCCTTTAACGCCCCCCCTATATATGAACATAGCACGTTAGGCAAATATTACATTACGCCAGTCATCTCCATGAGGTGCAAACGTCGCATACAAATTACATTCGTGTCGGGAAGCCTTCAACTCGATGCGTTTAGAATACCCTACACTCCAATCCAAATAGCAAAGACATTTTAAGGCTCGTTTGGATTAGAGAAACAGAGACCTGAAACACTCAGGGCCTGTTTTACCAGTCATTTTTAGCTCATTTGACAGATCGTTTGACATATTTCGTATGAAAGATATGTCAATTTATACGTCGTATAAGCCAACCAGAACTTGAATCACGTTGCGGGGTTTGCCCCGAACACTTGTCTTCCGCGTGGTGTTTACGCGATTCGTGTCTCAGCCTGCCACGAGGCTCCGCAATCCTTCTCAGTTGTGTTCTTACTCAAAAACAATCCTCGAGATTGGATAGATACTCCCTCAAACCACTTGACACTGGCGGAAATGCGGTGCTAACGCACAAGCAAGAAGTCCATTAATTATAAATTAAAAAAAAAACAAGAACTTATCCCGAAGTGGTGAAAAAGGCCCTTACTCTCACTTATTCTTAGAATTGCTTTAGTAACGTCCAGGATATGTCGGATAATATACGTAACTTTCTGATAAATAAATTATATTTGTTATACAGAATTGGCCAGAAAGCTAAATGGAAATCGGGAGATCTTTTCGTCCTTATAAGGAATGAAGTATTGTTTCTGAACTGCATTTTTGTCCGTATATCTTCTTTACCTTTTAGAAATTTTCAGGGGTGGTTCATAACCTCAAACTGAATTATTTTTACTACGGGGGCAAATCTGAAATCGCATAAACAAAATCAGCTGTTCCATACTAAACTGCAATGTCTACTCAACTCAAATGCCGATTTTTTTTTACGAGTTATGGTTTGCTCCAATATTAAAAGTTCTTCAGTTTGATGGTCCGAAACACCCCTGAAAACTTAGAAACGGTAAAAAAAATCTGCCAGCCAAAAAGACATTTTCGGTCGCAGAATTATCAAAGTCGTCGAAGTTTCGTAACTGCTACAACACATTTTTACTGTGTGCGGTTAGCTTTCTATGTGTGGTAACGGTTCACTCACAATCCAACTGAAAACTTTTTTTTTAAATTAAAAATTTGCTCTTGACCTCAATCCAGTCCTTAGGACAAAGATGGTGTCGAAGATGTAGCGAGCTAACCCACAAGAAGCCTATTCACTCGTTTCAATAAATATGTGTCATTGTGGCCACACGTTAAGTAATTTTGAGAATATGAACTGTCCATAAACACCCACGCTCTATAGTAGCTCATTAGCTCTATACTTTCATCATCTCAATGGACGTCCACTGCTGGACATAGGCCTCCCCTTCCCCTCATCCAACGGGTTCCCGCCGCGTTCAACAGGTCGTAGGTCCACCTTGTTGAGGGCCTACCCACGCTGTGGTTTCCGGTACGCGGTCGCCACTCGAGAACCTTTCGGCCCCATCGGCCGTCGGTTCTGCCAGCAATGAGCCCCGCCCACTGCCACTTTAGTTTAGCAATTCTTTGGGCTATGTCAGCTACTCTGGTTCTTCTGCGGATCTTCATTCGATCTCCATTGCCCTTTGGGTGACTTTTACCCTTTTTATAAGGTCTTGAGTGAGCGACCACGTCTCTGTTCCTTATGTCATCACTGGTAACACATACTGATCGAAAACTCTCGTTTTAAGACACTGCGGTATTTGGGACGTGATGATACTACGTAGTTTCCCGAACGCTGCCCAGCCGAGTTGGATTCGGCGGTTGAGCTCTATACTTTACCTACTTCTAACCAGCTACTATTCAGGTATTATTGAGCCTATGGCGCTACATGGGCTATGTAGTCCAAAATAGTATAAGTAGATGGCAGTACGTCTCGTAAAGACGAAGATATTTTTAACACGCTTATATTAGCTTCCCCGTATGTAACTAACTAACTAACTAAGTATGTAAGAAAATCTAGGCAGTCGATATAATTAACTCTTTGACTAATTATTATAAGGACTAGCGTTGCGGTGGCATTTCTTCTCTGCCACGGTATAAGCACAATTGATCTTGTGCATTTACATTCAATTTTACACCTTATTACTAAACGAGACAGCCTATAATTGCGAAATAATAACTTCGAACTTAGAACGTTTGGGGTTCACACAAGACTATTTTTCATGATTTTTAACATTCAAAATTAGAATCTATCTAAAGTTATGGGGAATACAATCCAAAGTTGCGGATTTCATGTTACCTCGCCCCCCGTAAAAAGTGGCAGATATGTTTGTTAGTAGAATTACACGCGTAACCAGTCCACATATAAATAGTCAAAGTATTAACTAGTTGAAAGATCAGCTGTTCTCACATTTAGGTAGGTACTCGCACATCAACTCGAGCTGTTGACCTATTTTCCATGGAACAACAATTTTTTTTAGTAAAATTGCTATTGGATCTATACTGAAATGTATGCAGTTTGATGGTCTGAAACTCCCCTACAATATTTAACATATTAAATTTTACATCCTGCATACCGTCAACCTTATGTTTGAAGATCTTAAAACAGGCAAAACAATTTACAAAACTTGCTGTCCTTGCAAACCCCAACAAAACAAAGCATTCCAAAATAAGCCAAAACTAGCTTTTCATTACTGGGTCAGTCAGTTGACCACAAATGTCCTTTATACTGTCCGAAACAATTCCTTTATCACAAATTAATAACAACATCCAACCGCTAACAAGCTACATGACAAATAGACAAACTTGTACAAAAACATTGTTTATCGGTCATTAGATCTCATCTAACTGCAATATGTTACAAGATCCCGTCAATAGCTCTCTATCCCCATATGTTTACACATCAATACGTCATGTACCAGTGGAAAGGTTAGTTTAAGGATTAAAAAAATGCTTTATTCCTATTGAAACACCCTGGCAACCGGGTACATACAATTTTATTCTTGTCGATCATGATAGTGTACCTAAGTAAGAAAGCACCGCGCCAGCGCCCGCGTAATTAACTATGCTAGTGTTTTATCTTAATACTAAAAGTTTTCCAGAAGAGAGATTTCATATATGAAAGAATTATCAAAATAATCAAGAATAAAATATTTCCCATTCGTACGACCCACGCCCTTCCGAAACGACGTGACGTGGTATTCCTATTTTAAGACTATTTCTATTCATGCATGCAGCATACACAAAATTTATCGTGTATTTTGATAAGTTTAGCTTTAAATACTTATACAAAGCCTATAAATAAAATGTTGTCATAGATAATAAACATGTCTGATATTTCTGCACCAGACTGCTTAAGGTTGTTTTTTTTAATTTTTAGAATCCTTAAACTATGACATTTCCACAGGAATAATGTAATATTACCTAAACATATAAGTGTAGACATCTTGTGACGGGATCTTGCTCTAACAGAGGTTACAATAAAAACACATATTGTTTCTGCGACATTAACTCCGGCAATAACAAGGGAATTCGACCGTTAGACGAAATATTGCTCGAAATAACATGTTTTGGGGACTTTATGGGGATATCTGTAATCTGCAGTACGTACTTGGGTGGAGCTGGTTGGGTTTTATCTTTTAATACTAGTATAGTAATACATGGCGAGAGCGTACTACGTCGTGTATCTAAGTCTAAGCATGTCTTGATGCTTTGACTGATTCAAGATTCGAGGCAATCTGCATACCTAGGCCTTTGATTAAAATAAAGGCATACACTGAAGCCGTGGTGGTCCTGTGGCGAGTAGCCTTACCTGCCGTGCAGGAGGCGATGGTTCGATTCCCGTATAGGCCGACTCGTACCAATGAGTTTTTCGGAATTCATGTACGATTTGTAACACCACTGGCTTTTCAATGAAGGAAAACATCGTGAGGAAATCTGTATGCTTCAATGTCGAGGCATGTATTGTACCCACTGTCCATTACAAGTGGCGACGGGCTCACTCCCCGTCACACTGGACAAATTTTCGGTGCCACTAGTGAAACGTGGATTTTCTAAGGTTTCAGAATATCTCTGGCTACCCCCTCGGGGAATATAGTCGTGAGCATATGCTCACGATATAATCCAGGTCTAATTTTAAATATCTGATCTGCAGACGCAAAGCAGTCAAGACAATAATTTTTCATGCATTGTTTGTTTAGAGACTCAGTGCAGATAGTCCACATGAAAGAATGTGCCCGGCACCGCCCGGGGGTAGACTGTCGCCATTAATTACTGCCTGTACAAAGCCACGACACTGATTGGAAAACTTCGCCTTTTGATGAAAGTTTTCATATAAATTTCGTACCCATATATTGTCATTTCCTCCAAATATTGCCGTCGCGTCGGGTAACCTTCATTTTATCTGCATTTTGACTTATGTTCTTTACGTATAATTATTTATATAGGGTCCTTCTTAATATGCTGAAACTTTTTTAAGAGGATGATCAGACCATCATACTGAACAACTTTCTCTAGAGCACCAACATCGAAATCGCGAAAAAATACTGCTGTTCCATACTACAAAACTGCAAATTTACTCGAGCCAAATGTATGGGAGAGCTGATTTTTTTTTCGCGATTTCGATGTGAGTTCCATAGAGAAAGTTGTTCTGTTTGATGGTCTGATCATCCTCTTAAAAAACTGTCAGCATATTAAGTTGGACCCTGTATGTAGATCTGAACGTATGAAGCGTCGGTTGGAGCGTTGTGGAGAGACACTCAATCACGAGGGGCCGGGTTCGAATCTGAACAGAAGGCATTCCATGTACCAATGAGTTTTTCTAACTTATGTTCGTATCTACGAGTAAAACCGACTGCTCTCAAACGCAGGAACGTGATAAAGAGGAAATTTATTCCATTTGAAGTCTGCCAATCCGAATTTTGGAGGTGGACTAACGTCCTCCTGTACCCTTCAGTGTACAGTACCCTGATAATGATGATATAGATGTGTGGAAGACAAGGAAATATCTCTCAAAGGCTTTTCAAGTGGGACCTCAGTCCAAGGAAGCGATGGATCGATCCCCGTCCAGGCCGATTTTATGTACGATTTATAACACCACTGGGGTTTCGGTGATGGAAAACATCGTGAGGAAACCTGCATGCTTCAATTTCGAGGCATGTATTGTACCCACTGTTCAATACAAGTGGCGACGGGCTCACTCCCCTTCACACTGAACAGAAGTTTCGGTACTCGTGAAACGTGGATGTTCTGAGTTTTCAGAATGTCTCTGACTACCCCCTCGGGGAATATAATGGTGAGCATATGCTATGCTATACTATGCCAAATGTTTTTAGTTGCAAACTCTCTTGCAAACTCGATAGTGCCATTTAGCCCTAGTCGTCTGATTGACTGCTTTGTGCTACGTGAGATGCTGTAGATCGAGACGTCTATCTCATACCTATCGCGTCACGTGCGCGAGCTGAGATCTACTTTGCCCGCCGTGCCGCGGCGCCCGAGTGCACTGCATATAAATGCCCGGGCATGCTGCTGTTTCGTCCTATTTTAAATATTAACCAATTAAAGTAAACAATTTGTTAGCACAATCTAGAAACCAATTTCTTTTCTTCATCGTCGCCAAATTTCCGTTTAAATTCGGGACGCAAAGATTACGAATGGTGCATCGCTTTGAAGTAGTAAGAATCGTACGTATCGGATTAATTTAAGATTTTTATGGTAATCTTTGAGCCACGGTAACATTAAGGGGATATAATTCGGAGCGCGCTCCATACAAATGTACTATGGTAATATTTTCAATACTAACCAATGAAAGCCAATGAAATTTTGCTGAAACAATCTTGAAACAAATATCTATGCTTGTATGGAGTCCGATTTTCGTTAAAATATACAGTTTCAATGCTAGGATTAATTTAAGATTTGTATGGAAATCTTTGAGGCACTGTAACTTTAAAACTTATACATTTTAACGGAAATCTGACTCTATTTTTATAGATTCTGAAAAATGTCATTGAGTTTAATTGGTTAGTTTTGAAAATATTACCATAGTACGTTTGTATGGAGCGCGCTCCGAATTATATCCTCTTAAAACTAAATATTTAAACGGAGAAGGTACCAACCTATACTCCATTCAAAATAGCAACGAAATTTTAAGGCTATTTTGCATTACAGAAACAGAGATGTAACAAACACTTACTCTCTCTTATTCTTTGAACATCTTTTGTACCATCCAAGATATGTCGGATAGCATATGTCTCCAATAAATTAATTACATTTGGTTATCAGAATTGGCCAGAAAGCTAAATAGGAATGGGAAAATCTCGTCGCCCTTATTTGGAATGAAGTGTACCTATAGTACCGACACAGATCTATTATAGATTGTGTTGACAACATTTTTTTTCTTGTGTTACTAACAAACTATAGGATTTAACTTTGTTTTGAATGGATCTCTTTTATCTCGAAGATCTGTCAATCTTATAGACCATTATATTTCCGCCTTGACGAGATTCTCAAATTCTCTCATGCGTGAAGTAGGTCGCTGTGCTGTACTTAGATTCGATCTAATACAGCTAAAGGTCTTCTGCGCGTGACGTGTGATTGACGTTGACTGTGCAGGTCTAGGGAAGTTTACCTAGTCCCAACCCTTCTGTCGACAGGCAAATGGAAAACTTTTCTACTTATTTTGTGAGTTTATAAGCAATTGTGACCTGTTTAGGGTTTAACTACAAATGAATAGGGTATTTGTCGGCATGTAAAATATAGGATCTATTAATGGCATGCGTATTGAATATAGTTTTAGAAACCAACTATTTAGTCAGTTAAGAAAAATACTGGATATTTTAAGAAAAAATCGACAAGGAAAAAATTTTTTTTTTCTACTTTAGTTACTCGATCGTTAACGACTGTGATTGGCCGAATGGTTGATGACGTCAACTGCTTGTAAACAGTTGCGTGTAGAGTATGGATTCGTACAAAGTTTACGTCGTCGTGACGTCACCTGCTTGTAGCCACGTATATTGTCAGGAAAAGCGTTTTCGCGGGATATTTAAATAACATTTTTTGTTTTCGTTTTATCTTGCACTATATGTAATGGAACGTAAAACATAATTTTCCATAGAGTCCTTAGACATCAGTGATTAACGTAGAACAGTTTTAAAAACCTGTCAAATACCCTATTGTTATCTCAAAATAGCTATATGCTGTGCTAAGTCAGCGAATTCGAACCCGGACCCTCATCATCGAAAGAGCACGGTTCTACGCAACGCACCACTGAAATTACGAAATCACTATAATATTCACCATTGTATCAACGTAACTGAAACATCGAGTAGGCATTTTATATTCACATAGGAAACTCGGAAACGACCAGGTGGCCTATCCCGCATTGCGACAAGCGTTTGTTTTGTTAATTTTCTGTGTTACATTTTGACCGATTATCCATTAATGCTGCCCTTACGCTGGTGAGATTAGTGGATGATTTCATTGGTACCATCCGCCTCGTGCCCACCCCAGAATTGTCTGGTGCCCACCCTAGGATATTGGGTTACCAAATGCAAATTTCTACGTTGGACATTTAAATAATTTCACTTAACTTTGAAACAAATATTTTCTTTTTTATTTATAATTAATGGATTTTTTGCTTGTGCGTTAGCACCGCATTTCCGCCAATGTCAAATAGTTTATGGGATTATTTATCCCAATCTCAGGGATTGTTTTTGATCAAGAACAAGAAGAGATTGAGGATTTCGGAGCCTCGTGGCAGGCAAAAACGCGACGCGCGAACAACACGCGGGACAAGTGCTTGGGTCAGAACCTGCAACGTGACTCTTTGAAACAAATAAATAAATTATTTAGGCGACTGACAAGGTATAAAATGTCCAATAATGAAGTCTTATATAGTGACGAAGTATAAATAATGTAAATAATATATAGCTGAGGAATCAACATATTAAATTCCACTTGATTGATTAATCTTTATTACGAAAGAGTTCTGGCTAATAAAGCTTATTCTTATTATGGAGAATAGTTGCGCTTGCTTCGCTCGCTCTGTTTGTGTTTTAATTACTGCAAACTTCATCCAAAAGTTGATTCTAATCACAGACCAGTCGTGGACAGTCGTGGTGCTAAAAGTTTCGAGCTCGCTTCGCTAGCTACACGGGAGCAAATGATTTGTAACGAAAGCTTCAATCGATTTGTATTAAGGAGAAAACGTTTGCTCTCTGCTCGCTCTAAGTTTGTTTCAAACCAGGAGTTTTCTGACCACATACAAGTAGGTAGTTGGGTTCAAAAATGTCAAGCTCGCTTCGTACTCTCTGTATCTCCTAACATCCTATCCTATACATCTCTTTTTCTCCAAACAGGACGTCAAAGTCAGTCCAGAAATATCCGCTGCTACGCCACAGGGGGCCAGGCCCGCCCTGGTAAATAACCCTAGACACAGAATAAATACTAGTACTACCCGTACAGAAGAATCACTTGGAAAACAGATTTAAATAAATAGCTACTCTATCTTCACGGCAATAAGGTGCAAAGTTATTCGCACCCGTCCTTCGTACAATTCGCGAATAACCTACCAAACGTAACAACGGCGCGCGTGCAAACATAAATGAACCTAGTCATTAAACATGAAAGCTTCCTTTACATAGTCTCCCTCTTTCACTTTTTCACGTGCTGGCAACGTGACATCGCTAGGGTTTTCAAGTCTCGCATTGACTACTCACAAAATGGGGGTAAGTCTAACGAGATGTGACCAAGTAGTTTACATGGTATACCTCACCTATTGCCATTCGTTTCTCGGTGGGAATCAGCCGTCAAGCGTAGCTGAGCTGTAGAGTGAGACAGGCCTGGCCTAGATACTCCAATAGGGCTGGAAGAAGATTAAAAGGAAAGTACGTACGTATAGTATACAGAAATAAGATTGAGACAAGTATAAAAATATACGAAAGAAACGCAAAACGTAAGAACCATTAGTTTTCCAGCTTTAAATTTACTTGGAGACCAATTTATTTCACTTTGCAGCATTATCAAGATTCTTTCCGAGGGTCTCTGATCCTCACTGCCTCTTTGCATATTTATCGCTTTTTTGTCAAGATTTCGACTAAAAGGACCGCTGTAGTTACGAACATTGTTTTTTGTTGGACTTCAGATTTGAATCTGAAATATTATGTTGGTTATAAAATATTTTTATGTTATAAAGAAACTAAGATATAGTTTCGTCTTCAAAAAATCCGCAACGACTTCATAAATTCAATAAACAAGTCCTTAAGCAAAGAAGTATGGTTTTGTTAAGGTGGTTGCAGAGTTGTCAATTTCATACAAAAGTTTGACGAATAATACGCGTAGACGGTACAATTAAAAGTAATAATTTATATACGGAAAAATAGTTTATCAAATAACAGTTGCAATTTAATGAGATATAAAGCTTTGAACTTATCCATAGAAAATTTCAAAGCTTTATATCTTCGTCATTATGTTATAAATATTGCAAATGTTATTTGATACGCGGCATCTAGATTTTCTAAACTGTTTTTCGATTAGAAAATATTACTGTTATTAATACCGTCTACGAGTATTATGCGTCAAACTTTTGTACGAAATTGACAACTCTGCAACCACCTTAATTAGAATTATAAACAGAATACGATCATGTTATATTTAAACAATTTTCTTCTCCGTGTAGCACATCAAACTCAATATACCTGACCTGCTCTAATAGTGAGGACATTGTAAGCCTTCCTTCTTAATATTGTAGAGTTGTATACGCACACCGCGACTCGCTGCACTTTGACTCTACCGTCTGCAAGATACAGTGACGAGTTGTGAAGATACTGGACTAGAATGGATGTGTCAGTTATTGAAGTTATTCTCAGAAAGTTTACGTGAAAATGAAAATAAGTTATTCTTCATTCCAAATAAGGACGATGAGATATTCCGATTCCTATTCAGCTTTCTGGCCAATTCTGATAAGCAAATGTAATTTATTTATCAGAAAGATGTACTATCCAACATATCTTGGACGTTACTTAAGCTGTTCTAAGAATAAGTGAGAGTATGTGTTTCAAATCTCTGTTTCTGTAATACAAAATAGCCTTAAATTTTCGTTGCTATTTTGAATGGAGTATAGGCTTAGGTCATTCCATCCTGAAACTCTAAAATATACTATAATGCAAACATTACGATACAAAAAACGGTTTCGATTATTGCAGAAAATTTAGCCACCCTGAATGACCTGGAGTGCTATTTTTGGATTCAATTCATTTGAATTCCTATGTAAAAATGTCAAATAGCGATAGAAATCAATCATGTAGTTTTAGTTTATGCGAACTTATGAAATAAAATAAAAAACAGCACCACAGTTTCTGTATGAAATTCAATAACAGATTCCAGCCCCTCTAGCAAGATTTATCTACTTTCGGGAGACTGGTTTTTCCATTCCTACTACTTACTTGCCGCGACGTTCACTCTTTGAAAAGCGCAGAAAGAGGGTCGGGCGCTAGTGTGGGATCCTACTTGCGTGGTCACATTTCTCTTTCTTTTTTTGACTGTCGTATACAGTTTGCTCAGGGAGCAGTTAATGCTTTTTACTGCGGGCTGTTAGAGTGACCACACCAGTGACGGCGAAGCGCTCTGGTAGGTTTACCGAACCAGTGAATTAAGAGAAGTTTATTCCGAATGCGTAAATGCGCGCTACATACAAACGCAGTCTGGTGATATTTTCAATACAAATCAATTAAAATCAATGGAATTTTGCAAAAACAATCTAAAAACAAATCTCTATGCTTGCAATGTGTCCGATTTTCATGGAAATCTTTGAGGCACTGTAACTTTAAAACTATACATATTAAGGAAAATCTGAAAAGATACAAGCATAGAGATTTGTTTCTTGATTTTAACTGCAAAATTTAATTGAATTTAATTGATTAGTATTAAAAATATCACCAGACTTCGTTTGTATGGAGCACGCCAACAGTAACATACCCTTAAGCAACCTGCCCAAGGGGCACCCATAATGGGTACGGACCTCGGCAATGGCCGTTGCTGGGACTACGCGACGGGTTGGGTAGCGGGGATCGGTAAGAACCGGCCAGCTATGTGCCGGTAGCGTCTGTGTGGTCACATTGGCCCCGTCTCGCTTACAGGGAACGAGTCGAAAGGCTGGCGCGGCGGCGCCGGCGGAGTCATCCGAAAAGCGAAAGGCCTCCTGGAACATCTGTATTCAAATGTATGTTCTGTTTTGGTGTGCAATAAAGTATAATTGAATTGAATTGAATTGAACATCGGCACCCAATACCCTTTTATGGGTTTCGGTGTTGAAACTCTCGGGCTGTGGGGACCTAATGCACAGGCGTATTTTAAAGACCTATCAAAGCGATTGATAGACTCTACATGGACCCAAGGGCTGGCGCTTTCCTCGCTCAACGGATTAGCATATCCATACAGCGAGGACTGAACCTACACCATATCCTAGGTTAGTTTAGTTTTAATTCACTTTATTTAAAATTTTATTTTTTGTCACTATTTTATGTATTCTGTTGAAATAAAATTTTAATTTCTCTCAAGCAAGTAGAGTTATCATACTAGGCCTTTCAAAGTTATTCACATTCTAATTTCGAACTGATTACTGCTTAGTATTATTTTGTTTTAAAAGTATGAGTTAAGGTATTGTCATTTTTTTAACAGTCGCGGCCACCAATCAATGTATTGTATAATTATAGTACATTAAAAAAACAATCATATTTTTATAAACATTCTTGGCCGGAGCTAAGATATTAGAATCTAAAGGTTAATGAAAAAGTTACCGAAACCTTTAAGAATCAACTCATTTTCAATCAATCAATCTAAGCATAATACCTACTCAGCAAAAGATACCGTAAAGAAATACAGAAGATACAAAACAAGGCGGTCTTAGCGAAAAATCTATTTCTCCCATACAAACTTAGAAG
Organism: Agonopterix alstromeriana; assembly: GCA_963924505.1. Taxonomy (NCBI): domain Eukaryota; kingdom Metazoa; phylum Arthropoda; class Insecta; order Lepidoptera; family Depressariidae; genus Agonopterix; species Agonopterix alstromeriana. The sequence continues at coordinate 1,543,974 of OZ004680.1, forward strand.
TTATATGTACCTTAAATAGCACAGTTCTGATGCAGCCTAGCAATGAATGTGATGGTTTTAAATGTATTTTGAAAGGTCCTCTAAAAACCTATGTAAGTTTTATTAATGGCCAATCAAAAAAAAAATTTTTTTTTCTCCATACAGCCTTACTCATACCCTTTTGATTAGTTTGTTATAACTTCCAGTAGATGGCGCTCACGTCCCCTTAGGACGCAATAGATTAAAAATTTCGTTCTCTGGCTAGTGGACTCGGTAGCGAAATTGTATAACGCACTTCCCCGGTTTGGAAGAGTGCGGGTTCAAGTCCCGCCCGAGATAAATTTTTCAATCTTTAATTTGATTACTCATACCCATTTGCCTTCTCTAATTTTAAACATATCTCAACGCATGCAGTGCACCATCGCTGCACACAAATATAAAACATTCCCCGAGCACTATCCCGCGTCGATCTCGGGAACGACTCTCCCCTGTGCATCCCTCCTTATTTGTTGCAATACGATATTTGCTTTTATCGTCTCGCTGATGGAAGTTGAAGACAAAGATGGTATTTATCTAGTTTTTGTTACTTAGAGAGCTCTATGTTGGTATTTCTCTTTACTTGTTTACTTCCTCTAACTGCAACTGCAACATCAACAGTCCAGTGGCGAGTAAAGTGTCATGGTTTTCCAGAGCCGAGTAACCTTGCCTGCCATGCAGGAGGCGATGGTTCGATCCCCATCCAGGCCGACTTGTACCAATGAGTTTTTCGGTATTTATTTACGATTTATAACACCACTGGTTTTTCATACCATACCGACATAGCCAAAGTAATGTATATGTACCTACGTAGCTATACATAAGAACATATGAAGCGAGTGCGCATCTCTGTAAGTAGATTTAAGAAGGCAGTAATAAACCGGCTAAGCTACTAAATGGTTGTCTCATTTACCTCAGTGGCAGACGAGTGTTGTGTTTACCCTCTCGTTTAATAAAAAAAAAAACTATTATAATCTACTTCTTTCCTGGGTCATTTTTCTCATATTATTCTTGAACCATATTATTCGTGACCACAGAGCTGGCAGCTTCCTGGCTCAAAGAATTAGCCTCACCATCCAGAAGGGGAATGCTGCCAGCCTGTTAGGCACCATGTCTTGCGGTGACACTCTAGAGTGTGTGTATTATTTGTAATATACACACTCCCAAAAACAGTGACGTTCATAATTACAATACAACAAATAAAAATAAATTAGTATTCCCACATTTTCGAATTAGTAAGGTCAACACATCTTTCATGGGGCACTGTATCCTACGTTATTATAATATACCAGAGAATATTTTAAACTTGACAGACAAAAAGTTTAAGTCCCATGTTAAACAAGTCCTCTGTAAAAAAGGTTACTATAAACTCGATGATTATTTGAATGACCAAAATATCTGGTCTTGACAATGTTACACTATGTAATTTAATATTGAATTTATGTAATTGTACTTTGTATATTTTGTTTTGTTTAAAAGAGGTGTGTTGTAGAGTTTCTGGCCGCATCTTCTGTACAACGGAACACCTTCCGACGCGGTGGTAGATTCAAAAACATGTCAAAAAGTTATCAATGTGATATTTTTTTTAAATTAAATAAACAGTTTTGACTTTGACTTTGACTTTATTTTTTTAGTATTTTAGGTTATTTTAGTTTTAGTATATTAATCGATTATTAGTGAGAGCTGTTAGTTTTTCTTAGTTTTCTTTTTTTATTACCTATCCGATTATAATGTATTACATTATTTCTGTGTACCTAATAAATGCTAAATACACCTTATTCTTGAAAGAATTATTAAAATCATATTAGTTTTGGAGGAGGAAACAGGGGAATACGAAATACTGATTTCTTATGTAGAGCTGCAGTTGACTCTGTCGGCGTCGGGGTGTGTCGGAGTGGCGGATCGGACAAATTCGTAAACAGTCAAAAAAGTTACCTATTCTCCGAATTTCTTCGAGAGCAAGCCTATCCTCAGTGCGGCGTGACGTGAGCTTTAGTCATTTTCCTCAGAATTTCTCGAGAAGTTCTCGTGAGAGTGTAATCCCTGCTTTAAACACATAGAGTACATTAAGAAATACGATTTGCACTTCTTGGTAGGTGAATCGATTCAATACCATGCCGTAGGTATTAAATTATTTCCACAAAATACCTATGCATGTCTCAAAATTATTTTCCTTGCAAAGGAAGTTGATCTTTACGACATGTTTGGAAATGAGGTCGTTCTCTCTTTCCCCTCGCTTCACATTTAGGGCGAGAGTCGCTTGCTACTTGCTCGGCAGACAGTCCTATTTCGCTAACATTCAAAACCATTATGGAGTTGGACAATCTTCGTTGAGATACGAAATTGTTTCGAATAAATTTTGAATGGAAATGTATCACAGTATCTGCGTATATCGTTCGATAAAACTATATCAGTTTTTGTTAAAAAACTTTTTTAATTCTTTTTATTTTGTACCTGCGTAACTCGCAATTTTGAAAATGTATCTAATTCACATAATTAGGTACTATTAAACGATCGTTTTCACTGTCTAAAAATAATAATGTAAGTAGTTATTATGTTGATCTCTAGTACTATTAAACTGCGGATGCGTGGATAATAAGTTAAATAACAAATAAATTTCACTAATCTAGGTGCTCAATTTCATGTGATATTCCAAATCAGTGTTCTGCGTGGTACCTATACCACAACCAAAATTAACTAAAAAACCTTTATTTTAAACCGTGCTTGAATTGCAACTTTAAAAGTTATCACTGCGGGTAACTTCAGCATGTATTCTACTCACCAAACTGAACAACTTTCACTACGGAGCTAACTTCGAAACTGCAGTACCTATTCGACTCAAATGTATGGGTCAGCTGTTTTCTTTTCGCGATTCCGATGTTGCCGCCATACTAAAAGTTGTTCAGTTTGATGAATACTTGCTGAAGTTATCCGCAGTGATATAAAATTTACCCTGTATATAATACCTACCTAGCAAGGATTCAAATCACCCCAAAGAGGAGTACGAAGAAAATGCGACATATTAGGGTCAGAACCGTCATTATTACATCATGGAGACAATTATTATTATTGTTAAAAGGGCAAATTATTTCTCTAACTAGACATTTTAACGAAAATCGGACTTCATACAAACAGATTGTTTCTAAAAAACTTAATTGATATTGTAAATATCACCAGACTTTTTTTGTATGGAGCGCGCTCCGAATTATATTACCGCAGACAATCATGTTGCTTATAATTATTTAAAAATCTGTAATTGGCCTCTATTACAATTATAATTTCCGCGTAATAATAATATGAAGGAGTAAATAATATATTATGTAATACATAAGTCGTAGATTTTTGAACTTAAAATAAGATATTCTACCTGGCTTACAGCACTGTTAATTTAACACAGTAAAACAAACTTTAATGACACTAAACCCCTAAATAAACATCTTGCGTACAAGATATTCTTGCAACAGCCATTTCATGAACTTCTTTATGGATATATTATGCAACAATGCATCTCGTATGCAAAACAGATAGCGCCTCTGCTATAATGTTGCGAAACTGAGAGATTCCCTGAGATTTCAGCCTAGGAAGTACATAAGTTTTGTCATAAAGTGCAAATAAAGTGTGCAGTATTATTATTTGTGTTTCGCAAAAGGACTGGAAGCTACGAGTAGTCTTCATTCAAAAAGCTAAAACGGTTTTCCACGTCTAAGCCGTTTAATTTCACATATACATCGAGAAAAAAAAACAGCTGTCTCATACAAAACTGCAGTATCTACTCGATTCCAACTCCAATGTATGGGATAGCTGAATTTGTTTCCATAGTGAAAGTTGTTCAGTTAGATGGTCTCAACTACACTTTGACAGCAACTTGCCTCCAATGCGTTGAGCCCGTTCACACTCTAGACACAATGTAAACGGGATCACACTAACAAGAAGAGGCTAGCACATAATATGCTGAGTGAGTGCGAGTGAGAGAGGAATATACCCTTGCGTTCTGTCCTGAACCACCTGGAGAGGGCTAGATCAAAATTGGTGGGGGCAGGAGTCAGTACTTTATGTAAAGAAGAATCTTATCTTACTTAATCTTAACTATTATAAAACTGTAACAAGTGTGTCTGTACATTGAAGATTTTTACATGAAAAAAATTTCGATATGGTTTTTATGTATCCCGGACTCCAAATCAACCTTTTTTAGAATTTCTGTCTGTCTGTTTGTCTGTTTGTTTGTTTGTATGTTTTTAAAAACTACTGAACCGACTTTGATGAAACTTTTTTTGTTTGATAGCTATAATGATCTGACTTAAAATCTGGTATATTATTTGTGCGGTCGAAGTCGCGGGTTAACTCTAGTTTATTATAATGCTTTCAATCGTGTGCTGGAGACATTGACATAAATACACTCGAGAGCAATGAATCCGGGTCACCAACATACCATACAAAACTTGTCGAACATAGTATTATTTGCTGATGATACTTCTCTAATTTTTAAAGTAAATAGGAAGGACCAAGAACTTGACGACGTAAATGATACCCTTCAAAAAGTTTTGAACTGGTTTAACGCAAATAACCTCGCACTTAATGCGAAAAAAATGAAATGTATAAAATTTGTTTTGCCAAATGTACCAATTGTAGATAATCAAGTAACTTTAAACAGAGATAGTCTAGATTTTGTTGATAATACAGTGTTTTTGGGAATAACGATTGACTCTAGGCTGCAATGGGGTTCCCACATTGAAACTCTAGCTGGTAGGCTAAGCTCTGCAGCATATGCAGTCAGAAAAATTAAACAACTAACTGATATTGAAACAGCCCGACTCATATATTTCAGTTACTTTCATAGTATCATGTCCTATGGTATTTTATTGTGGGGTCGTGCTGCAGACATTGAGACAATCTTTAACCTACAGAAACGGGCAATTTGAGCTATATATGGTCTGCGCTGTCGTGATTAGCTTCGCAACCTTTTTAAGGAAATTAATATTTTAACAGTTTATGGACAGTTTATTTATGAAAACATTTTATATGTAAGAAAAAATGTGTCTTTATTTCCAAAAAATTGTGATGTCCATAATTACAACACTCGAAACAAAAATAAACTGATATCTCCACACTTTCGGCTTAGTAGGGTCAACACGTCTTTCATGGGTCACTGTATACGTTGTTATAATAAAATCCCCGAGACCATTTTGAATCTTTCCGAAAACATGTTTAAAACTCAAATCAAAAAAGTCCTCTGTAAGAAAGCATATTATAAACTGGATGATTATTTAAATGATCAAAATGCTTGGGTCTGAGGTCACTTGCTTATAGTTTATTTACTTTACTGTATAGCATCAATTATTTTATTAAATAGACTATGCATTATTGTATACATAACTTTAGCTTAAGAATTTATATTGTAATAGTTATTAAGTCGTGTTATGTTGTAGAGTTTCTGGCCGCATCTTCTCTACAGCGACAACACGTTCCGACGCGGTGGTAGCTTTAAAAAAAGATTTGACGTTTGATAAGTGTGCTTCAAGCTCCTATATCGAATAAACTATATTGACTTTTGACTATATTGACTTTGAACCTTAATATCTTGGAAACTAAGAATGATAGCTTATTCAAATAAAAAGTATTTTATAGGGTATTTAATACTTCTTAAATTAGATTTATAAAATGTTTAGTTTTCATTTGTTTGACTTAATTAAAATACATTTATTTATAAATACAGATGCGTCAATTCTATCGCAGAACAAAAACTGAAAAAATCAATTTTTTGTCTCAGGTATAACATTTCCCCACATTAGTGTATGTGAGTGATATAATTACCACATTAATAATAAATGTAAAAAAACAATTGTTTTAGTTTATAGCCTACTTAACAGCGACGAAAATTTTTATAAATTTAAGTACTAGTATTAAATTGTCTATAAAATACCATTTATTTGAATAAGCTATCATTCTTAGTTTCCGAGATATTAAGGTTTGTTTTGTTGGTGACCCGTATTCATTGCACTCGAGTGTACATAGAAGATATAAATGGCTAAAGGACTTATTTCAAAAATTTTAATGGAGTTTTAAAAACCAAAACAATAAACCGAAACAAACCATTCATACTAAACCAATCTCAATGTCTCAATTGCAGCATAACACGGTACAATTGACGGACACAACACGAACCTGAGCAATAAATACCCGATTACCCGGACCATTACCCGTTAGAACCGGATGTTATGGCAGAAACCGGATATGTTGGCAACATGTGTGCTGTCCGTTAATTGGCTTTGAGGAGATTAAATTCAATAGGTACTGTCAGGTAATCGTTTGGGCGGTCGTGATGTTAGAATGGTGGGATATTAATAAGAGATTGGTACAGGATATTGTCGGTAGGTGGCGGTTATTCGCTATGCTGAGATTTAAGATGTTTGGATTCAATAGGTAGGTATACCTAGACACTCCATCAAATGGGCTCGCACTATAAGTTATTGATTGGAACGACTTGAAAATTATTGCAAAACTAGTCGGGGAAATCTACGGATTTTTGTATGGAGTAGGTTGCATTAATTGCACTTTTGGTGAAAATTTGGAATATAGTAGATACATACCTGAAAAACATAAATTCTCAATAATCCCCGATTTTTCATGTTGTATTATTGAATAATTAAGACATTTACAAAACATTACATTTAGGTATGAACAAAAAATGGAAAACTGGTGATATTGTACAGGATGGCTTCGTTCAATACGTTTTACTTATAACAATAATAATCCACGGTTAATATCGTTAATTTGGGTAGATATTTAATATTTTGTAAGTCTTCAAAAATTATAACCTCAAAACTAAATTATTTACTGTTTGTTTTTACACATTACATTTGCCTTTTGATAATTAACTGTCTCTATTGCTGGTATGCTGGTCGAAATATTTTTAGAAATAAGCTTGCCATTTGTACATCAATATCGATTTTAAGGTATTTCTCAGGTTCCTGAGCCTATATAACCACGAAATCTCGACAAAAGTGTTATAAACTAACAGTAATATTATTTCAAACACAATTTACTAAAGTGTCTTTAATGCAATCTCAAACCTTATTTTTCCTAGACTAAACAATTTCGAGCTCGCTTCGCTCGCTCCTGGTATTTTACTGTATTGGGACCAGTCGATATGCCTAGGTATATTACAGAATTCGATCTAGATATTGGATCATAATTATTACAACGAGCAAATCATATTGTAGTAAAATCTAGAGCTCGCTGCGCTCCTTCCAAAGTTTTAGGTAAGTATTTTCGCAAATGTGGCCTAGCCTCCCAGAGAAAAAATTATTGCTACTCTGGAGGGGAGGGGTGCCAAAGGAATCGGAAAAATCCTAGATCCGGGGCTTACGGTCGTTCACCTCCCGTTTCACCGAGAGGGGGTAAGGTAAAAATTAGGGAAGGGCAGGCACTGTACGCAGATAGTACTTACTCTTTCTTATTACACTTACTGTGGTATAAGGTAGGCTAGATACACTATGGCCGTATAATTATAGTTTAGACCACTCCCTTTCTTTGGGTGTCGTACGCGACGACTATCTTCTTCTTGTCGTGTGGGCAGGAAATCCTGGTCTTATGCTGAAACCTTCAAAATGCTAAAGGTGAGTGTTGCTACAATTGCACGCAGGGTTACTTATTTGCGCCGTTCGGTGTGGAGACCCTGGGGCCATGGGGATCGGACGCCAGGCAACACTTCAAAGAGTTGTCGTCGAAGTGTCCGGCGACCGAAGGGCTGGCGCTTACCTCGGGCAATGCATATCGATTGAGAGGTAATGCTGCCAGCGTCGTCGGCACTCTTTCGCAAGACGGCAGCCTTGAGCACATCTTCTATTTAGCCTAAGCAGAGTAGAAGATGTGCTCGACGGAGCCTCATTCTGCTTTTCTGTTTATTTTTAATTTTAATTGTTTTGTTTTTTCATTAGTTTGTTTAGGTTAGGTATTATTTAGATTAATTTTATAGTGTTTATGTTTATGTACTTATATTGTAAATGTTGTAAATAAACCACTTCCTTGATTGTAAAAGTGGTAGTTGCAACTTTTTTGGACTTAGCTTACTCACGGAATAGGCTTGGTAACGACTTCAACAAGACTAATTTTTAGTCGGAGTTACGAAGTGATAGAAATGTTCTAACTAACTTCTTCTTCAGTCTAATATTCCATTCTTTTCTTTGAGAACAAACAGACGAAAGTACAAAAAATTTTCTTTCTGAAATTGAAACGCATAAAAAGCAACTGGAAACTAGCACTCGATGATGGATAGAAAATAATCATAATTTTGTCTTATTTCTATACGAGCAACGATAAAATCTATCTTTCTCCATCTACGTAAGACTGTGACAGGTGGTATAGTAACTTGTAGCCACTTAAAATGAACACAGACGCCATGAAATTGAAGGTTTTGCAAGAGGTAACTGTCGATTTTTCTAAAAGATTTGTTGTAGAATGTCAAGAATATTCTGCAAGCCTCTCTCTTCTCACAATACTCTCTGGAGTCAATTACTCGTAAAGACTTTGGCTTTGGCAAGGTTCAATTCGTATTTCAGAGTAGATTTGAATGGGGCGCAATATGCAGCTCGAGATATAAGCCCGTGTGTAAATCTGCCTCTACCCGGATAATATCCAGCCTGTTATATACGGTGGATTTAGGGCTGCCTCTTACTATAAATTTATACATGATTTTTATACAATTCGTACTAATAACCTGTGTGGAGTACCCAGTAAATTCCCTGTAAACCAGGATCAACAGCGGCAACCATTCACAGCACTAGACTATAACGTCTAGCGACCCCGGGAATGACTCTAATGTGGGAACCAGCAAAGAATGTATTAAGAAACTTCCCACGGGTAAACGCAGGGCCGGGCCATATTTTGCTGGTTTTTAGAAGCTATCTTCTCGTTATATGAAAGACATACAAATTAATCAAAAATATAGCAATGATCTTTAACATCTCGGCTTTATTTGCTATGCAGTATATTTCTTTTTTTTTTAATTCATATGAAACCAGTGTTCAAATGAAAGCCTAAATATTGGAAAATATCTGTATTATGTGCATCTTTTTTAAAAGTTGAAGTCACTTTTACTCGCGATATACACCGTTGTATAGACAATATTAAGATCTAAAAATGTTTTGAAGTACTTTTTTGTAAGACCTAATTAACTCTCAAACATCAATATAACTGCAGTGCATTAGTTACAGCAAAAGGTTATTAATTTATAAAAAGTAAACTTAAGTAGGTATTCAGTTTTTCCTTCGTCTATCTTCTCTTAAGAGGTTTCCCTGACAGAATGACCTTGACCCTTTTAGAGCCACCTCACCTCTACTAAAGAAAGAATTTACACCAAATTTTGAATTAATCTTAATTTTGTGCGAAAATTTGGTGCAGGAAATTTAGTAGAGTTAGTAACCTTTTGTTGTGACTAATGCACTGCCGATTATATCGATGTTTGAGAGAATACAGGAGCTGTATTACTCCGTAGGTAGCTGCGTGCGGAGAAGCGGGGGCTCCTACCTACCTAGGCTTTCTCTGCGGCTCCTCGATTTTTTTGCACCAGAATGTGTACGTCATATGCATATGAGATAAAAATATCCAGAGCTCTGTAGCACCCAAAAAGCGGTACAGCCCTTGTGGTCACAGATACTTATAATAGTGAAACCTCGTGGCTAGACAGAAACCGCACGATCTACACAGCACTCCACGACATGATGTTTACTTATCATTCAAAGTCCTGAACTTTGAATGATAACTACGATATAACTGCAATTCTCTAAGCGCAAACACCGGCAGAACCTTAAATTCGTCGTTGAAACATCTGTGAGCTGTCAATTCGGTATTCGCTAAGGTTATGTCATGTGTCAAACTGATATTAAAAATTTAGACAATCTGATGGATGCAAGAAGGATGTTACATTTGTGAGCTCATCAATGTTTTTGCCAGCGATGTGTCGCTTAGAGAATTGCACTCCAGACATCTCAAAGAAGAGGCAGCCCTACTTAAAAGCACAAATGCAGTGGGTACTAGGTGTTATAAGGTTTATTGATATGCTTTGCAACTAGAAACTTAGGATGCTATTTTAGTGGGATTAGTTATGAACCGTGGGAACCGCTGTAGACTGAGCCAGGAACATACCACCTGGAGGGTGCACGGATGATGTTTCAGTAAATTGGAGAGTTGTTTTTGATAGAATGACAATACCTTTACTCATACCCATTTTTTGCCGACTTTGTCTTAATTGTGAAAATTGTTGAATTTGATGGTCTAAACCACGCATTTTACCTATAGGTAAAATAGAATAAAACCTTGAAATTTCAGGATGGCGGGTTGAGGTTAATACTCCGTACCGTTAATCAAAATATCTCTGGTCAATAAACTTTTACTTTTGGCATCTAATGAAATACCCCTGTGCTGAAACTTTGGTAGGTATGTGAACTTCAGATACGAGTTGACACGTCTCTAAAGCCTTGAACATGTTCATAAGCGAAGCGGTTGTCCAAGATCACGCGAAGACTGACGCTCGTGTTGTAAATCTGAAATAATAGCGCGTAAATGCGCGCTGCATACAAACGTAGTCTGGTGATATTTTCAATACTAACCAGTTAAACTCAATGAAATTTTGCAGAAACAATCTAGGAACAAATCTCTATGCTTGTATCTTGTCCGATTTTCGTTAAAATGTACAGTTTCAATGCTAGGATGAATTTAAGATTTGTATGGAAATCTTTTAGGCACTGTAACTTTAAAGCTGTAAATTTTAAGGAAAATCTATCACGATACAAGCATAGAGATTTGTTTCTAGATTGTTTCCGCAAAATTTCATTGAGTTTAATCGGTTAGTATTGTAAATATCACCAGACTTCGTTTGTATGGAACGCGCCAACAGTAATAAACCCTTAATTCAATGAAATAAATGAAATAAAACCCGACTGCATAAAAAAACCTATTAACTAAAAAGAGAAAAACAAGCTCTATAATCACTAATCAGTTATAAAAACTTTATTTGAGCAAATATAATTTGAATGTTATTTATTAAGTAGGTATTTTAAATAGGTAGGTACTCCGTTACTCTTGAAACAAAATGGCTATTTGCCGTTTTTGTCCGATCCCTAAATATTACACAAAATTAAATCGAAAAACGTTTCCCTACACTTTTTTTCAAATTAAATTTTCACAGAACTGGTTGGTATGCACAACAAGAAATATTTATAAAACTGGAGGAACTACTGTGAATGGTTCCTCCGGTGAAAAGGGAAGATCTTCCGCCAGGCTAAGTGTGAAGCCTGCGAACCGGCCGTGGTCCAACAGATCTTAGTTGAACCTTGTATATACAACGTGTTAATGAATTAACGCAAAACGAGAAAGTATTTTTTTTAGAATCGAGAGCAGAATCGAATGATCATGGTTTCAACATAGGAAATTTTTTTCAAAATATTAATTTATTTGTATGTAAATTTAAAAATTTACTGAACACGATCTCAACCCACCGCTCGGGCACTCTCACCCTACTTACTACCAATACAAGATTCTTAAAATGTATCCATGAGCACGTTAGCGCTATCATTCATTGCTGAAATGATAACAAATCATTTTTGTCTCAAAACATAAAATGCGAATAACTTTGAATTTTAACTATCAAAATAATGAAATTATTGTTTCAATCTAATTATTTTGTTAAAAATCAGTTGGGGTGTATGAGGTTTTGCGCTTATTCATGAACACGTTGTATTTCGAATCTCTGTGATTATTTCTCTTGCGCGATTCATGTCTTATATACGATTGTGATCCTTATGTGAAGCGACTAACGGGTTACCAATGTGACGTCGCAAGTTGTCTTACGTGCACATTTGCGAGTGCGACCGTAGCGCCATCTGTTAACTTCGTTGTTATAACTTGTGGGTGTTGACATCTGTGGAAAGTCCCCACAAAACCATTAGCACAAAAGAATACACTTTTTATTCTGTAAAAGAAAAAGGCGATAATTTTTTTCGGCGTTTTGTGGCCAGTAGTAGAAACATTCGAATGCCTCTTTTAAATAAAACGAATTTTAATAAATACAGCAAAGTCTCTTTGGTATGTTTAAATTAAATGAGTAAGATTTTGCAAGCCAAGTTGAGTTCTATGCATAAAACTAATAAAATTTATTTTTCGTTCAGCTTATGACTATGTAAGCTTGCCAAAGCGTTCTCGATAACATCCTCGCAAGGGTCAGTCCAATCAACATGGGACTGTCCCAAATAGTTCTATTTAGAGTTGCTTGTTACTTTCTACATTACATACTTGTATATCGTTTCGAAAGCATGTGACAATAGATGTAAGACCGAGATAGCCGACGTCACGGAGAAGCAGCATGAGGCTGGTCGTCCACCAGCTATGTGAGAGACAGCGAGATGGCGTGCGTTGCGTGAAAATAATCAACCAATAGCGCGCTCGCTCGATCACGTCATAGAACCAGAAGGCTTCTCAGTGGTAGATTATTTCCCAGGAAGCTGGAAATAGGTATTGTCTGTACCTGGAGTACAGACTGCCTTACAAGCAGTCAAACATGAAAACACTCCTTGGCGGTCGGTAATTTTCAACCTTCTTTCGTACGTTTTCATAGTCGTTGTTGGTTTATCCCTTTCTAATCCAACGACGAAAATAAAATAAAAAAGATTTTATTTCATTTTTATTCTAATAGAAAGGGACAAACCTAAAGTTTGAAACATCGACGTGCGAAAGAAGGTGAACATTACCGACGGTCATGGCCAATTTTCGTGTTCCATGCTTGTAAGAAGGATTGGTATCCTTTATCATTCTAAATCCATGTTATTTCTCCAAACCTGACGGGCTCGCACATCGCTGTTGGCCAGTCAGAAAATTTATAGGTCTTTTTCTATGCAAGTCATTTTAAATTGTTATCTTTTTCTTGTCAAGACATTTTTTGAGTATAGATCATTTTCTAGGTCATTATGCTTTTGGTACAATTGCTATAATAAAATTTATGTATTAAATGCTGCAGTGAATAGCAATGATGGGCGTAATTAATTCAATTGTGTATTGACGGCCCGATAGCACAGTCTGTAGTGAACCTGCCTGTTGTGCCGAGGGTCGCGGGTTCGAATCCCGTAAGGGACAAATATTTGTATGATGAATATGAATATTTGTACCCAACTCATGGATGTTTGTATCTACTTATGTATGCTATATCGTTGTCTAGTCATCATAATACAAGTCCAGGCTATATTCTGGTACTTTAAATGTGACTAGATAATTTGTGTGACAATGTACAAGATATTTATTTATTATTTGAATTAATAAATTGAACGAATGTATTTAAAATGCCATGGGGAGGACAAAACTTTTCTTAAAATAAAGTTGGGGAAGCATAGCATGAACATAAGCGAATATTCCCCGAATCAGAGATATCTTCAATGACTTACATACAACGCTGAAGATAGAAACATGACATTTGAAATATTATATTCTACAGTGCTACATTCACTGTAGAATATAATATTTCAAATTAAACTAAGAAGGATTTTGAAATCAACCCCTAAGTGCCTAATCTACGCGAACGAAGTTTCAGGCAAAAGCTAGTTGTATGATAAAGGTAAAGGTAATATAAGCATATGGGCTCACGACTATATTCCCCGAGGGGGTGTCAGAAATCACTGAACATCCACGTTTCACTAGTACCGAAGCTCTGTCCAGTGTGACGGGAGAGAGCCCGTGACCACTTGTAATGGGCAGTGGGTAAAAAACTTGACTCGAAATTGAAGCATGCAGGTTCCCTCACGATGTTTTTCTTCACCAAAAAGCCAGTGGTGTTACAAATCGTACATAAATTCCGAAAAACTCATTGGTACGAGTCAATTGGGAAAGGTGTAGTTGTGCATTTATGTAATGTAATAAGATGGTCACTTCCAGCCCATCTTTGTACATCGCGGGATTGCCTTTGACTTCCACTTAGTCACTCTGAAACAAAATTAAAATGTAAATTTCTTTTCTTGAGGTCGACGAGTCAATGTGCAAGGCGATTCACAAATTGAAGAATTCATGTTTCTACCAGGAAACAAGGATCTAATATAATACAACCGGGAACTTTCGGTATATTAAACTGTAGTCTTTGCGAACCGCTGTTCACAACCTTAAATTCGTCGTTGAAACGTCGGCGATCTGTCAATTTGGTATTCGCTAAGGTTATAAAACGTATATAAAAACTTCGACGATCTCAAGGATGCAAGAAGGATGTTACATTTGTGAGCTCATCTACGTTTTTGACAGCGATCTCTGGAGTGCAATTCTCTAAGCATCACGCTTAGAGAATTGCACTCCAGAGATCGCAGTGACTCTACCACAAAGAGATTATACCTAATAGAGTGAGCCATACCAATTGTAAAGTGTCCACTTTTTTTTACGTTTAGGTTTGAGTGTGTGGTGTCAAGTAGTATGGACAAAAGGCACCAATGACATATGGCCTTATGTTTACGGTCACTTTTGACACACACTAGCTCAAAAAAAAGTGGACAGCCGCATAAACAAATATCTATAGTTCCATCTCCTTTTACTATTAATGGTACGTCATAAGACAAAAGAGACTAACTACAATCGTAAATTTATGCGGACTCTATGGAGATCCTTCCTCTGAGCTCTACCATCCTCTAACTGGTTGGCATCAAAGATTTGTACGAGATTATTCTGATGACATTAGTAACATGAACTAAACAACTTTTATTATCGGTCAAATGTAGGAGTGACTCAGTGAGTGTAGTTTTTCATGCAAGACCAAGTGTGGCATTAAATACTTTGACTATTTATATGTGGACTGGTTACGCGTGTAATTCTACTAACAAACATTTCTGCCACTTTTTGCGGGGGGCGAGGTAACATTAAATCCGCAACTTTGGATTTTATTCCCCATAACTTTAGATTCTAATTTTGAATGTTAAAAATCATGAAAAGTAGTCTCGTGTGAACCCCAAACGTTCTAAGTTCGAAGTTATTATTTCGCAATTATGGGCTGTCTCGTTTAGTGATAAGGTGTAAAATTGAATGTAAATGCACAAGATCAATTGTGCTTATACCGTGGCAGAATGGAAATGCTACCGCAAGGCTAGTCCTTATAATAATTAGTCAAAGATTAAATAGTATAAATCGAGAAAACAGTGACGATGACTTTCGGAGTGAGTTCCGATAGTGGTCGGAGCAAACGAAGAAGAATGAGGGGTTCTACAGTCGTCCCGTGATCATGGCAGTTGCAACACTGCCGAAATATCGGGAACTCCAAAAACGATAAAAACGTGGTAAGAACCCGATAAATTGATTAACTTTAGCTTAACTTTTATTATGGCAGAAAATCTGAAAATACCAACATAATAATCAGTTTTTTTCTTTCGGAATTGAAACATACTTAATAGACCAATTAATTTACGACATGTTGTATGGTGGGACGGAAAGTAATTATGTATAAGACTTTTTAACCGTAATCGGCACAATTTAGTGATAACTCAGTCTCCGCTTCATCGCTCTTTGACAAACCTTAAGTTTGGACTTTTGAGACGGCGTATTTGGTCAGTAAAAAGTAAATTGCGATCAACTTGTGAACCCCAAAGCACTTAATTTCAGTGGCAAGATTGCAAAGTCAACGTTTTTATCCAAAACAAACCGACGGATAACTGATTGCCTTATTTTTTCACAGCCGTCCGTCGTCCTCCTTTGTAAACAAAACTTATTTAAGAAACTCCTTCGAAAAGAAGATGATTGTTGTTATTTTTGTTAAGTAGTAATTTTTTAGAAAACATGATTTTTCCCGCGACTTCGTCCGCACAAATTAAATAACAGATTCAGAAGTGAAATCATTATAAGCTTTCAAACAAAATAAGTTTTACAAAATTTTTTTTTTTAAGAAAAATTTTTATAGGGTCCTTCTTAATATTCCGCCAGTTTTCTAAGAAGATGACCAGATCATCAAACTGAACATCTTTCTACATCGGAATCAGCAGTCCTATACATTTGGCTCGAGCAGGTTTGCAGTTTTGTATGGAACATCTGATTTTTTGAGTGGCGACGGGCTCACCCCCCATCACACTATACAGTGTTTCGGTACTACTGGTGAAACGTGGATGTCCTGAGGTTTCAGGATATCTCTGACTACTCCCTCGGGGAATATAGTCGTGAGCATATGCTTATGCTTATCTGATTTTTTTTCGCGATTTCGATGTTGGTGCCATAGAGAAAGTTATTCAGTTTGACACTCTGATAATCCGCTTAAAAAGTTTTAGCATGCTACATGAAAAATATAAAAATAAATGTTTATATTCTAAACTAGCAGCCCGTCCCGGCTTCGCACGGGGTAGACAAATAAATTTTAAGACTCATTTTTCTACACCTTCGGTTACATTGTTCAAATTTTACCAAGGATCCCTAATTTTTTTCAAAATGAAATGTAGCCTATGTCAAATTGGAAGAATGTAGCATTCTATTGGTGAAAGAATTTTTTAAATCGGCCCAGTACTTTTTGAGCCTATTCATTACAAACATACAAAAATAGGTACAAATCTTTCCTCTTTATAATATTAGTGTAGATGAAGAGTTTGGCAAGTCTTTTTGTCTGCAAAAGGTCTTGTGTCGGTCGGGTGTTTTTTCGTTTGCCACGAGGCTCCTGCGTTTTCAAGTGTGCAGTTGTAGAATGATGCAAGGATCGCCTCTGGCTTTTGAAATCGCTTATCCGTAGTGTGTCGTTAAAATGCTACGCATATCTTTGCTACGCTAGTGCAATCGTAGCGTTGCTACGCATTGCTACGACGTAGCCGTTTAGCAGTGTAGATATGATTTCTATGTGCACCACACATAATAGTTAAATGTTAAATGTGCACACTATGCCTGCCTCACTTTGTATACTGTCTCTCTGTCACGGGTTTGCTGGAAGAAATCTCTTTAGAGATAAGCTCGCCCTTTGTAATTGTCCAGTATGCTGTTTTCATATATATTTCCGTATGTACAATAAAGAGTTAAATAAATAATTAAATTTAAAAAAATCATGTCTTTGTAGTAAACAAAAACGGACTGCACTCGTATTTCGAATACTTTCATAGCGGGAGAAGACAAAAAATACTGTGTGAACGAGACATAGGGTTCTATCGTGAAGAAAATAAAAATGTCCCTTTGAAAACAAGAAAAATTCGACAATATTCAAAAAACGTATAGAAACATACTAGAAATATAAAAATAAAAACCCTTTATTGAAATTAGCTTCTAAAGTGCGGCACTGGATTCTTAAATCTATCTATCTATCTATAACATAACATTCCCAGTGGGGTAGGCAGAGACCAGGCCGCGCCAATTACTACGATCCTTACATACCTCTTTTGCCTCATTCACATCCATACATCTCTTCATACATGCCCGTCGGTTTCGAGGAGTCCGCATCTCCCGTATTTGTAGGACGCAACCGATTAGATCAGAATACGTCCTACGAGGGCGCCCTCTGCCGACACTTCCACTCACATTAGCAACATATATCTCTTTCGTACATCTGCTGTCACCAAAGAGATTATACCTAATAGAGTGAGCCATACCAACTGTAAAGTGTCCACTTTTTTTGACGTTTAGGTTTGAGTGTGTGGTGTCAAGTATGGACAAAAGGCACCAAGTGACATATGGCCTTATGTTTATGGTCACTTTTCACACACACTAGCTCAAAAAAAAGTGGACAGCCGCATAAACAAATATCTATAGTTCCATCTCCTTCTACTATTAAAGGTACGTCATAAGACAAAATAGACTAACTACAATCGTAAATGTATGCGCACTCTATGGAGATCCTTCCTCTGAGTCTGTCACTCATCCTTTCCACATGACCAAACCAACGAAGCATACCCTTCTCTATTCTTGTCACAACATCTTCTTTCAATTAACATCGATCTCTTATCACATAATTTCTCACTCTCTCAGCGTAACAAAATTCTTAAATATGTAACCATGTATTAAAATAAAAATTATATTTAAAATTACACATAATCAACCTCACCAACGTGCGTCGTCAACAAAACTGCTTCGGAAACATGCGTCGTCAAAATTGCTTACCTTTGACTAATTATTATAAGGACTAGCCTTGCGGTAGCATTTCCCCTCTGCCACGGTATAAACACAATTGATCTTGTGCATTTACATTAAATTTTACACCTTATCACTAAACGAGATAGCCTATAATTGCGAAATAATAACTTCGAACTTAGAACGTTTGGGGGTCACACGAGACTACTTTTTATGATTTTTAACATTCAAAATTAGAATCTAAAGTTATGGGGAATAAAATCCATAGTTGCAGATTTCATGTTACCTCGCCCCCCGCAAAAAGTGGCAGAAATGTTTGTTAGTAGAATTACACGCGTAACCAGTCCACATATAAATAGTCAAAGTTGCTTACAAAAACTCCTTCAGCAACATGCATCGTCAAACACTTAATCGAAAAGACCGTCCCTAGCCGTACGAAAAGTTTATTTATATAGTCATTAAATTACAAAGAAATGTATAGTTTTTCGATGCCACCCAATAACCACCTCTTATTACGGGGGATCTCGGGGGATACATGGAATAAACCTCTTGTCAATAACTCAGTTGATTCATTCACGTCAATTTACCGCTCTGGATTCCACTCCAACCATTTATTTGCATCTCCCTAGCATTGTAAATAGTGTTTTACTTCACAAATATATACATTTAATGGATGCGGCATTTTTAGATTTATTTATATTGTAGTTGACTCGTTATTTTGAAATCATCAAAATTATATAATTGAACCTGAAGTCGCCATGAGATATATCGCAGAAGACAAGGCGATCAAATATTCTAGATTAATATATGAACAAGAAGATCTAAAACAGAAGTTTAAGAGGTGTCCCCTACTGAACGACGTCGTGAAGTTATGTATTTATGCATCAAGTATGTATTTGTATTTAAATAAATTTAAAAAAAAAATTTTTTTTTTTTTTTTAAATTAAATAAATATCTTGGACATTGTCACACAAATTATCTAGTCACATAAAAGTAAGTAAATTCTAAGTGTCGAAAGAATATTGAGAAAATTCAACATTTTTAATAGATATCGAAAAATTTAATTATTACTGAATGTTTTTAACTTTTTTACATGTACAGTTTTACATACATCGATCCATAAAATCACAACCTTCTCTTTTGGGGTGGTCAGAAACTATAAACTTTTACTGAAATTGTCGGAAATTTTGTTCCAGACCCATAACCTGTGAAAAGACTTAGAAAAAAAAAGGGTACATGAGCCAGATGATGGGAGCTTAGCCCGTAGATGGAGACCTTCTACAGGTAAAATACTCCATCAAACCTGCTGCCGTGCGGGAGTGTGTCAAGAAGGCTGGCGGCGTTGCCTCTTTGGATGGCGATGCTAATGCGCTGTCCGAGGTACGCGCCAGCCTTCATGTAGCTTGTAGCGTCTATCAGTTTGTAAATCTTTTTTGATTTGCTTTTTTTGGTTCTTTATTTTCCTTTTTTCTTTTTCTGCGAGTTTGATTAGGTTAGGTCTCAGAGGAAGGATCTCCATAGAGTCCGCATAAATTTACGATTGTAAATCTCTTTTGTCTTATGACGTAACTTCAATAGTAGAAGGAGATGGAACTATAGATATTTGTTTATGCGGCTGTCCACTTTTTTTGAGCTTGTGTGTGTGAAAAGTGACCGCAAACATAAGGCCATATGTCACTTGGTGCCTTTTGTCCATACTACATGACACCACACACTCAAACCTAAACGTTAAAAAAAGTGGACACTTTACAATTGGTATGGCTCACTCTATTAGGTATAATCTCTTTGGGTTAGGTATTACTTCGATTAATTTTATAGTGTACTAGCTGACCCGGCAGACGTTGTTCTGCCATTTTCCCTACCCTACAACTATCCGACACCTACCCTACACCTACCCTACACCTACCCTACAACTATCCGACACCTACCCTACAACTACCCTACACCTACCCTACACCTACCCTACACCTACAACTACCCTACACCTACCCTACACCTACAACTACCCTACACCTACCCTACACCTACCCTACACCTACCCTACACCTACAACTACCCTACACCTACCCTACAACTACCCTACACCTACCCTACACCTACCCTACACCTACAACTACCCTACACCTACCCTACACCTACCCGACACACACTTGGCCGTTTTTTTTGTTTATAAACCTTCCCTGGCATATGCACAACAACCCACCAAAGTTTCATTGCAATCGGTCCAGCCGTTCAGGCGTGATGCCGTGACCAAGGGAAATAGGGATTCATTTTTATATATATACTCGTAGATATGTCAATGTTCGTTGTTGTGTAAATAAATGATTACTAATTACCTGTAAAAAAAATATTCTATGGAACTCTAACGCAAACAAAACTGAGGTAACGAACTAACGGATCTAGTTCAATCAGACAAAACTACATCGCTGGCAGCGAGACAAGAATCTTCAAATTAAACGCACCCCGTTGTTTATACAGGGTGTAGTGTTTGATCACCTGAGTTCTACGTCTAGGCACAGTCACGAACAAAAACGTTTATCCAATAGTTAATAGAACAACACAACGTTTGACGGCCCGATAGCACAGTCGGTAGTGAACCTGCCTGCTGTGCCGAGGGTCGCGGGTTCGAATCCCGTAAGAGACAAATATTTGTATGATGAATATGACTATTTGCACCCGAGTCATGGACGTTTGTATCTATATATGTATTCTGTCTCGTTGTCTAGTCATCATAATACAAGTCCAGGCTAGATTCTGGTACTTTCAATGTGACTAGATAATTTGTGTGACAATGTGCAACATATTTATAAAAAAAAAAAAAAAAAAAACGTGAACCGACGATGGTGAAGGCGGCGGGAACCAGTTAGATGAGAGCAGCGCAGGACCAGTCGTTGTGGCGATCCTTGGTGGCGATTCTTGGTGGTAGCCTATGTCTCCAGCAGTGGACGTCTTTCGGCTAAGATAATGACGATACTGATGAATGTAGCATACCTAAAAACATAAACATAAAGACCCTATTCATGTTCGACGTGTGTATGTATCTAAGTTGTTAACTTATATGTAAGAATACCGACTGATTATAAACGGTGAAGGAAAACATCGCGAGGAAACCTGCATACGCTGAAGAAAATTCTGATCCGTATGTGAAGTCTACCAATCCGCTTTGGTAACGCGTGGTGGATTAACATATAGAGTCCTTCTTAATATGCTGACACTTTTTTAAGAGGATGATCAGACCGTTAAACTGAACAACTTTCTCAATAGCACCAGATTTTTTTAAAAAAAAAATCTGCTCTCCCATACTAAACTGCAAACCTACTCGAGCCAAATGTATGGGACAGCTGACTTTTTTCTCGCGATTTCAATGTTGGTCCCATAGAGAAAGTTGTTTAGTTTGACGGTCTGATCATCCCCTTAAAAACGTGTCAGCATATTAAAAAGGACCCTGTGTATACACCCTCCTTGAAGGTTGGCCTGTGCCCTGCAGTGGGACGTATATAGGCTGATGATGATGATGATCCTGACTGAATATACGTTATAACTGGAGGTTCAAAACTTTTATCCTAATGAACTATTCTTGATTTTAATGTGATTAAGTACAGTATTTTTGTTCGAGACTGTACAGGGTGTCTGTTTATTATTTCATTCGTTTTAATTAAGCGATGACGTTTGTTTTGCATGTGAAATCGTCAAATTTTATGCTTTAGTATGCCATGCTATGTTAAGCAAAACTGCATTGAATTGAAGATATAAAAATAAATACCTGCTTAAAGTTGTTATAACTTATTTCAAATATGTTTTTATTTATAATTTAATGGACTTTCGGTTGTGTTTAGCACTGCATTATTTCTACTAGTGTCAAGTCGGTAGTTTGTGGGTAACAACTACAGAGTGAAATTGATATCATTAGCATCCTTTTGAACTCAGAGTCTACGCATCAAACTGAAAAAAATTTACTATGGAAGCAAACCGATCGGAGCAAAAAAAATCAGCAGTTCCATACTAATACTCGACTTAAATTTACACACGGCGACAGATCAACCTACCCATAGTTGAACTCTATGTTCATGGACATAAGGTCCTACCTTTGACTATTTATATGTGGACTGGTTACGCGTGTAATTCTACTAACAAACATTTCTGCCACTTTTTGCGGGGGGCGAGGTAACATGAAATCCGCAACTTTGGATTTTATTCCCCATAACTTTAGATACTAATTTTGAATGTTAAAAATCATAAAAAGTAGTCTCGTGTGAACCCCAAACGTTCTAAGTTCGAAGTTATTATTTCGCAATTATAGGCTGTCTCGTTTAGTGATAAGGTGTAAAATTGAATGTAAATGCACAAGATCAATTGTGCTTTTACCGTGGCAGAGGGGAAATGCTACCGCAAGGCTAGTCCTTATAATAATTAGTCAAAGGGTCCAACTATGGGTAGGTTGATCTGTCGCCGTGCGTACGATGCGACAGCAGATTTTTTTTTTCTTTTCAGTTGGCTCCGATAGTAAAAGTTGTTTACTTTGATGGGTAGACTCTTAGTTTAAAAGGATGCTAATGATATCAATTTCACCCTGTAGTTATGAACGTATTCTGTGTGAATTTTTCATAATTTATACGTTTTTTATGTACGCAGACTAAGCTGTAGAACTATGTTTCTAAGCCAAGGCAATAAACTTAAATATTCATAAACTATTCACAGGTGCAATTTATAATAATGTCAACACTAACGTTAGCTTTTAAATATTTTTGTGAACAAATGGTGCCATAAATGTCTTCATGCATCTTAGTGGAGACCGGGCACTCCGCTTAAATATGTTTTGTATGAAAGATGACAAATTCTTGCATACCATGAGCATGTAAAGTCATTGTGTTTAGTTATTTATTCATGCACCCATAAACAACTTTGGAACATGCATTTTTATTGCACAGAAATCTTCTTTAAGAAGAAGAAAGAAGATGGATGACGGTGAGCAAGCTTGTATTATTTCTTAAGGGAATATATTTCGGAGCGCGCTCCATACAAACGAAGTCTGGTGATATTTTTAATACTAATCAATTAAAGTCAATTAAATTGAACCATTCAGAAACATTCTAGAAACTAATCTCGATGTTTGTATGAAGTCAGATTTTCGTTAATATGTATAGTTTTAAAGTTACAGTGCCTCAAAGATTTCGATACAAATCTTTAATTAATCCTAGCACTAAAACTGTATATTTGAACGAAAATCTGACTTCATACATAGAGATTAGTATCTAGATTGTTTCTGAAAAATATCATTGACTTTAATTGTTTAGTATTGAACATATCACCAGACTTCGTTTGTATGCAGCGCGCATTTACGCATTCGGATTTACAATTCTTCTAATGATGGATTCGGCTAAAAAATAATTATGGTTTCCTATTGTATGGATTTCGTGGATGAAAGGCTAGACACTGCTTGAAACATCATCCCATCCTGAAACTTAAGAGAAGTTTATTCCGAATGCGTAAATGCGCGCTGCATACAAACGTAGTCTGGTGATATTTTCAATACTAACCAATTAAACTCAATGAAATTTTGCAGAAACAATCTAGGAACAAATAACTATGCTTGTATCGTCCGATTTTCGTTAAAAAATATACAGTTTCAATGCTAGGATTAATTTAAGATTTGTATGGAAATCTTTGAGGCACTGTAACTTTAAAACTGTACATTTTAAGGAAAATCTGACACGATACAAGCATAGAGATTTGTTTCTAGGTTGTTTCTGCAAAATTTCATTGAGTTTAATCGGTTAGTATTGAAAATATCGCCAGACTTCGTTTGTATAGAGCGCGCCAACTGTAATATACCCTTGAGGCCTCTGCCTCGAATTTTGCGGGCAGCGGGGCGGCGGCGGCGGCGGCGGGATCTTATGCGTAAAATCAAATGGACCGGTTCTCGAAAACGCCTGCCACGCCGCTGTTTACGCATAAGATCCCGCCGCCGCCGCCGCCGCCGCCGCCCCGCTGCCCACAAAATTCGAGGCAGAGGCCTAAGAGGACGACCCGATAGGTCAGTTGGTAGTGAAGCTGCCAGTTGTTGTTGTTGTTGCAACTAGGGATAACTTCCGTGCATTCAGATGTTTTTGCCATACTTATAACTGGAAGCAAAATAAGTCATAGTTTCAGTAAAATGTTAGATTCCTCTCTTGTTTCTGTTTTTTGGTAATGTTAAATTTTTATTTTTTGGTTATTTTGCGGTAGGGTCTTCAACTCTGCCATAAATGATCTCTGGAATTGGCTCTCTAATAGCTTTGCTTTTTTCTTATTGCTGTCTCCCGTTTACAGGATACAGAAGGATACAGAAGTCCCCTAGAAGAAGTCTCCCGAAGTCAGATATTTCTTTTTCCTACTCCTATCTTCTTTGATTATTTCATTGCGGGTTTCAAGACAGATTAGAGTCATCCCCCGGTTGATCCTGGAATGTGTGGTGGGCCTATGCCTGATAAAAAAAAGCTGCCAGTTGTATGGTCGCGGGTTCGAATCCCGTAAATAAAAGGGTAAATATTTGTATCATCATCATCATCTCAGCCGATGGACGCCCGTTCTGCGTTGCCCGTATGATGAATATGAATATTTTGTACCCGAGTCGTCGATGTTTGTATCTATACAGGGTGTAACAAAACACTCTAGTAATAATAAGGGGGTGCTCCAGACCATCAAACTGAACAACTTTCACTATGGAGCCTTTAGTAATTTCAATGGGACTAGATAATCTGTGCGACAATGTCCAAATTATAAAGAAGAGGCTGAGTGTGTGCAAGTGGGAGAGGAATACACCACTGCTTACTGTCGTCCTCTTCCTGTACCACTGAGAGGGGGTAAGATAAAAATTGGAAAGGGTATTTAATGTCTGCACTTTAGACCAGGTAGTAACATAAAAAAATAGGTCCCAGAAGGGCACCTCTTCAAGGTCTTCATACAAATGAGCGAAACAGGCACACGAACACATAGACACGCCCGTACGCCGATCTCGCATCAAGACCATTCATATCTTGTATAGTACAGAACTAGATTTACAAGTAACGTTCGAAAAATTGCAGAACCAAATAATAAGAGCTCTTTTTTGTACAGACCGACAGTAAACATACCAAATACGACTAAGATTATGAATCAAAAACAACATATTCGTGCCACCTAACAGCATGCTTCCTCAATTTGTGTGGGTTATTGTGTCAATTTGGCAAGAATTTGCCAAGATTTTGTATGAGACTGGTAGTATGGTCTAGTATAAGAGGTCAAATCTATATTTTTTCATTTTATGTCCCTACGTACGCGTCTAAGTGTGCGCCAGTTTCGCTCGTTGCATGCTTCCCTTCTGGGACCTTTTTTTAATTTTGTCTCAGTACCTTCAAGCCCTTAAGGGTTGCCAACTCTCTTTATATGCGTGGAAGCAACATAAAATCGATATTGCCTATAAATGTTGTTATTGCGCATTAAATTGTTAATGGACTATCTCTAAGGCGCATATTGTTTGCGCTTTATTATGTGCATTTATTTATAGGAAACATATAATTTTCAGTTTTATTTCCCATCGTATAAGGATGGAACTAAGTTCTGTTTATCAAAGAAAATGGGATTCTTTGATATTGTCTATAAAAATATGCTTAAGATGGATGAAATAAAATGTAGATTCGTGGTCTATACTCGCTTTTTGAGCAGAGGGGTTTGTACTTTTATGATTTTTTCAATAAGCATCTCTTTTAAACTAAGAGTCTACCCATCAAACTGAACAACTTTTACTATGGGAGCAATCCGATCGAAGCAAAAAAAAATCTACTGTCGCATACATTTGAGTCGAGTAGGCATTGCAGTTTAGTATTGAACAGCAGATTTTTTTTCTCTGATCGGTTTGCTCCCATAGTAAAAGTTGTTCAGTTTGATGGGTAGACTCTTAGTTTAAAAGGAGGAACACATGCTGTCCTCTTCTGAGGTCTCAGCGGGAGTTATCTTTCTTGAAGTACGTAATACCAGGCCTGTCTCACTCCACAGCTCAGGTACTCTTGACAGCCGACGCCCACCGAGGGGTGAATGGAATGAAACTTCTTGGTCAAATCTCATAAGACTTGCCGCCATTTTGTGAGTAGTCAATGCGAGACTTGAAAACCCTAGAGATGTCACGCTGCCAGCACGTGAAAGAATGAAAGAGGGAGACTATGTAAAGGATGCTTTCATGTCTAATGACTCGGTTCATTTTTGTTTGCACGCACGCCGTTGTGACGGTTTGGTAGGCTATTGGCGAATTGTACGATAGGACGGGTGCGAATAATCTTGCACCTTATTGCCGCGCAGAGAGAGTAGCTATTTATTTAAATCTGTTTCCGAATTGATTCTTCTGTACAGGTAGTACTAGTATTTATTCTGTGCTAAATGTAATCAGCTGATCGAACTTTTGCATGAAAAGCCCCTATTTTTTTTTGCGAATTTCCCTTATGTTCCTTTGGGAAAGTTGTATAGTATCAAGAGTGCAATCACACATTAAAGTAATGCCTTAACACCCTGTATATCTTGCTAATAATTTCGAGAGTCTTATTCTCTTAGGTTTTTAAAGCTAATTTTCTAACCTTCCAAACTCTCTGCCTACCCCAAAAGGAATCCGCGAGTTTCTGCCTAGAATGTCAGTCTTAATTCTAGACCATCTTGAGATAGTAGTCGGTAATATTTCACCAGAAATGTATAAACTTGTTCTCAAATGTTGGCGAATAGTTACGCGGTCGGGACAAAGAGGGTTCCCAGTTCCAGGAATTAATTAATTTTGAACAAATTAAATTGCACAGTGGATTAGTAGTGCTTAAGATATAATTGTACTGGTTCGAGTACAGGTTAGTGTAAGTAGAAAAGAGTGTTTACTGGTAGTTAGATCGGTGGTGGGCGGTCAGACTAATTTGGCAATATGGGGATATTACCGTTGCCGTGCTCCATACAAACGAAGTCTGGTGATATATTCAATACTAACCAATTAAAGTCAATCAAATTTTGCAGAAACAACCTAGAAACAAAATTCTATGCTAGTATGTTGTCCAATTTTCAAACAAATCAAATCTACTAAAATATTTAGCAGTATTGAAGTCTCTGTGACCCTCTCAAAAATGAATAAAATACCTTTTCTCAATATTGTGTGCAGACAGACAGATATACGTGAGAGAACCATTTTATATTAACTGCATACCGATATGTCTTGCTGGAATACACTAGTCAAACAGTAGTTACAATACATATTTTTTACTTTGACTAATTATTACAACTAGCCTTGCGGTAGCATTTCCCCTCTGCCACGGTATAAGCACAATTGATCTTGTGCATTTACATTCAATTTTACACCTTATCACTAAACGAGACATTATAACTTCGAACTAATAACTTCGAACTTAGAACGTTTGGGGTTCACACGAGACTACTTTTCATGATTTTTAACATTCAAAATTAGAATCTAAAGTTATGGGGAATAAAATCCAAAGTTGCGGATTTCATGTTACCTCGCCCCCCGCAAAAAGTGGCAGAAATGTTTGTTAGTAGAATTACACGCGTAACCAGTCCACATATAAATGGTGAAAGATTTTTTATAATGAAACCAAATTAGGAATGGCCAAAAAACTGTTTTGTTTGATCTTTTTTCGCGATTCAATAGTATTCAACATTGTCCCATAGTTAAAGTTGTTCAGTAATGGTCTGAAACACCCCCTTGAGTATAAAACGCATATAATTGTATACCTTATACAGGGTCCTTCTTAATATGCTGACACTTTTTAAGGGGATGATCAGACCATCAAACTGAACAACTTTATCTATGGCACCATAATCGTAATCGATTTCTAACACCACTGGATTTTCGGTGAAGGAAAACATCGTGAGGAAACCTGCATGCTTAAATTTCGAGGCATGTATTGTACCCACTGTCCATTATATGTGGCAACGGGCTCACCCCCCGTCACACTGGACAGAGTTTCGGTACTACTGGTGAAACGTGGATGTTCTGAGGTTTCAGAATATCTCTGACTACCCCCTCGGGGAACATAGTCGTGAGCATATGCTTATGCTTATGCTTATGCCATAATCGAAATCACGAAAATAATATAAAACTGCAAACTTACTCGAGCCAAATGTATGGGACAGCTGTTTTTTTTTCGAGATTTTGATGTTGTTCCAATAGAGAAAGTTGTTCAGTTTGATGGTCTGATTATCCCCTTAAAAAAGTGTCAGCATATTAATAAGGACCCTGTATATTGACCACTAAGCAGATGCAACACAGTTACGCGCTGTTATACCAGAAGCTCTGAATTTTGTGCACGAGTTATGGAAACTGCCTCGGAATCCGAACTTATGTCAAATGTAACTCATTAATAGTGAAATGATGACAATATCGGAATGGTGGCCAAAAGAAGGAAGGAGGTCCGTGGGTAGACCAACGATGCGTTGGTCAGACGACATTGTAAGGGTTGCGGGATCAGATTGGCACAGGACCGTGAGGGGTGGCGCAATAAAAAGGAGGCCTATGCCCAGCAGTGGGTTAATGTGGGCTGATTTGGAGAAGCAAGGAGATGAACGTGGAACAAATTCAACAATAAGATTGAAGAGTTTGTATATCGTGGCGTTTTGCCTCACATATCACTTCTTGACAGGCAACTAAGATGATTATATCAAAAATGTATGTAGAGTTTTGGTCCTGCTTGAATAGTGTGGTGGGATGCCACTTTTCGTCGCTGTCTTTTTTTCTTTTGGTACGTTATACATTATTTGACGATTGGAGCATATTAGGAAAAAAATCTTAGTTTAAAAAAAAAATAGTAACATATAATTAAATGTGAAATAATAAACTTACCTAATAAAACTTAATCTTGTTTTATGATTATGTAGATTTTTGCTAAAGTAGATACATAATGATAGCAACAAAATAATTGCACTGAAAACACACAGTTGCACACAAAACAGTAAAATAAAAGATGTTACCTTAAGCTTTAAAAAAGTTAAAGAAACCTAAACCGTCAGATGACACCAAAAGAGGAAGATGCTGCAATTCTTTGTGGGTGCGGCTGTTTAAATTAATAGGATACTTAAGTCTATTGTCCTACATTGTTATCTTCTGCCTTTGTTAACTAATATTATGTGTGAGAAGAAATAAATAAAGATTTATTAGTATTAAAAAAAAAATTGGTGTCAGAATTATTATAAACTTTTTAAGTCACATGGTCATACCACTAATGTCAACATAACATACCAGCTATCTTCAATGCAGTTGTAACAAGGCTCCTTTGTATCATATTGAAGGTTTCGGGTGAACAAAGTAATAAAAGTTGGTTAGCCTTTCGCCCAACATATACACTGCATAAGAAACTCAAATAA
The DNA here is from genome assembly GCA_963924505.1 of Agonopterix alstromeriana. Lineage (NCBI taxonomy): Eukaryota > Metazoa > Arthropoda > Insecta > Lepidoptera > Depressariidae > Agonopterix > Agonopterix alstromeriana. The sequence continues at coordinate 1,573,395 of OZ004680.1, forward strand.
TGGACAGGATTAGGAATGAGTATATTAGAGGAAGCTTGGAAGTAGCGTTAGTAACCGAGAAACTGCGCAGTAATAGATTATCGTGGTATGGGCATCTGATGCGGAGAGATGAGTGTCATATTACAAGACGAGTGTTAAATATGAATGTGGATGGCTGCATGAAGAGAGGACGACCAAAGAAAAGATGGATGGATTGTGTGAAAGATGACATGTGCAGAAAAGGAGTGAACGCTGAAATGACGGCCAAAAGAGAAATGGAGGAATACTAAATATTGCGCCGACCACAAGTAATGGAATAAGGGTAGGAAGAAGAAGAAGAAACTCTATTAATAATTTAATAAGATTTAGCGAGAAGATGGCCAATGGCCAAAGGGCAATGGAGTGCAGCATCTTAGGTGTGAAACTAACCGATCGCGTTAGAAACACAAAACTGCGCTCCAGGACTGGTATATGGCCGACGTAGGACGCAAAACAGTTCAGCTGAAGTGGGACTCGTCAGGTCATGTCTGTTGCACGCGTTCGAAGAGATGATGGGCCAAAATCACCACAAACTGGGCCCCGCAGGACAGTCAGGCATGGGCCCACCGCACATTCCCACCGCTGTAACTCCTGTAAACCAGGCTCAAAAGCGGCGACCATTCACAACACTAGACAATGTAGTCCAGCGAGCCCGGGGGATGACTCTAATCTGTTTTGGAACCCGCAAGGAGTAGGAAAAACAAATATCCGACTTCCCTCCATCCGACATCCTCCACAGGACTAAATAATAGAGAGGATTGGAGAAAGAAATGAGAGAGGTTTGCCCAGCAGTGGAATACTGAACAGACTACGTAAAAATAAAAGATTATAATCACACGTCAAGTTCTTTTTGGTTATATCTAAGCCTAAACCGCACTATACGTTATACGGAGCACAAATTATTATAAAGCTTAGTACTCACGCCGGTGTTTGCGCTATGAAATTGAGTCGTGCACTCATTGTTTGCTAGCGAGCGAGTGCTGCTAGTGTACATACTGCTTTGTCATAGAGCACAGGTTTAGATGTGCTGGATGTGGCTAATCTTTTGCAGTTCAAAATAATTTTATTTTAAATTTTTGTTAGGGTTCTGTACCTCAAAAGGTAAAAATTGTGGAACCCGTATGCGAACACTTTGTTGTCCATCTCTCTGTCTGTCTGTCTGTCTGTCCCTTTGTCATGACCTTTTTTTTCAGGCACGGGTATAGGTATCGAGTTGAAATTATTACCAAATACTAAAGTACAACGTGGTACAACTAGTGTAAAATTCAAGCTTCTAAGTTATATCAACGTTATCAAAAGATACGGCCATTTATGTCACATTTTGAATTTTGATACTCGCAAATTGCAATTTGACACTGCACTTTGACACTTGCAAATCAAAACCTATAAACCCTTTCGTTGACCAAGAATCATGAAATTTTGACTGCCCGATAGCACAGTCGATAGTGATCTTGCCTGTTGTGCCCAGGGTTGCGGGTTCGAATCCCGTAAGGGACAAATATTTGTATGATGAATATGAAATATTTGTACCCGAGTCATGGATGTTTGTGTGTATATATTATTCTATATTGTTGTTTAATCGTCCTAACACAAGTCCAGGCTAGATTCTGGTACTTTAAATGTGACTAGATAATTTGTTTGACAATATCCATGATATTAAAAATGTAATTTGACAAAAAGCAAGGTCTCAAGGAATAAATCAGAAAATGGCTAGCAATTAATTCACATTCAAAAAATGTTTTTAACAATTACTAACTAACATTTTCGGGAGGATATTTTTTTCCACTACTAAGTTAAGTTTGTTCTTCATAACGGTTCTTAGTTATAAGGGAGTCAACGTTCAGAGCTGAAGACAGAAAAACCGTTGCCAATACTGTATTTTAATTTCTTTGTGTTTCGTTGCATTCGCTGATAGAAATTAAATAAAAAATGGAAGTAGAAGCTGTTTTTAATAATAATATCTATAGTTGAATAATGACTTTTTCATCCAATTTATTCTAGTTTCAGACCTACTCCTTAAATTATTACTTCATGATTAACATATTGTACTAAATATAGGACATTGGGTCTGAATAACCTAACATAATTCGTAAATAAACGTAGATATTTTGAGGTTATTTATGCCACTTCCATCAACTCTACGTCCACTTTGCCAGGTTAAAGTGCTTCAGATGGGAGTTCACGTATAATAAAAGTTAAACATTGTAAAAATCTAGACAAAACTCACACTGTCATTCAAAAGTAAAACAACTGCAGTATTGCTATGTACCTAAACGTAAAATACATAAGTTTCTTCAAACTTCTTTGCTTTACATATAGTATCATATTCAGAATATCTCGGTGAATGTAATAGTTACTTAGTGAGTATCAGCAAATACTGCAGTTAAATTATTAGTTAGAATGTAAAATAAGCAATCAAACGTAATTTATTTGTACAGCTTATTACCAAGAAAATCTGATTTCTTTCTTAAATAGTATGACAATGTATGCCTTTAAAAAGGACACCAGGCTAAACTGAAATTAAACCTATAATAAGCCTTGCTAGGACGAGGCTACGCCGAAACAACAAAATTTGAAGTATCTTATAATTTACAGGGTGAAATTGTTATGATTGGCATCCTTTTAAACTAAGAGTCCCATCAAACTGAACAACCTCTACTATGAAAGTAAACTGAACATATCAACAAACAAAAAAATCTGCTGTTGCACACATTTAAGTCAAGTAGGCATTGCAGTTTAGTATGGAACAGCAGATTTTTTCCTACGATCGGTTTGCTCCCATAGTAAAAGTTGTTCAGTTTGATGGGTAGACTCTTAGTTTAAAAGGATGCCAATGAATATCAAAAGCTAGTCTATAAATATTAATAAATCAATACTGTCACAACAGCAAACTTTTTATGTATTATATATATATATTCAGTACTGTTTCCAAATCGCTAACAAACCGCCCTACATCCGGGAGGCTCTTGAGGAAATGTAAAGGGCCGGGAAAGTGCCCGAGGGTGCCTTAACGACATGCACTTGGGCGAGGGTGACCCTCCCTCCTCTCCGGGTTTCAGGGAAGGTGATAGAGCCTATTATGTGGTTTTGACATGAGAAAATTGGCGCTTTTCTGCAAACTTTCGTGGTTTTTCGAGAGTTCTTGTCGGTTTTTTGTTCAATCTAATCGTTGTGTTAAAATCTTCTCATATAATAAAATTACTTATCGTAGTATAAGCGTAAGGAGGTCGTGGGTTCGATTCCCACAAGGGACACCTAGTGATATGTCACTGTGCGTTTTTCCCCAGTTGGTTAGGACAAAGCAGGCTGAATCACCTGATTGTTGAAAGAGAGATTATTCCGTGCTCCGGATGGCACGTTAAACCGTTTGTTCCGGCTAGTATCTCTGGTGGTAGTCTTCTTCCATCGAGTCGATGTCATGTCATTCTAAATCTTTCCAGCCCAGAATTTCGCTACACGGATAGCATTTTCGGCAGAGTTCATAAGCTCCATTCGCGTGCAGGTGTCCGGGCAGGAAGGGCACGGTACGAGATGGGCCATTGTCTGAGAAGAAACACCACATTCACACCTAAGATCCATCCAGCCTGTGTAACCCCACTTAAACAGATTGTCTTTACTCCGGCCAACCTGCCTTTTCTGTCACTATCAGTAACGTCATTTGCTAGAGTGTGAAAAAATAGCGGGAATACGACCGCACGCGGCAGCACCGGCAGTACTGCGACCTTTCTCACTCTAGCAAATGACGTTCCTGAGCGACAGAAAAGGACAGAGCGAGAAAAAATGCGATTCCGTGCTGCAAGATGAGGCTCAACTCCTAGGGTTCCTTATTTGGCTACGGAATCCCAAAAAGTGGACACAGTACAAGCCTCGAAATTGGAGCATGTAGGTTTCCTCACGACGTTTTCCTTAAATGAAATCAACAGGGTGAAATTGATATGAAATTACCATCCTTTTAAACTAAGAGTCTACCCATCAAATTGAACAACTTTTGCTATGGCAGCAAACCAATCGGAGCAACAACAAAAATCTGCTGTTGCATACATTTGAGTCGAGTAGGCATTGCAGTTTAGTAATTCAATTAAATTTTTGATAAGTGGCATCCGATGTGTTATCACAATTCAGCCAATGTCTCGTTATGTGGAGAGTATACGAAGGAAAATGATCAGTAGTATTAATTAAGTCTAGCGTAGCAGTTTTGCCAATGTAAGTCGTTTATAATCTCAAGTGATTGTTTTAAGGTTAAAACACAAAAGAGTTCACAAAATGGTGGAGCCACGTGCAAGCCCAACGCGCCGAAACGCACGCGTCCGTACTCCGCGAGACTTGCAGCGCGACTTGCAGTTTAGTATGGAACAGCTGATTTTGTTTTGCTCCGTTTGGTTTGCTCCCATAATAAAAGTTGTTCAGTTTGATGGGTAGACTTTTAGTTTAAAAGGATGCTAATGATATCAATTTCACCTTGCATACTTATGTAACATCATACTCTTTCTAATATAGCCCTGGCTTTTATATATGTATATACAGGGTGTAAACTTCAATACGTTACATAATTAACCTTGCTTCAGACCGTCAAACTGAACAACTATCGAGCTAAAATTAAAAGCGTAAAAAATTTTTCTGTTCCACACATTTAAGTCAATGGCGTTTATTTGATACAACGTTATTTTTGCGTTTTCGTTATTGGCCCCATAGTGAAAGTTGTTCAGTTTGATGGTCTGAAGCACCCTGTTTAATATGTAACGTATTTAATTTCATACTACGTATTAATAAAAGAAATAACAATTTAAAATGCCTGCATGCTTCAATTTCGAGGCATGTATTGTATCCACTGTCCATTATAAGTGACGACGGGCTCACACCCCGTCACACTGGACAGAGTTTCGGTACTACTGGTGAAACGTGGATGCTCTGAGGTTTCAGAACCTATCTGACTACCCCCTTAGGGAATATAGTCGTGAGAATATACATACATACATACAACAATTCAAAATTAAATTTTTCCAGCAAAAAATATCAATCTAACATTACACTTCATGCCAAAATAACACAGCGAACCTGACAGTATAAAATGCACCCGAATATTATGTAAGCGAATCACGCCAGTGTATCCAGCTGTGAATTATTACGTCTGTCCAATGATTTATTTGCTACCAGATTGGACGATATTTTTTTTTTCGGTCTCCATTGACATTTTTGTAATATTCTGTCCATTTTGGTTGAATTCCGTAGTAAATTATTCATTTTGTGCCTCTTTTACAAGGATTGTAAATGGATCTGCGACCTTTTTTATGGAGTCATGTTGTGTAACTTGGTTTAGAAAGTATTTTATCTGCGAGTGGATTCGGTAAGTTAATTAATTATGCAGTATTTTGATGCCGTCACCCGAGGAAAGCACACCATGGTCAAATTGATAAAGTCAAAACTGAAAAGAAAATAAAAACCACGCGTAGGTTCGGGTTCCGTAGTTGCCGGTTACAATATACGGACTTAGAAGGGGGCTGTTTGTTTTATACTACGGTTTAACGGCTAATAAAGTCTAAAAAGTAAATTTTACAAGTTGGTCGACTATTACTCGTTAACCTTTAAAGCCTACTTAGCGGTGATAGTTTTCCTTTTAACTTCGTTATATAAACTACTGTATCTAGAAACAACCGTTTAGCTGGCAGGGGGGGGGGGGGCACTTGACTCTAACAAAAGCCTAGCCTTTATATTTCGCCAACGAATCCCTTAATCGAAAAATAGTTTTCCCACACCCACAATATTGTTAAAAGACGTATCCATCACCATGGGATAGACGAGAAAAAAAATTGCATCCCCACTTTTCGTGTAGGGGAGGCTTTGACTAATTATTATAAGGACTAGGCTTGAGGTAGCCTTTCCCCTCTGCCACGGTATAAGTATAATTGATCTTGTGCATTTACATTCAATTTTACACCTTATCACTAAACGAGACAGCCTATAATTGCGAAATAATAACTTCGAACTTAGAACGTTTGGGGTTCACACGAGACCACTTTTCATGATTTTTAACATTCAAATTAGAATCTAAAGTTATGGGCAATAAAATGCAAAGTTGCGGATTTCATGTTACCTCGCTCCCGCAAAAAGTGGCAGAAATGTTTGTTAGTAGAATTACACGCGTAACCAGTCCACATATAAATAGTCAAAGAGGGGAGGTATCCTAAAATCAAGATTTTTCAAGATTTTATTTTACCACTTTGTCGGCGTGATAAATGTGTAATATACCCATGTCAAATTACAGCTTTCTAGTACTAAGCGTCTCTGAGCTAAGCCGCGGACAGACGGACAGACGGACGGACATGGCGAAACTATAAGGGAATCCTTATAGTTTGTTGTTGACTATGGAACCCTAAAAAACAAGTTCAGTAGTTTAGAATTCTGTTAATTAATATTGAACCGACTTTAACAGGACCCATTAAAAATTCTAGACCGGATCTTATTTCCCAATAATGGGTCCCGACTGTTAAAGTCGCTTCAATATTACTTAACAGAATTCTAGATTACTGGACTTGTTTTTTTACCTTTCAGTTTTTATTTAAAATAAACTTTGAGCGCGGACGGGTTTTTTGATTTTTTAATTTACTTTTTATTTGACACATTTTAGTTTTATCAACTTTAAATCTTTTTAGATCCTAAATGGTCATTCGAAATAAAAATTAAAAGAGAAACCTAAAGATGATTATCATATACCTATCCAATGATACCCCACTCGACATAGTTCGTCAACTTGCATTTTTTTATTTTTGACAATATGGCGTCTGGTTAATATGGCAACCATATTTAATTTTGAGTCTTTAATTACATTCGCGCAAGATTAAGACCAATCGATTGACGTAAGAATCATCAAAATCGGCCCACGCGTTTGGTCTCTAGTGTGCCACAGCTCACAAAGGAACACACTTACATACAAACATACATACATAGGCTGATAATAAACACACTACCCTTTTACTACTACTAAATTATTAGGTAGGCATCGCAAACGGGGACAAAGAAGATTTTTGGTTGGTTATTGGTTTGTCCCCGCCTGCAATACCTACCAATAACATTCAAATTATAATAATGTAATTATAATAATATTTAATTTAGTTTATTTCATACTTTTTAGTCCCCATATTGTAATCCGTGTCCCATGATACCCATATTGTAATTTTAAACAAAAAAAAATTTTTTATTCTATCTCTTTTTTATTTCGCAGACGCCATATTAAAATAATATAGCCTATGTCACTCGCACTATTTTTACAAATCTAATGACACCTCACACGTTAAAATCCATCAAGCCGTTTAGGCTGTAGGGCGTGCCAAAGAAATAGACATACATACATACATACATACATACATACAAACATACATACATGCATACATACATACATACGCTCGAAAAACATAACCCTCCTTCTGGCGCAGTCGGGTAAAAAGATGACGATATGGTTTTTTCGGTGTTTGGAGTCAGTCCAAATCAACCTTTTTTAGAATTGTTGTCTGTTTGTTTGTTTGTGTGTTTCTTTGTACGAGCGTCACGCAAAAACTACTGAACCGATTTTGATAAAACTTTTTTGTTTGATAGCTTATGGATCTGACTTACAATTTGGTATATAATTTGAGCGGACGAAGTCGCAGGTTAACTCTAGTGTTTCATAATTATAGTTGAAAGACGTCCAATGATGGCCACAACTCTAATAAAGATTGATACCCACTAAAAAGACAACAAATACGAGTAATATAAAACATAGCACCAATTTCAAATATTATTGATTTTAAACATTTAACAGCAATTTTGTGCTATTTCAAAACAAATTAAAGATTGAAAAATTATGTCTAGGGCGGGACTGGAATCCGTACTCTTCCAAACCGGGGAATTGCGTTTATCCAATTTCGCCACCGAGCCCACTACCCAGAGAACGAAATCGCGGAAAGTGGGGTTCAAGTCCAACCCGAGACGTAATTTTTCAATCTTTAATTTGAAATTACACCAATTTCAAAACTAATCCTTATACGAGGAAACAATTATATTGTAACCAATTGATACTAAACAAAGCGGGCGACACCGGGCGACCGTTCAATTTGTTCACGATCCATTTCAGATCGGCCTTGTCATGCCACTGATCGATGACATTTGAGTAAAACATCTTGCATTGGAACAATACGCACTGCGACGAAAAAACGACAAGGTTTTTAAGGATAGAGCAACTAGAAAACTCAACTTTATTTCTTTTGGTTTTTGACTTAGACGACAATAAGACTATTTTACATCGTTTTTCGGAAAAGGTGAGCCACTTGATATGGTTTAACCATAAATCGGAAAAATAGGCCTTGCTACAACTACATGCTGTTTATAGGTAGTTATAGCAAAATTCTGACGACCTCGAAGATAAAACGGTCTTGAGTTTATGTCGTGTTATTTTCCTACAACAACCATAGTGTTCATTGCAGGATCACAGAAAGTCAATGTAACTTCAGCTGTTGCAATCCCAAAAAATGGAATGATCGTTGCGTTATCCCAAAATCAGAAATAGGCTTAGGTTTGACACAAGTCCATTAAGCGTAAGATGCCCTTGTTTTTCGTACCGTTTAAAAAACGCTGCGTTCATTTAATAAGTGCGTCTAAACTAAGAACTGGTGATTTGTCTTACTTATTTCTGAGGACAGTGTTTGAGAGGCGAAATAATGAAAAATAATCAAACAAATAGGTATTTGTGTTTACTTTTCCTTTATTGCAGTAACGAAGTAAATACCCACAGAGAAATTGAATGATTTGAAAAAATAATACCAGAAGAAATTTTTGTTTTCATTCTGTTTATTCATTTATACAGGGTGTCCCGTAAATAATGGTCCAACGTTAAGAGGAAGATAGCTTAACTAATTACCTAAAATTAGTTTAAATTGTTTTTAAAAATCCATGAAATTCATCCACCAAGAAAATACATATTTTTTTTCATTTCCTCTACCGGACGTCAAGTTTTTTTACACTATCCCTGCGAATGATAACATTTCCAAGATCCGATTTTTGTTAAATATTGCCGAATAGTTTTCAGTTTCAGACCGAGTTCACAGTTTCAGTATTTGCTTGGCTGTCACTTACACCCGTATACAGGGTCCAACTTAATATGCTGACAATTTTTAAGAGGATTTTTCAGACTATAAAAAAACTTATAAACTTTTTCAATATGACCGACACCGTAATCACGAAAAAGAAATGTTGTCTCATACATTTGGATCGAGTATAATTGCAGTTTCGTATGAAACAGCTGATATATTTTTCAAGATTTCGTCTTTGGTTCCATAGAGAAAGTTGTTCGATGGTCTGATTATTAAAAACCTTGCAATAAAGTATAATTGAATTGAATTGAAATATTCAATTCAATTCAATTATACTTTATTGCACACCAAAACGGAAAATACATTTGAATACAGATAAAGAATTGAAAGTAGGTACAAATAAGGCGGTCTTATCGCGAAAAAACGATTTCTTCCAGACAACCTTAGGGTAGAGGAATTAACAATCGAAAAAATAGGTAGGCGGTGTAGCTCAAATAAAGAAATGGCAATGAGTGTATAAATATGAATTTTTAAGGGGATGACCACACCATCAAACTTAACAACTTTCTCTATGGGTCTAACATCAAAATCGCGAAAAAAAATCAGCTGTCCTATTTGGCTCGAGTAGGTTTTGCATTTTTGCATGGAACAGCGGATTTTTTTCCGCGATTTCGATGTTGGTGTCATAGTGAAAGTTGTACAGTAGGTATCCCCTGAAAAAATTGTCAACATATTAAAAAGGACTCTATATAAGGAAAGACCCTATATTACCCTTTCTTCTAGGTTCTAAATACCACAAATTCTATCGTTTCCTTGAAACTCAGAAGAAGCAGTTACTATTTTAAGATGATTAAACCGAAGCTCTCGAGGTCAAAGCGGGTTTGGTTTCAGTGAATTAAATTCCTTTAGCTTGTCTTATCCGGGCTCAGTTTACAAAGATTGATGGAGTGACGACTGTCCTGGTTTAATTTGCGATTTATTGTCTTTTAAAACTGAGTGGACCTTCTGTAAGCGGATAGCGGAAACCTAGGCTGCAATAGCGGTAAATAATCGCTGATTGAACCGTGATTGGACTACGTATAACTTTTGACACACTTGGTATTGCGCTAATCGCGGTACTGCTCTTGACAGCCGTTAGAGCCGTTTTGACGGATCGCACAGACGTTAAGGGCTGTCAGTTAAATAGAGACTATCGCGATGTGGAATTCAGCACAGTTGAATGGTAATTGGATTGCAATGTGATAAGAACTGAAATTGGATAAGAATAGAACTTCGATGTTTTAATTTAGCGCAAACGGGCTACTGTACTTTTAATATAAACATTTTTTCTAATTTGCGATGGGAATGCGCTTTGGTTCATATTCCTGATGGAAAGGGCACATGAAGCAAAAGATGTAGCGAATTCGTACATAAAATGCAATGTTATTTGCTAATGTGTAAGCAGAGCATCACCATAAATTTATAGATTATAATAGTACACTAATAGATAATAATATTACACTATAGAAGCGAAACTATGGTTAAACTGTGGGGACTTGCCACAGATGTCAACACCCACAAGTTATAGCAACGAAGCTAACAGATGGTGCTACGATTGCACTCGCAAATGTGTACGTAAGATAACTTGCGACGTCACATTAGTAACCCGTTAGCCGCTACACATAAGGATTCATCATCACAGAGATTCGCTATATATACAAGGTCCAACTAAGTTGGACCACGGCCGGTCCCCAGGCTTCACACCTAGCCTGGCGAAAGATCTTCCCTTTTCACCGGAGGAACCATCCACAGTAGTTCCTCCAACCAACACGAGATAGGCGTTTCTTGACATTTGTATGCGTGTTTTCGTTTCTATTATGAACTTTTATTTTCTATTCATATGGGATCACCCCGCTCTTAGCAATTATATGTCAATCGGTATTCTGATTCTGTCTGACTTGTTCCCAGAGTAAAAACGCTTTGTGATCTTGTTTCAAAATTACCTATACAATATTGAACAATTACACAAATTACGATTACTTCTTCTTGGCGACTTTTTAAATCATAACAAATGTTAAAGGAAAAATTTAAGGTTAATTTTTGGTTTACCGATTTGCTTCACCATACATTTAGCAGTGTCTTACACTCGGTGCGATTCGGTGAATTGAAAAAGTGTCTGAATCGACATTGTTGGCAGGATAAATAAAGTTGATTTACTATTCTGAACAAACTAGTAAAATCGCTAACACTGGCACCACTTATAAACTTGATCTCAATGTATTTACTCAAGAAAGAGCAATCTACTAAGTACTCCTTGAGGTACGGAATAATTTAATTCACTTTGTTTCGAGAACAATGCAACGGAGAAATTAAAAGACACCATTTTGTTTTCATTATAACTGCTAACTGCGATCCTTTTCAACATCTACAGAAGAGCTGAGTAAAAAGGAGAGTGGGTAAACTATGAATTAATACGCAATATAGAGGGAAATAGAGGAATTATTTTTACGTATACAACGTGTTAATGAATAAGCGCAAATCTCACACACCCCAACTAATCTATAACAAAATAATTAGATTGAAACAATAATTTCATTATTTTGATAGTTAAAATTAACTACTAGAAAGTAGTTTGTTGAGAATCGAGAGCAGAATCGAATTATCATGTTTTCAACATAGGTAATTTTTTTCAAAATATTAAATAATTTGTTTGTACAACTAAAAATTTACTGAACTCGATCTCAACCCACCGCTCGAGCACTCTCACTCTACTTACTACCTAAACAAGATTCCTAAAATGTATCCATGAACACGTTAGCGCTTTCATTCATTGCTGAAATGATAACAAATCATTTTTGCTTGAAAACTTAATAAGCGATTAACTTTAAATTTTAACTATCTAAATAATGAAATTATTGTTTCAATCTAACTATTTTGTTATAAATCAGTTGGGGTGTATGAGGTTTTGCGCTTATTCATTAACACGTTGTAAATACTTTCGTCCATTCTGTCTGTTCGTCTTTGTGTCCCGCCTCAATAACTCGCTCATTTCTGCACCTATTGAATCCAAATTTGGCATGAAGATAGATAACAGTAATCCAAAAACAGAAATGTAGTAGTTATTAAGAAACACATTTTTTTCGATTGACTGATTGCATTTAGTATGGAAAGTCCGAAATTTTTGAACATAGAGATTAGTTTCTAGATTGTTTCTGAAATATTTCATTGCCTTTAATTGGTTAGTATTGAAAATACCACCAGACTTCGTTTCTATGGAGTGCGCTCCGAATTTTATTCCCTTAAGTTTACACCCTGTATTCTAAGCCAGAACCATGCCTGGCTTATTTTCATCCTTTATGTTTCTTTTACATAAAAGGACAAAGAGCAGTCCCGTTTGTTCCCGTGGCTACCCTTAAAATTAGTCACGTCTCCACTATAATTATTATAAAACAAAAAGCAATTTAACTAACAACTCTACTTTCCACTTTAACTAAGGTTCTGGACACACAATACTTGAATCCTCGCTTCAATATTGTTAGTTAAATTCGTCTGTTAAGAGGTATCCCCGACCGAACGACCTTGACCCTTTAGGTGCACTTCCGATGCCAGCGGCCGATGCGACTGACGCGCGCGTCTGACGCGTGGTTCTGGCATATGCCATATGCCTATCGCATCGGCCGCGCGCGTCTGACGCACGCATCAGTCGCTGGCATCGGAAGCGGCGCCATACCTTTTCATAGTAATTAGTATTGTCGCATCGGCCGTCGGCCGCGAGCCGCGCGCGTCAGTCGCATTGGCCGCTGGCATCGGAAGTGCACCTTAACAGAGTCGCCTCACCTCTACTAAACTACATAATTTTAGCAGGTATACCTATTTTTGACTGGTTCGTCCTTCATTATGTTACCGTGGTGCCTTCTAATCCAAGGAAACTTAATTCGAAAATCTTAAGATTTTGCATCAAATTTCGAATTTATCTAATTAACTCATCAATTAAAAGAAATGTTTCATAGCATTTTATTGTCTACACACTGTTTGCCGCGGGTAAAAGTGACTTCAACTTATAAAACAGATGCACGTAATACAGATTTTTTCCAATATTTAGGCTTTCCTTTGAACACAGGCACATAATAAATACTCGTACCTCACAGGTTTCATATGTATTTTACAGAAAAATAAGAAATTTACTTCATAGCAAATAAAGCCCAAATGTTGAAGATCATTTGTATGTCTTTCAAATAACGAGACGATAGCTTCTAAAAATCAGCAAAATATGGCCTGGCCCTGCGTTTACCTATGGGGAGCGTCTTAATTAGACGGCAAGGATTTTTAGTAAAATTGCCATTTAATGAAAAGCCTAGCTACGATTTCATAGCAAGTATAGTAGTCATGTTTGCAAGTTTCATCTGAAAATGATCACCTGCTTTTGGGCAAGGACTATATTGAGCTGGGACCCCCCATATTTGCTGCTGTAGCATACACTGAATTACAAGTTGTCTTATTGGTGTTGCGAGCATTGTATTCTGGTTTTGTGAACTTGTTGTGAAATGTAATATTCTGTGTGTGTTACAAATATTTTTTCTATCTATCTATGTTTCAAGTAATGTCTTTATAAGAAGCCTAATTCCCTTCGTCATCTACAGGGTGCTTTGACTAATTATTATAAGGACTAGCCTTGCGGTAGCATTTGCCCTGTGCCACGGTATAAGCGCAATTGATCTTGTGCATTTACATTCAATTTTACACCTTATCACTAAACGAGACAGCCTATAATTGCGAAATAATAACTTCGAACTTAGAACGTTTGGGGTTCACACGAGACTACTTTTCATGATTTTTAACATACAAAATTAGAATCTAAAGTAATGGGGAATAAAATCCAAAGTTGCGGATTTCATGTTACCTCGCCCCCCGCAAAAAGTGGCAGAAATGTTTGTTAGTAGAATTACACGCGTAACCAGTCCACATATAAATACCTAGTCAAAGACAGGGTTTTAGGGTAAACAGTTGCATTACTTTAAGGGGTGATTGTACCCATGATACTGAACAACATTCCCTAAGAAACCTATAGGAAATTCGCAATAAATTTTAATAAACGTTCGATCCGCTGATTGCATTTAGTATGAAAAGTCGAAAATTTGTTTCGCGAATTTCATATAGGTTTCTTAGGGAAAGTTGTTTAGTATCATGGGTATAATAACCCTTTTAAGTAACGCAACTGTTTACTCTAACACCCTGTATAATACACATGAGAAGAAATGGTGTGGCCCATTTGACTACTCCTACTAAGCCGGAATCACACGGTGGATAAATCTGTGTTCTAACTCTCTTTCGTCTGTACTAAACCTAACCCAAAGTACATCCTCTCTTCCTTAAAGTAATGTCCAACATCTGCCTATAGAGGGCGCTGTACAACGTAATGGACAAAAGTTTTGGCGCCGCGTGTTCACTATACCCGCTACTACAATATGAATAATTGTTTTAATAAAATGTTTAGATTTATTTTTCGTTTCTGGTGAAGATATGAGAAATAGTAAATTGTTCAAACTTTTCTTAACTATTGGTGTTTTCTTACGTTCTCTACTTTTCAACCCCCGACGCAAAAAGAAGGGTGTTTTACTTTTGAAATATTGTCTGTCTGTGTGTATGTCTGTCTGTCTCGGCTAAATATGATGAAGAAAACAGCCAGTGTGTCTGTAGTGTGTTTGGGCGTTAGTCCACCAGGCACCAGAATAGGTAATAGTATATAGTTCTACATACAGAACGGCCACTCCCGCCCCCCTCTGACTTCAGATACCCCACCTCACCTCACACTTGAGGGGAAACTTGAGGGGAGCCGAGCAAGAGCAAGGGTTTGATTTAACTACATAAAATATATTTTTTTTCTATACTCTCAGTAAAAATAAACTTTGGAAAATAACGCTAAATTCAGATTATCAGTAATTCTTGATAGCTTAAATACTATTTTTAATACCAGAATGAACTATTAAAAGTAATGAAATGTTTTATGTTCATACGATGCGTGGTAAGTAAATCCTACACATACAACGTGTTAATGAATAAACGCAAAACCTCATAAACCCCAACTGATTTATAACAAAATAATTAGAAACAATAATTTTATTATTTTGATAGTAAATTTTAAAGTTATTCGCATTTTAAGTTTTCAGGCAAAAATTATTTGTTATCATTTCAGCAAAAGTTTCAGCAATGAATGAAATCGCTAAGGTGCTCATGGATACATTTTAAGAATCTTGTTTTGGTAGTAAGTAGGGTGAAAGTGTCCGAGCGGTGGGTTGAGATCGAGTTAAGTAAATTTTAAATTCTATAAACATATTATTTAATATTTTAAAAAAAATTACCCATGTTGAAACCATGATAATGCGATCTGCTCTCGATTCTAAACAAACTACTTTACGTTACTACGTTGTCGCATGTGCGAACGTCATCATGTCAAATTTAAAACGTTGTTTGAAGTGCCGGACCTGTTATCAGGCGTTCTTAACTAAGTTGCATGAAAACCTCTTCAACAGTTTTACGATGATAATTTTTAACTGCGAGCTTTCAAGGGATCAGCCAATATCACACCTAAAAACATCGAGTTTGGAAATCAGAAATATTATTATAGTTAAATGCATTTCTCCAATTACATCCATAGAAATCAAACACCCGACTAAATGCAACAAACAGTGCTAAACTTGAGTTTGATAGAACAAAGTGAATATTGAATCTGAAGGCCGCTTTACACTTCACTGAGTATTAAATTTGATTTTGAGTCACATTGCAAGTTTTGCCGCGAGCAGTTTTATTTTCTGGTGTTCGCATTTGAGCTAGCCACGAGGCTCCGCAATCTCTTCTCAGACGTGTTTTTACTCAAAAACAATCTCCCACAAACTACTTGACGCTGGCGGAAATGCAGTGCTAACGCACAAATAAGAGTACATTAAATTTTTATTTTTAAAAACATTTTACTATGAACCTGCTAAATTAATCAATGAATCTTAGAAAAAATATACGTCTAGAATGAGCCTAACGCTTAAAAAAAAACGGGCCAACTTTTGTAGGTTGGTGGATTACAGATTATGTCTGAGTGCGTGTATATGGATAGGGGTTTAGAGGCCAGTACTGATTGCAATTTTTATCGACGCTTTCTTAGCTTCGACCGTCGATCTTGACATATAACTTATCCAAGGAATGAAAGTTTCATCATCACCATCATCATCAGCCCATCATCGTCCACTGCTGAACATAGGCCTCTCCCAAGGCGCGCCACAAAACTCTGTCCTAGGCCTTCCTCATCCAATCGCTCCCCGCTACTTTTTTTAGGTCGTCTGTCCAGCGGGCAGCAGGGCGTCCCACACAATGAAATGACACGTCCCAATGAAAGTTTAATGAAAATTAATTTTGAGGCGTGAAATTAATTCAAAAAGCATCCATCCATCCTCCACTATCAATTTAAAAAGTTGTGAATATTTGTAAGTTTACTGGACTGAGTTTGGAACCTGGTAGTGGAAAGTGGGTATTCTGAATGTTTTTATAATATATCTGACTCGTGATATTAGGCAGGATTTGTGTTCAGAAAGGGTTTACCAGATATTTGCAAAAAGTTTTAGTAAGTAATACATTGTAGTGTAGGTAATTTTTACCCGACTGCGCGACGCAAAGGAAGAGTAATGTGTTTATCAGACTATGTATCTTTGTTTGTATGTACCTACCTAAGTGTGTTCCTTTCTGGCACACTAGAGACCAAACGCGTGGGCCGATTTTGATGATTCTGACGTCAATCGATTTTTCTTAATGTTGCAAGTGTCACTAAAGACATGTCAGTAATCGAAATTCAATATGGCGACTACCAGACGCCATATTATGAAAAAAAAAAAAAAAGTTGAACTATGTCGGGTATCATTGAATAGGTATTTGAAAATCATAATAAGTTGCTATAACGATTTAAAGTTGAAAAAACTAAAAAGTGTAAAATAAATAAGTAAATTTAAGATATCAAAAACCCGTCTGCGTAAAAAGTGAACTTTAAATACAAACTGAAAAAAAAATAAGTATGTAGTCTAGAATTCTGTTAAGTAATATTGAAGCGACTTTAACAGTCTGACCCATTAAAAATTCTAGACCGGATCAAATTTTCCGAATAATGGGTCCCAACTGTGACTGTTACTTAACAGAATTCTAGACTACTGGACTTGTTTTTTTTTTTCTTTTCAGTTGTTATTTAATTTGTTGATTATATGCAAAAATTAAACTTGAAGCGTATGTCGTGTCATTGCCGTTCCGTCTCGTACAAAGCGTCCTTACTTCGACGAAGCCAATCCGCAAAACTTTGGTTAATACAGACCGATCGAAACAGGAAACTTTAGTAGCCAAATGGCTCCAACAAAATTGGTGCAACCATGCCAACAGCGAGTTCCGAATTATTTACTAATTTCGTCTTGACACCGCCGCGTTTACACCGCATCGCATCAATTGTGCAGAACATACGGTGCTTCAGAAGACACTGAACCGTTGGTCCTGGATAATAACGTTAGGCACGGTTTATGCAGAAGAGACGTGTGGCGGTGGCAGATAATGAAAGTAACACAATATAAACCTTATAGTACGTGACACAGCGTCTTTTTTGTCGTAAAGGAGAATCGCGCCCGCGCCTCCAGGTGACGTCGCCTGGAGGCACGGGCGTAATTCTCCAAACGACGCTATGATACGTACTATAAGGTTTATAATTGTGTTACTTTGACTATCCGCCACCGCCACACTTCTCTTCTGTATAAACCGCGCCTTAAACGACGAGCGGTGTACCAATATACAGGGTAACATTGATATCATTCACTTCATTTTAAACTGAGAGTCTACCGATCTAACTGAACAACTTTTACTATGGGAGCAAACCGATCAGAGAAAAATCTGCTATTCCATACTAATCTGCAATGCCTATTCGACTCAAATGTACAACAGCAGATTTTGTTGCTCCGATCAGTTTTCTCCCATAGTAAAAGTTGTTCAGCTGACTCTTGGTTTAAAAGGATGCTAATAATATCAGTTTTACCCTGTATACTACACCAGGTCCCAGGGTTATTGCGGCGGCTATGAAATATAATACATTTGAGTCGAGTTGGTAAAGCAGTTTTATATCAAACAGCAGATTTTTTCTCGATTTTGACTCCAATAAACAGTGAAAGTTATTCAGTATGATTGTCAGCCATGTCCAGGCTGATGATGATGTTGCATAGATGTATAATTATATTGATTTTGTATAATGAGTACTGCATTACTATCTGCTAGGAGGGATATTCCCTGCACCTTCAAATCAGTTTCACCGCACACTCCGTCCCTGGCAGTGATCTTCAAACTAGATTTTCACAATTCTATAACTTATAGCTTACCGCTTTTCATTTATTGAAGTCATTTTCGTTTGCCAAAACGCCTCGTTAACGAAAACATATTTACAGTACGGTGGAACTAACGCCCACAAATGCATTACGTTCGCAAGAAAGTCCCTTGTTTAGTACACAACGAGTGCATTTGCTTTGAAGACGCAAGATGAGCTTGGAGCAATTAACCTTTGTCGAGTGGTGTATGGCTGTGTTCTGGCGTAATTTGAATTTTAGAAGAGCTGCAAAGATAATGGGGTTGAGAGATAATGCCATGAGTTGTGTTCAGAAAATAATGAATGCTTTTCAAAATGTTCCCTTTTGAAAATATCATAGAACTTAAATTATTACATGTTGCCACGGCTTCAACTGGCGAGATGTTGCACAGGATCTTGCAATAGTGGCGCTCCCTCTTTTTTAAGGCCAAGACCCACTCGGTGTGGATGTGCTAGCGAACAGAGTGAATTACTATCTCCTCCTAAAGACGAAAGAGATTGCAAAATTGGTCAGGCTAAAGTGTCGGTAGCTTAATTGGTACAAAACTGCTGGTCAGAATCGGAACTGACATGCGAGCTGATTGGACATTATTACACTCATCTACGGTTGTTTAATGACATGCTGCTGAGGAACTCTGAGTATTTAAGGCGTTTTAGAAAAAGTTTGCCCGTGTTTACGAACGAAGTTGATGATGTTTGAGAGTTGTGATTTTTTACGAGTTGTTAAAGAGAAAAATTAAATGCTTTGATGGTCTTTGGACTTATCGAAAGGTTGACATACGAAACAGAATGGTGGAAGGAAATATTGGCAAAGGAAGATCTAAGTGGTCGTACCCAAGATATACCCATTTGGGGACGAATCAAATTAAAGATGGAAAAATTAAGTCTCGGGCGGGACTTGAACCCGCACTCTTCCAAACCGGGGAATTGCGCTATCCAATTTCGCTACCGAGCCCACTACCCAGAGAAGAAAATTTTCAATCTGCACCGTCTTAAGGGGAGACGTGATCGCCATCTAATGGAAGTTATTACAAACTAACCAACCGCCTGAGAAGCCATCGCCGCCTTATCTATTCAAGTCCCGTCCGAGACAAAATTTTTCAATCTTAAATTTGATTCAAAATGTCACAACATGGCTGTAATATGTTTAAAATCAACAATATTAAAATACCAGGCTAAAATGAGCATGAATATCTTGTCATGCATTCTCCTCTAATTTCTAGAGGAAGCCAGGAGAAGTGTGTCAGTACCGCTAAAAGTGAAGGTCCGTCCTTATAGCCTCCGAGTAAAAAGGAATAAAAATAAGTTTTTACAGGGTCCTTCTTAATTTGCTGACACTTTTTTCAGGGGATGATCAGACCGTCAAACTGAAAAACTTTCTCTATGGCACCAACATCGAAATCGCGAAAAAAAATCAGCTCTTCCATTCAAAACTGCAAACCTACTTGAGCGAAATGTATGGGACACAAGATTTTTTTTCGCTATATCGATGATGGTCCCATAGAGAAAGTTGTTCAGTTTGACGGTCTGATCATCCCCTTAAAAAAATGTCAGCATATTAAGTTGGACCCTGTATAGATACGTAATTTTGTAAAAGCAATAGCTGTCTCCGAATCGCATGCAAATATTGTAACGAAAATTTGATCGCTCTATCCAACCTAACCACCAACTAGGTGCTTTGCGTGCCTTCCTAAGAATGGAGAAATTTATTCTAAGACCTATCCTTGTAAATTGCACTGCTCAATGCAAGCTCTACATCGAAGAACGATGCTAAAGCATAACCTTAAGTTATTATCTTTTATATTAAAAATCTGTCGCGACTATAACTTAGAAGAGAAAATTGAATAGTGAACAGAAAGTAGCCGCAAGCGCCGGCGCCTCCTGACTCTAATATCTTATGCATACATACTACAAGTAATATAAAACTGAAACTAATTTAAAAGTGAACTGTTTTTTAAGGTTTCGTGGTTATTAGCATATATGCTCACGACTATATTCCCCGAGGGGGTAGTCAGCGATATTCTGAAACCTCAGAACATCCACGTTTCACCAGTAGTACCGAACCTCTGTCCAGTGTCACGGGGGTGATCCCGTCGCCACATGTAATGGACAGTGGGTACAATACATGCCTCGAAATTGAAGCATGCAGGTTTCCTCTATGTTTCGTGATTATTAATTTAGGTATTTTCCTTCTGGTCACAATTTTTATTCCCCAAGGTAATGTCAGAATTGACCAACTTAATATGTTAAAGGGGATAGATTGATAGATAGATAACTCATTTAATGATGATGAATGTTCAGACCGTTAAACAAGTAGAATTGTAGTGAGCTTATATGCGAATGATAGACTTCACCATTTCACATACGCATCAGAATTTCTTTTTCATTATACGCAGGTTTCTTCACGATGTTTTCTTACACTGTTTGAGAGCAGTCGATATTAAGTTACGTACATTAGTTAGAAAAACTCATTGGTACATGGTATTGGTATATGTCATTGCTCTTGATTTCAGTATCATACCTCTCCCTTAGTATGATCCAAATTGGCATCGAACCACCATCGACCTCTGCATGGAAGGCAGGGTTACTAGACAACAACGGCTTTTTATAAGAAGTATCTCATAAATACTCATAATTTACGAAACCCAAACTACGACCAAAAAATAGTTTCTCTCTCCCGCACTACTACAATTCACAAAGGGTCTAAATTGCAAGTGTTAACTTTGTGCATCCCACCCGTGGGCAATGGAGGAGAATGCTTAAACAGCCTCTTGCAAAACTTTAACTGTACCGACGTTAACAAGGAACTTTTTGATATTGAAGCGACTTTTGCGAAAAATATTCCCAGGCTATGAATGATATTTAGAGAGTAATTTCGAAAATTAGACCCATTAACAGTATGCCTATATTTAAGAAATTATCAAATTAAAGCAAAGTCTGTCTAAGGATAAAAATATTTTGTGATGTTTCTTGTACTGGAATCTAGACCGTATAACGATCATTGCCGACTTATCCGGGTGCATTCAAAACACTTCTACACATTGGGTAACAAAAATGCCCAGAGTATTCCAAGAACAAAGATGGATGGCGACAAAAAAAAATACGATGTAAGCTATTTACCTAGATTACCTGTGGGGTTGGCATGGCAGCGTGACATAATTATAAAGGTCGCTCTTATCTCTCTTTTATTTGTAACAAAGCGAGAGACAAGGCACGAGATAATGTTGTCGCGGGCATCATGTTTGGCCCTATGGATGCTTTTAAGTATGATTAGATTGAGCTGGCTCAAGGCTTTGGTACAGAGGATGAAGGGAGAGGCCTTCCCCAGCATTGGGACGAAAGAGGATAAGGGAATAATGTGAAGCAAGGCTTACCTTTAGCATAATATAGCTTTTAGGTTGTTTCGGGTTAGATAAGATAAGATAAGATAAATATTCTTTATTTGCACACCAAGAATAGAAAAATACAATTTAAAACAGCAGCGGGTTAGCAGTGGGACTACCTCCGTGGTCTTATGGTTAAGAGCATTGGACTCTTGACACGGAGGTCGTGGGTTCGATTCCCACGGGGGACACCTAGTGATATGTCCCTTTGTGAGTTTTTCCCCAGTTGGTTAGGATATTGCAGGCCGAATCACCTGATTGTCTGAAAAGAACGATGATCCCATGCTTCGGGTTACCCTTGGTACCACGTTAAGCCGTTGGCCCCGGCTACTATCACTCGTGGTGGTAGTCGTTACATAAAAACCACGTCAGAGGCCTGAAAAAACTCTGACACCAGGGTTTGCTGCCCACATGATAAGAAGAAGTGAGATGAAGAAGATTAAGAAAAAAATTTGCTTCCCCTTCCAGTAAATTTGCATCTCTGTTCCTCCCCAGCGTAGAATGTATTACTTTTTTATTTTCTATCTCTTTATGTCGCCTCGCGCCGCGCCGTCGTCCGGCATTTTAAATAGCACTGCTAATTTTAGACTTTAACAATATGCATTTTAAAACTAGTACACATTTTATAGTAGCGCAGTGGCTTGCATAATTAGTGGTGTATTTAAATTTGTTCTTATTATTTTTCACAAAGACGAATTATAAAGGCAGGTAGGTTGTCTTGGAAGATATTTGAACCCGCAATTAGCCAATTTGGGGTTTTGATTTCATCCCATTTCTATCGATAAGTATAAACTAAAGAGTTTACAAGCATAACGCTCATACTATTTTCCCAGCCAGAGATTCAGAGAACTTTTTTAAGTCTTAGTTCAAACTCCCGTTGTCAAAATCCATACATTTTCGCCCTACTTAGTTCAAACTAAGACTAAAAAATCTTAGTCTCTGAATCTCGGCCTAAACATAACATGTTTAGAATATAGGTATACACATTTCACTAGCAGAAGTGTTCAAACACTGTCCAGAGTGACAGGTAGTGATCCTACCCCTGTCCCCTTGGATGGTGGATACAACACACGCCTGAAAATAGAGGAGTACGAGGCATGAAACATTCTACCACGGACAATTCTAATTCTACAACCGTAAAAAGTTATTATCAACACAACTTTACCTAGAATAAAATAATGTTGGTGCTTCAGTTGGGATTAAATAATCAATGAAAATATTCACAACAATAATTTACTACATTCGTTGCTGAAGTAAACCTTCATTAAACCTACACGGATATTATCAAAGTATTTCAGTTCCCACTAAGCTATTATCCAAAACGCCACTCAGCTGGATTGGTCAGGCTTTTGTACTAAGCTGACCTATTTGAAAACTGTGACTCTAATCACCTATAAATCGATCCTGTTTTAGAAACACGCGAGTGAATACTGCGAATCAACATCGGTCGATGTTTATATTCAACTGTCATACTTATGCTATTGTCATAAAGAGCCTGCATAGTTTTTTAAAGATACGGTTTCCGAGTAGGAAAAAAATACCAAGAATTTGGGCTGGAATACGATCGCAGTGAAACAATAAGCAACAGCATGCGATAGTTCTCCCCCAAATAACAATAAGTTGGGATAGTCCAGAGATAGACCACGAACTGGTAGACGTAATGTAAGACGACCCCCGGCCTACTAGAACGACGACCTGAGACAGGCAGCTGGCAGCATGTTTGCAACTGGACAAAGATACAGATCTGTGGAAGGCCTATGGTCAGCAGTTGATGATGTCAGGGTGATAATGGATTAAGTGATCAAGCTTCCAGAGTGTCAAGGCTTCAAAATGTTTTATTCAAAATAATAACATGCATAGCTTTCTGACTATGAATGTCACTGTTTCTGGTAAAGAGAGACAAATTTTTGCGAACTTATAAAATATTTTCTTTAACTAACTTCGGTGGCTATCCCTTCCACTAATAAATCATTTTCAGTAGGTATTCCATTCGCGTTGCCAACTCCGTCAGAAGTCACACCGCTATAGCCATTCTAATCGTCTAATTTGTCAGCCAGAATCCAGCAATAGTAGTCGTTTCAATCAAATGACCGCGTTTTAGAGGCTTTTGTCCGATGGAGCCACGCTTCGATTGTATACGGAGGGACCGTAGATATCAGAAAACACGTAGATATGCTCGCAGTATCATAATATCTTGTAGCAGACTTCGACTACAACAAAGCAGTCAGGTACGCACGATATTTTTAAATGGATAAGTGTGTGTGCGCATTAAACAATTAATTATGAAAAATAAAGTCGAATTTAATTAACAAGGCCTCTCTTGACCGACTTGTTAATTAAATTCTTTGCGGGCTCCAAGACAGATTAGAGTTAATCCCCTAGAGTCGCTAGTCACTGGACTTTATTGTGAGTGGTCGCCAATCTTGATCCTGGTTTACAGGAGTTAGAACTGTAGGAATAAGCGAAAAGCCAGTTCACTATTGGAATGAAAGTTGTTAGTTCCATTTACGGATGAAATAAGAGATGCGTCTCTTGAATTCGGTATGTCAAGTTTTTTTTGGAGGGCTGAATCGACAACCATTTCGAGATAATTGTCTCAATAATAATATTTTCTATGTCAGAGATTTTAAAATTAAAGGATTACAGATATTATTAATAAGGGCATTTTTCGGTCTTCGAACTTCTTGGCAAACTTAAAATTAACTTAAAATAACTGGCCATTAAGAAAAAAAATTCATTCACAATGTCAGAATTTGACATTTGATGTTGCCGTTTCTGTTTCCAGCATAGAGTTACAAAGAGAAGGCAGGATTTTTTTCTTTTAATAAAGCAGTAGGTAAGTAGTTTTTCTCCATGGAGTTCGAATTATTTTCTCTCCACCATTTTTGCATTTAAAGATTACAGATCATGGTAATTTAAAAATTAAATTTATATTGATAAACTCGATGAATCCCAATAAAAATTTAATTGGTTTCTTAATATATAATGAAGACCAAAAAAAACGTTTCATACCGAATTGTTATAAATATATAAGTTTCGAACTAGAACAAATAACATTCCCTTTACATGTACACTCCGTACTAGTTGCTGAAACGCTCATTACAGTAACTTCCCATTAAATATCTTGCTAGCTTTTACTATGTCGACAAGACAAAAAGTGACAGCAAGAGATGTAATGGAGGATTAACTATAATGAGTGTTTCTGCAACTGAGTGTTAGTTTCTTAATTGTTAAGGGTCAACGCAGGTACTTAAACTCACTCTCTATTTGTATCATTTAAAATTTTGACTTATTTTTTAAACATACTTTTGTCTCTTTCTCGTTTCTCAAGTGGGTCTCTTCTAGCTTTATTAGACTAGTTATAGAAATGTCAAAGAGCATAGCTTCGAAGGACCGACGGGTCTACTGTTTTCTGAGATCAATGAGAGGGACAAATTAAAGTGATTTGTAAAAGGCATAGAAATCACTGGCGTAATCATTCCGCATTCCTCTTCCGGGTTTAGCCGGTCCGGTTTTTGTCTCGAAATTGAAGCTTGTTTCCCGAAAAGACAATTGCAGGGAATTAGAAGGGGGGATTAATTAATTATATTTAGTTCTCTTTTGTTTTAGTGACGACGGGCTCAGCCCCCGGCACACTGGACAGAGCTTCGGCACTACTGGTGAAACGTGGATGTTCTGAGTTTTCAGAATATCTCTGACTAACCCCTCGGGGAATATAGTCGTGAGCATATGCATGCATGTATTAATAACACTTGGACTTTTGACAGTACGATCCATCTCTGATCCATTGTTTTCCGGCTCAATTACGTATCGAAACCACCCGACCTGTGGTCTTACGATACTGCCATTCCGTCATTGTCTACGTACGTCTGTCTGTCATCATCCCGTATAGCTATTCTAAATTCGTAAACCGTTTGTCCGTATCCACTTACCTTTGTTACATAATTTGAAGTTTGTGATACGATCTGGTGATCCATCAGCATGCTTAGGTAACTGATTTTAATTGTAAATACTACCTAACTCAGATCTTTAATAGCCGAATCAAAAAGCTCACAAAAGAAGCAAAAAAGACGAAAACAAAAAGAAGTATACAGGATCCTTCTTAATATGCTGACCACTTTTTTTTCCGGTAATTTGTACTTCCTGTATTTTCTGATTGTGATTGTACTATTTTTTCGGTAGTTTTGAAATAAAATCTGTTTTTAGTGTAAAATAAAGTATAAGTAATTAATTGATTGTGTGATATCGAAACGAAAAGCTGTGTTGCAGTTTTTGAGAGTTACGCGGTTATACCAAAATGCGGTAATAACCCGTTAAAAAGTTTAATTCTAGATTAAGAGACGTGTTGTGTGATTTTTCGAAAAGCAGTTTTTTTATTCATCTTCATTTTTAACATCGTAAAAAAATGATATATAGGGTCCTCCTTAATATGCTGAAACTTTTTTAAAGGGATGATCAGACCATCAAACTGAACAACTTACCCTATGGGACCAACATCGAAATCGCGAAAATAAATCATCTGTCACATACATTTGGCTCGAGTAAGTTTGCAGTTTTGTATGGAAGAGCGGATTTTTTTTAGCGATTTCGTCTCTGGTGCCATAGAGAAAGTTGTCAGTTTGGCGGTCTGATCATCCCCTTAAAAAAGTGTCAGCATATTAAGGAGGACCCTATATATAATTTTTTTACGATGTTAAAAATGAAGATGAATAAAAAAACTGCTTTTCGAAAAATCACACAACACGGCTTTTAATCTAGAATTAAACTTTTTAACGGGTTCTTACCGCGTTTTGGTATAACCGCGTAACTCTCAAAAACTGCAACACAGCTTTTCGCTTCGATATCACACAATCAATTAATTACTTATACTTTATTCTACACTAAAAACAGATTTTTTTTCAAAACTACAGAAAAAATAGTACAATCACAATCAAAAAATACAGGAAGTACAAATTACCGGAAAAGAAGTGGTTTCTTTCACAAAATGACCAGAGGAATCATCAAAAATCATTCTAAAACATCGATTGGTAAAGGGAAATCTAAATCCCAAACTTAAGTCGTATTAAAAGATGCAAAACCTTCACCAAAAAAGCCAAACAGTTGCTAAGGAAATAACGAGATATCTTCAAAGGCGAGCACCTCGCCTTCAGAGGCAAAAAATGAAAAATGCACGAGTAATTTATGAGGACGACGGCGCAGGAAACTCTGGGGGAGTGTTCCCTTGCAGTCGCATATTTTGTTATGTTAATACTATTGTAGCTGCTACTGCCAAAACTATACTATCTTTGGAAGAGGAGAGACTGAAGGGAAAAAAATTTAACTGAATAGAGAAAAATAAGCTCTATAAATAATCAGCTATACCAACTTTGTTGGAGCAAATATAATTTGAATATTATTCTTCTTATATTGTGGGCAAGCCCTGGTGTCAGAGTTTTTCCAGACCGCCTTACGGCCTCTGACGTGATTTTCATGTAACGATGTACTACCACGAGAGATGGTAGCCGGGACCAACGTCTTAACGTGCCATCCGAAGCACGAATCATCTTTCTTTTTGAAACAGTCAGGTGATTCGGCCTGCAATGTTCTAACCAACTGGGGATAAACACACAAAGTGACATATCACTAGGTGTCCCCCGTGGGAATCGAACCCACGACCTCCGTATCAAGAGCCCAATGCTCTTAACCACTAGACCACGGAGGTAGTTATTTAATATTATTAGGTTGGTATCGCAAAAGGGAACAAAGGAAAACAGGAGGTTTGTCGCCTGCAATACATACCTAATAACATTCAATTTATATTTGCTTAAACAAAGTTGGTATGTCGCCTGCAATACTTACCTACTAACATTCAAATTATATTTGCTCAAACATAGTCGGTATAACTGATTAATGATTATAGAGCTTGTTTTTCACTTTTTTGTTCAAATGTTTTTGTGCAGTCGGATTTAAAATATTCTAAATAATTTAGTTTATTTCATACTTTTTAGTCTTGTGTCAAAATTATAGCATAAAAGTACCATAGTACAGGGTGTAACAAAACACCCTAGTAATACTTATGAGGGTGCTTCAGACCATCAGACTGAACAACTTTCACTATGGAACCAACGTGGACATTAAATAAATCTGCTGTTTGTCCCGTACAAAAAATTAACTTTAGCCTTTAGTCGTCCTATTTGAAACACACTTTAAAGACAAAAATCCATCTAATACAGTTATTATCTTGTTGTGGGTATCTTATCTTATCTTGTTGTGGGGGCTGGCAAGCCAGCAACACTTCGGTAGGATCTTTTGTGTTGGCCCCAATACTTTTGCTTTCTTCACCTTTCAAATACATGGTCAATGAAGGAGGCAATACCATTGAGGGGAAGAAGCCTGAGATTTCCCGCTTTTGGATATCCATCTCCGAGGAGGCAGCCTTGCTTCTGCTGTTTTTCAGTAGGAACTTTGAAACACGGGTTGTCAAAATGCAGATAAATTTCTTAGAGTTCTTATGTAGGTAACTATCTGCCTTATTAATCATATTCACCCGCTATTATTCACTTCTGAAGCCCACAGTCCAACTTAGTACCTACATCAATAAAACTTATATACAATTTACATATATAACATTATATATTTGTCACAAACTGGCTGTTAGTACCACGTGCGTGTAATGTCACATTCCAAATGACATACTGCCATTAGGATATAAATTATTACTAAAACATTATCATTATATCACTAATGTACATATAAGTTAAGTGTAGATTCCAATGCAGATTGATATCATTACTTTTTCATGTAATAATTTGATAGAATTGATGGAAAAAATGGAATGTGTAGAGTTTTTGTAAGTGAAGCTCCTAAAACAGAACTTTCGTTCGTATTTGTATTCTGAAACCTCAGAACATCCACGTTTCACTAGTAACGAAACTCTGTCACCATTTGTAATGGACAGTGGGTACAATACATGCCTAGAAATTGAATCATGCAAGTTTTCTTACGATGTTTTTCTTCACTGAAAATCCAGTGGTGTTAAAAATCGTACTCATTGGTACGAGTCGGTTTGGAATGTTTTAATATAAGGTATTGTTTAATTAAACACTTGAATTCTTATACAAGGTGTAACAAAACACCCTAGTATTATTTATAGTGGTGGTTTAGACCATCAAACAGAACAACTCACACTATAGAGGAACCGTTGAAAATAATATCTGCTAACCTAATTCTGCTTTTTCGCGGTTTCGATGTTGGCTCCATAGTGAATGTTGAGGAAACTTGCATGCTTCAATTTAGAGGCATGTATTTGTACCCACTGTCCATAACAAAGTGGCGATGGACTCACTCCCCGTCACACTGGACAGAGTTTCATTACTAAAGTCCGGCCGCTGAAAGATTGCGTTTGACAGTTAGGTACCATAAAATTGTAACAAACTGAATGAAAATATTGTTTACCTGTGCTCACTCTAGTACACAGGGCACTAGCTGCCCTTTAAAGTTCAAAAAGCTACTAAATAATGATCGGCATTTATAGTTTTCATTCAGTTTTTTACAATTTTATGGTAACTGTCAAACGCAATCTTTCAGCGGCCGGACTTTAGTGAAACGTTGATGTTCTGAGGTTTCAGAATTTCTCTGACTACCCCCACGGGGAATATAGTCGTAAGCATATTAAATAAACCACAATTTAGACCAACAAATTATTTTAATTAGTTGTTATAGCCTAAATACCCTAGACTTGTAAAATATACTATAGCTTATAAGTAGCCGAGCCAAACTTTGAACTACCACATTTGCTAAAACTTGAAACATTTGGGCAAAATATAATACGGGCATCTTCCTTACCAACTTCGCCCACTTAGCTGGCGGATCTTGGCTAAACTAGGGATGAAACGATACTAGTGTACACTCGATAGTTTTGTTGTTTTACAAGGTTTTATCAAATTAACTGTACTCGGCCGAAAAGTATCGATACCAATATAAAAAGTGCAATCAACCGCAAAACCAAAAACCGGCCTAGTGCAAGTAGCACTCACGCACGGAAGGTTCACTTCGCGCGAGCCCAACACGCACTTGGCCGGTTTTCAAGTATTATCTGTTTTACTTTAAAGAATGCTCTTTAATCACACCAAGTTTGATGCTTTTTTGTATTCTGAGCCGGGGTATGTGCACCTTTTCGTACGACCGTTTAGGTTAAGGTCGGAACTTTGAATGGCTGTATCTCCTAAACTGACTGACATAACATGACAGTTTTTGTACCGTTCAAAGAACTACAGTGCCTTGCAGCTGATCGTTCATTTAATACAGAACTTTGAACGGCTGTAACTCCTAAACCAGCTGGAGTTATTCAGGCAGACCTAGTCCATCATATGCTCTACCTTCTACCTGAATCTGCCTTGCAACTGATGGTTACCAAATTCCTCGTATCTCTTATACTATGAGTGCACGCAGCGGCCGCTTGAATGTAGCTTTCAATATGTAGAGATATTTAATCATGTGTCGATAGTCGTCTTACCGATACCGATGGACTATCGAGCGGCATTGGCACCACTAATCCAGGCTAAACTTGTGAAATGAACGTCACAACTATTAAGCGGTGTTCTCCACGTTTCCTTACGGCTCCTGGTAGATGAAAATTTAATAGAAACCGAAGCGCGCTTAACTAAGCTGCTTTGGTAATTGGGAATCAATACAGGGTTTTACATAACGTAAGATTCAAAGATAGTATCGATGACGCTTTGTGGAGAAGATCCTTCAATCGAAGATGGCATGTCATTGTGTTAGACTTAAATATTTTATTATTTATAAATTGAGTTGCGTGCGAAGCCGTGGTGGTCCAGTGGCGAGTAACCTTGCCTGCCGTGCAGGAGGCGATGGTTCGATCCCCGTCCAAGCCGACTCGTACCAAAGAGTTTTTCGGAATTTATGTACGATTTGTAACACCACTGGCTTTTCGGTGAAGGAAAACATCGTGAGGAAACCTGCATGCTTCAATTTCGAGGCATGCATTGTACCCACATCCATTGTAAGTGGCGACGGGCTCACCCCCCGTCACTTTGGACAGAGTTTCGGTACTACTAGTGAAACGTGGATGTTCTGAGGTTTCAGAATATCTCAGATTACCGCCTTGGGGAATATCGTCGTGAGCATATGCTGCATGTAGGAGTTAGTGCTATCAAGTAGTTTAATCCCAAGCATTGTTTTAAGGACGGAAACACATTAGAGATACACCAAATGGCGGAGCCACGTGGCTACCTAACCCGCAAACATTTATGGCACTACCATTTTCTGTACCAGTATCTTATTTCCAAAAATATCACTCAACATTTTGTGTTTACCTTTGACGGGCTAAGTAATAAATTTTGTGTGAAAACAGATTATTCGTTCCGCTTTAAAGTATTAGCTACGGGCTGAGTATTTTGTACGGCACCGGGATGGCTTTTATCGTGAATCATGACCGCGTATGGCTATCAAAATGACGGATGGTAAAACTAAGCTACGGTAAAAATAAAATATGAGTCAATAAAATATCAAATACTCACTCCTTAAGGGTATTTTACCGCTGTCGCTCTCCATGCAAACGAAGTCTGGTTCTATTTTCAATCCTAACCAATTAAAGTCAATGAAATTTTTCAGAAACAATCTGGAAACTAATCTCTATACATGTATGTTGCCAGATTTTCGTTTAAATGTATAGTTTTAAAGTTACACTCAAAGAATGAAAGAGCGTGGTCATGGATACATTTTAAGAATCTTGTTTTGGTAGTAAGTAGGATGAGAGTACCCAAACGGTGGGTTGAGATCGAGTTCCGTAAATTTTTCAAACAAATTATTTAATATTTTGAAAAAAAATTACCTATGTTGAAAACATGATAATTCGATTCTGCTCTCGATTCTAAACAAACTACTTTCTAGTTTTGCGTTAATTCATTAACACGTTGTATATTCTAAACATTTTTTCCTAAGTGCAGCTGTAGCGTATCCAGGGTTTCAGTACAGAATTATAAAGTGTTAAGAGGATATAATTCGGAGCGCGCTCCATACAAACGTACTATGGTGATATTTTCAATACTAACCAATTAAACTCAATGAAATTTTTCAGAATCAATCTAAAAACAAATTTCTATGCTTGTATAGAGTCAGATTTTCGTTAAAATGTATAGTTTTAAAGTTACAGTGCCTCCAAGATTACCATACTAATCTTAAATTAATCCTAGCATTGAAACTGTATATTTTAACGAAAATCTGACTCCATACAACCATAGATATTTGTTTCAAGATTGTTTCAGCAAAATTTCATTTACTTTCATTGGTTAGTATTGAAAATATCACCATAGTACGTTTGTATGGAGCGCGCTCCGAATTATATCCCCTTAAGTGAATTTTATTTTAATTCGCTCTTTTCTTGGCCCTCGACTGAAAAATGAGCTCAAATATTTGCTTATATCTTTTCCATTTTGCCGCCAACGTAAAGTGACACGAGACGCCTGGATTTCAAGGGGATATTTAAAAAAAACCCCAAAAGTTTCGGCTGCAAAGGTTTTTCTAAACCATTGTTAAACAGGCTGTAAAAATACAATAAGGTTCGCAAACAATAGTGGTCAGGTCGTTAATCATAGCAAATTTGACAGGGCATCAACATTTTTGGTTGAGAGATAAAAAGAAGTTGTTCTTTAGGGTTCCG
Organism: Agonopterix alstromeriana; assembly: GCA_963924505.1. Taxonomy (NCBI): domain Eukaryota; kingdom Metazoa; phylum Arthropoda; class Insecta; order Lepidoptera; family Depressariidae; genus Agonopterix; species Agonopterix alstromeriana. The sequence continues at coordinate 1,605,870 of OZ004680.1, forward strand.
TACCCAAAAGGTGCCAACGTGCCGTATTACTAAGCCTACATGTCCGTCCGTCCGTCTGTCCGTCCTAACTCTAAAGGGCATTATATCTTTTAAACCTTAATAGGTAGCGAATTTAAATTTTCAAAGAATATGTGTTGTTATTTTGGATAAAAAAACGTTGTACACACGGCGACACATCAAGCTACGCAAAACCAAAATAAGCTTACCTCGCGCAGGTAGAGTAATGTATAACGTCGCGCGGCCAGCTTATGTTTGTTTTGCGTAGCTTGATGTGTCGCCGTGAGTACACAATTAAGGGGGTCCCTATACAAGAAACGTTTTTTTTCAAGGTATTTTGTTTTTGCTCAATCGTAAAAACGGCAATACATACAGGCATCATACATGGTGTGATTATAGAACATACTCTAAAGTAAAACATCAAATAATAAATCCGGCCATGTGCGTGTCGGGATCGAATTTAGAAACACTGAGAATTTTTTTTGGGATATATTGTGGTACGGAACCCTCGGTGCGCGAGTCCGACTCACACTTGGCCGGTTTTATATTGTTATATTTTTCTTCGAGTGGACAAGAAAAGGCTTCGTAGGTTTTCGGGGTGACAAATAGGCCGATACGCGCTTAAATTAGATGGTCAAACTTGTCGATGGGCAATGACTACGTCTTTTTAGGCCATCGTCTTTGTATGGTTTTTAAGTTTTGATATAAATAGTTACATAAAACGCAATGTGGGGACGGTTTTGAGTGATCTTATAAAAGCAAAACCGTTTTGTTAAAGAAATGTTGAAAGCCATTTGGTTAAGGCTCTCAGGGTGGCTGTGCCACAGATTATTTAATAGTTACTACCGTAACAAATACTGCACTCAACCCGATTTCGCGCGCTTTTTCGAATTTCGAACTTTGAGCTTCAGGAACGAAAACTAAAATGCGCCTTATGTCAATGAGCGACGGTTTATACAGAAGAAACGTGTGGTGGTGGCGGATAATCTAAGTAACGCAATATAAACCTTATAGCACGTAGCTTAGCGTCGTTATTGTCGTAAACGAGAAACGCGTCCGCGTCTCCAGGTGACGTCGCCTGGAGGCGCGGGCGTAATTCTCCAAACGACGCTATGCTACGTACTATAAGGTTTATAATTATTTAACTTTGACTATCCGCCACCACCACACGTCTTTTCTGTATAAACCGCGCCTTAGAAGATTAAAGGCGCCAAAGGTCGCAGCTGTCAAACGTGAGTAACGGTGCACTGGCTGTGCAGTAAAGGAATTGTGCGTACGCTGAAGAAGTTATTCTGATGCGTAGTTATGTGAAGTCCGCAAATCCGCATAGTTCACGCGTAATGAACTAAAGCCCTTACACCCTCACCATGAGCACGGAAAAGTAACAGTAGACCAACTTCATATGAGCACACGAATCGGCGCACGCGCACACAGACGAGCGTCGCTGGTACTGCAGATGCAGTGCCTATAAGTAGGTACCTATCCTAGGGTTTTGTGGTAAACAGTTGCATTACTTTGAGCGGTGATTGTACCATGATGCTGAACAAATTTCCCTAAGAAACCTATAGGAAATTGGCAAAAAATTTGTGGACGTTCCATACGAAATGCAATCAGGTGATGGACGCGGACGTTTATGTATGAAAAGTCGAAAACATTTTTGTTCAGCATTACGGGTACAATAACCTTTTAAAGGTGTGTAACTGTTTACCCTAACACCCTGTATACCTAGCTACAATGAAAACAAAATGTTATCCAAAAACGTTAATTATGTACGGTACGGTAGGTACATTTTAATAATGCCAATACCTAATGCACTCAATATAATGAAAAAGAAAAAAAAAGAAAAATTGAAAAGTGTCTTCTTAGGAATTTGAATTATCCAATTCAAAATTTCCTTAGGAGTAGGTCCTAAGGGAATTTTTGTAATTAAACCCTTTTAGAAATCGTTTTATTCCCTGGAGAATTCGGGCCACCAAGATTAAAAATATTTGGTTCCGGCTTACAATATAAACCACTTAATTTCATGGCGTTATTGTCTTACGAGGCTACTAAGGGTAGAATAGACAGTAAATACTAGTATGTAGTAGGTACTACATACAGAACGGCCACTCCCTGTCCCTCACTAACTTCAGATACCGAACCTCACCCCTCACTTCAAGGGTAACTTTAGAAGAGCTGAGCAAGCTTATACAACGTGTTAATGAATAAGCGCAAAACCTCATACACCCCAACTGATTTATAACAAAATAATGCGATTGAAACAATAATTTCATTAATTTGATAGTTACAATTTAAAGTTATTCGCATTTTAAGTTTTGAGGCAAAAATGATTTGTTATCATTTCAGCAATGAATGAAAGCGCTAACATGCTCATGTATACATTTTAAGAATCTTGTTTTGGTAGTAAGTAGGGTAGGGGAGAGTGCCCGAGCGGTGGGTTGAGATCGAGTTTAGTAAATTTTAAATTTTACAAACTAGTTATTTAATATTTTGAAAAAAAAAAACCTGTGTTGAAACCATGATAATTCGATTCTGCTCTTGATTCTAAACAAACTACTTTTTAGTTTTGCGTTAATTCATTAGCACGTTGTATAAACACTAATACAGATTGCGCGCGCGTGCGAGCAGGACGGCGCGTGTACCAACAGCAAAAAGCAAGGTTGGTGCTTATATTGCAGAACTGTTCTAAGCATTTTGAGTTCGTTATATAGAGGTGTTAGCCGGCTGTGTATTCGTGGGCGATAGACTAACCACCTATTCATCACTTTATATGTCATTCCGGATTGAAAACTTGAATAGGTTACAAATCGCGCAATGAAACATGAGCGATGACCTTGTATGTGCACAAATCAAATTCGGGTGTATTTGGCGGGAAGAACCGACTTTCCGTCACGTGTAAACGCTAAACCTGTGTAAATTTTAAAACCTAAACCACCATTAAGGGCCTATGTCGAAAATAATTGAAGCGAAATGAATAACTAATGCGAGAGAAAGAGACAGGGCGGCGCGCGCGCCTGAAATGACGCAAGCATAAAACAAACTTTATTTAATTGTAATTGTACTATTTATGTAAGTTCAATTCTGCTCTAATCAAAATTTATAAAAAATCAATCTCTTTTTTTTAAATCAAGTCTCTTGTTTCTAATATTCACCGTTTAGCACTTCCAAGCGTTTATCGATAAAGACGGAGGCTACTTTGGCTTGTTTTTATATCGAGAAAATGTGTCTTAATCGTGTTTTGGCTCTAATCAAAACTTCAATTATATGTTCAATTTATACATATCCGCAAATCATACTCCTACTGTTAGTACTTCATGAGATATGATGCTTTGAAGAATCATATTTTTTTCACATAGCCTCTTAAAGCCATTGGCCGATTGTAGCCTTTTACGTCATCAAACTGCGCGAAATTCCCTACCCCTTCTCTTCCTTTCCCCCAGCGATTATGATTCGTTGCGCGACCATTGCTTTCTTTGATTCTCATTCTTTCAAAATCATGATCGAATTATGCATTATCTTTATACCTAGTAATTAATGTTGATATTTTCTGCTGATTTGAACGTGTGACTATCAAAAATACCACTCCTGTATGCTAAAAGCGAGCCTTGCGATGCTTAGAATAGATAATTGGTAGTTATATGTACTAAAGCTTCTGTCCACCCAAAGGGAATGGCTCTCGTGAGTTTTAAACATATTTCCTGCAACAGGAAACTCTTCCTTCATTACAGCGGCACATTCCCAAGGGGTAGAGACAATTAACTTTAAAATTAAAAGCTTGTGAATTAAATATTCTACCTGATGAGTTGTGCCCTTGTGTAACTTTGTAACATGTATGTTGATACTTTTTAACACAATAAAATTTTTTAGTTAAATATTTTAAATGCGAACAACTTTCATTATGGGTCCGACATTGAAATCGCGAGGTTGTTAATGTTTTTTTTTTCGCGATTGTAATGTTGGCATTATAGTAAAAGATGTTCAGTTTTATGGTCTTAAGCACCCCCTTAAGTATTTACACCCTGTATAACACAACACAACACAATAACATGAAAAGGCGCTCTATACGTAGTGGGACATTTATTTGCAAAGTAACACTTTGAGAATTACTCAAAATTAGAAATCACTTAGACAAAATGAGAAATTAACTATTTGCGAAGTACCTATACTCCGTTTCAAATAGCAACGACATTTTAAGGCTTTTTGAATGACAGAAACAGAGATTTGAATCATTTCCTCTCACTTATTCTATTTAGTAACGTCCAAGATAGGTCGGAAAGTAATGTCCAAGATATGTCGGATAGTATATCTTTCTGTTAAATAAATAAACAGGCTTCGTCAAAGGAAATACGCCACTCTGATCCACAACACGTTTCGTCAAATTCCTACACAAACAAAACAAAAAAGGAGGGACCTACAACCTATAAACCTCCTCCAAAGCCTCTCCCCGAGGGACGGTTCCAAGAACGCTGGCAGCATCCCCCCTCTGAATCACCAAGCTTATGCGCTGACGTAGGTAACTGCCAGCCCTCTTATCACCAGTGGTCTCTATAAGGCGTGCCGATATCTCCTTTACAAGCTGTATTGATAAATAAATTATATTTGCAAATAAGAATTGGTCAGAACGCTATATAGGAATCAGAAAATCTTTTCATCCTTATTGGAAATGAAGTATAGTCACTTTGAAAAGTAGATAAAATGAGAAAATTTGTATTTGCGAGGACTCTTGGCATCTGAAGGGAAGCTTTGGTATACAAAATAATATAAGAAACGTTGATCGAGAGTTACCGTTTTAGTTTAATGGTATTTAGTCTAAACTTTGATTAAATTAAAAAGCGGAAGATAGGTGACTATAGTCTATAGCGCATGGACCGCATAAATTGAGCCCCCGTCGCATAATTCACTTAGCCGCAAAACGAGCGGCATTGCGTGATTGAGATACTTTTTTGTTTTTAGGCGGAATATAGGTACCACAATGCCTTCTTGTGCTTTACTCGTTGTACAAATCATTCAAAACGAAAAACCAAATCACACGGCATTACTTTTCACTTGTAAGTACATGAAAAGCCAATCTAATCTAATTTTCTTTTACCTTTAACTCTACCCTAAGGTCTTCTGAAAGAAATAGCTTTGTAGCGATAAGACTATTTTTGTACCTTCTGTATTTCTTGTTTGTTTACTCTCTGTATAATATGTTTTTTGGTGTCAAATACAGTAAAATAGATTGATTGAAAAGCATGTGGGGACTTGCCACAGATGTCAACACCCACAAGTTATAGCAACGAAGCTAACAGATGGCGCTACGGTTGCGCTCGCAAATGTGTACTTAAGACAATTTTGCGACGTCACATTGGTAACCCGATAGCCGCTACACATAAGGTTCACAATCGTATACAAGACATGAATCGCGCAAGAGAAATAATCACAGAGATTCGATATATATACAAGGTCCAACTAAGATCTGTTGGACCACGGCCGGTCCCCAGGCTTCACAACTTCTAGCCTGGCGGAAGATCTTCCCTTTTCACCGGAGGAACCTTCCACAGCAGTTCCTCCACAAGCAGGTCTATTGTTCGAGTACGCAATGCAAGAACGTCACATCTTTTCCGCTAAGGACTTAATAAAGTTCATATTTACATTTTCACGTGGATGTCTATTATCGTGGAGCGGACTTCCATAGGAGAGAAGAGCGTCAAAAAAATACCCTTAAAATTGCAAGACTGTGTTAAATAACTAACATCAAAATTTTGTTTTATTTTATTCATACAAAACGGTATTATCCTAGCTAAAGACGCAAGTATTTTTAGAAGGAAACTATAAAGTTTCGCCATGTCCGTCCGTCTGTCCGTCTGGCCGCGGCTTAGCTCAGAGACTCTTAGCACTAGAAAGCTGTAATTTGATATGGTTATACCTACATATTTGTCACGCCGACAAAGTGGTAAAATAAAATTTTAAAATTTTTTTTTTAGGGTATCTCCCCTACACGAAAATTGGGGATGCAATTTTTTTTCTCGTCTATCCCATGGTGTAGGGTATCGTTGGATAGGTCTTTAAGGAAGCTTTACAAGTTAACGAGTAATAGTCGACCAACTTGTAAAATGTATTTTTTAGACTTTATTGGCCGTTAAACCGCAGTATAAAACAAAAAGCCCCCTTCTAACTCCATATATTGTGACCAGCAACGACGGAACCATACCCCGCGCGTGTCCCGACACGCACTTGGCCGGTTTTTTTTACTTCGGTTTGTAAATGAAAATAATGAAAAAGCAAATGAAACACTGTCGCCCTTCAGAAACAAAATATTTCTGAACAAGCCAAAACATTTTTCTGCTTTTGTTTTTTGAGTTAAGTACAATAATGTTATCACTGGCTCCCATTTAGCATAAGGCCGTAACAAAAACATAAATTTCACCTGAGTGACAAAAATCTGCTTACACGCAGTGTACCCATAAATTGACGATGGCGTTTTATAGAACAGGGTCGTTTCTAGATGTGGCTTGGCTTAAATAAGACCCATTAATATACGAAGAAATCAATTTAAGCCAAAGCCGAAGATATTTTTATGAATCAATATTGTATAGGCTATACTTTGTATGATCAGTATTGTATAGGCTATACTTTGTACTAGTATACATAAAACAGGCATGTGGAAAAAATACTTTAAAATAATCCCAACTACACGGAGAAAAATATCTAGTAGGATATGTGAAAACTATGTATTTTAGCCATTGACTTACCAAATACTGGACGAAGGGACCGCGCTCAAAAGTATCCGTATCAAAAGAGTACCAAAACGTAAACAGAGAACTAATTACGCGACAGTCTTTGATCGACCGACTACACGCACGCGCGAAATGGAAAAGAATGTTAGCATTTTCAATGTTTTTAGTTCGTTTATATTACTACTTAGGTTTAGTAGTACTTAGGTTTGTGTAGTTTAGTCTCGGACACTTTTTTCAAGAATTTTATACTAGACTCGGCGTCCAATTCTACGTCAATGGTTTTAGAAGACTTTATTAGAATTGTTGTTATTTTGATTTTAGTTAAATGTAAATTCGATTTATAACAACTTTCACATTTGATGTTCTTGCCCTCAGAGCAAGTAACTTGTGCGTACTGCTTGCGCAGGTAGCCCGCATCTTTACTTGCTCCAGCTACTTGTACCGTGTACAAGCACCCTTAGTATGGAAATACGCTGCGTATCCGCACATGGAAACGTTAGAAATGGCTCTTACTGTTAGCATAGCATAGCATATGCTCACGACTATATTCCCCGAGGGGAACAAATCGTGTTAAAAATCGTACATAAATTCCGAAAAACTCATTGGTACGAGTCGGCCTGGACGGGGTCGAACCATCGCCTCCTGCACGGCAGGCAAGGTTACTCGCCACTGGACCACCACGGCTTTTAACTGTTACGTTGTCTCATTTAGTAAAACTCTACATCCCAGAGCGGACGTACCGCGGTCTAATGAACTTTTTAAATTAAAAAAGGGCCAGAATAACATATTATTCGGTCCCACGCATATTTTGCGTCCGCTGAGACTGTAATTTAATTACAAGTTCCCCTCGCACGTGGACAGACGACGAATTTTCATGGGCTTTTTAATAGCTTATTAGGTTTTTTGTTCGAAGGTTGTTAACATATTTTAATGTTCACTTTGTTAAGAAAACAATGTTTTAGGAGAAAAAAGTTAGTTAGTAAACAATTCAGTATGTAAAGTTTTTTTTATCTTTATTTTATACTTTTTACAGATAGAAGCTGATAGAAGATATCATTTTTAGATACTAATTTCTTTTTTTTTTAATGTCAAATTCTGGCATATTAAATATACTTTTTTTTCTTAATGACCATTTTTTTATGTTGATTTTTAGTTAACCAAGGAGTTTACATGTCCTGAGAGTGATGTCACTCAGGATCGAAAAACTACGTTATTTTATCAATAATATCTGTAATTTTAAAACCTCTGACATAGAAAATATTGTTGTTGAGATAATTATCTCGAAATGGTTTTAGATTCAGCCCTCCCAACAAAACTTGACATACCGAATAATACTTTAACTAGCGACCCGCCCCAGCTTCACCCGGGTTGGATCTATTATGTTCGCAAATCTTAACTATTATAAAACTGTAACAGAAGTGTGTCTGTACATTGAAGACATTTACAAAAAAAAGATGATAATATGGTTTTAGGTGTCCCTGACACCAATTCAATCTTTTTAGAATTTTTGTCTGTCTGTTTGTGTGTTTGTTGGTTAGCTTATGATCTGACTTAAAATCTGGTATATGATTGTTGTCGAAGTCGCGGTTAACTATAGTATATTATACACATAAACATTCCGGAATAAATGCTCTAAATGGCAGTGAAAATCGTACTAAAATCCGTTGCGTGGTTTAGAAGAGAGAGTCAGAAATGACGAGGACAGAATCGATGCGGATAGTGACTTTGTTTTATACTATTTAGAGATTATTGTCCACCTCGTTGATTTGAAGGTACTCGCAAACACAAACTCTACTCAAAATGTTTTATTCAAAATAATATCACAAATGGATAGCTTTCTGACGTCATTTTTGACTCTACCGCCGCGTCGGAAGGTGTTCCGTTGCAGAGAAGATGCGGCCAGAAACTCTACAACACACATCTTTTAACCTCTATTCATTAATCAGATCATCGATGACGGTGACTCTATTCATCAATCAGATTATCGATACATTCATCAAGTGTGTTTCCTGATTAGACACGGGTAAGCTGGTAAATAGAAAATGCTGATTTATTTTCCGCAGGTGATAAGGTTGGGTTCTTCATTCATTAGATAAGGGCAAGGCATGTACCCAAAATTGGTACTGAGGCGAAAGTGTTTTATTGTAATACTTTTCAGAGTTAAGGGAATTTAATTCGGAGCGCGCTCCATACAAACGAAGTCTGGTGATATTTTCAATACTAAACAATTAAAGTCAATGAAATTTTTCAGAAACAATCTAGAAACTAATCTCTATACTTGTATCTTGCCAGATTTTCGTTAAAATATATAGTTTTAAAGTTACAATGCCTCAAAGATTTCGATGCAAATCTAAAATTAATCCTAGCACTAAATCTGTATATATTAACGAAAATCTGACTTCATGCAAACATAGATGTGTTATTTGTTTCTAGATTGTTTCTGCAAATTTTCATTGACTTCGTTTGTGTGCAATGCGCATTTACACATTCGGAATAAACTTCTCTTAAACAGAAACACAGAAAGTTTGCTACAACTACCAAAAATTTGTTAGGTTTCAGGGTAAAGAGGCATGTAGTGATGGGATGTTTTTTCAAAATACTTTTTTCTACATACAATAAACTCAACTCAAACTCAAAATTTTATTCAAAATAATATCACATGGATAGCTTTCTAACGTCATTTTTGACTCTACAACCGCGTCAGAAGGTGTTCTGTTGTAGCGAAGATGCGGCCAGAAACTCTACAACACACATCTTTTAAAAGAAAACAAAGTACACATACTTATATTTGTATGATGAATATGAATATTTGTACCCAAGTCATTTACGTTTGTATCTATTTAAATTATTCTATATCGTTGTCTAGTCATCATAACAAAAGTTCAGGCTAGATTCTGGTACTTTAAATGTGACTAGATAATTTGTGTGGCAATGTCCAATGTCCAAGATATTTAAAAACAATATTGAATTACATAGTTGTCAAGACCATTCATTCAAGATCATTTTGGTCATTCATTATAGTCATCGAGTTTATAGTAGCATTTTTTACAACCTCTTTGCTGTAGAAAATGCCACTAATTTAAACTATTCAAACCCAAACATACATGTCGTTGCATAATTAAACCCTATTTGAGTTACACGGTTCTTAAGCTATGCACCTGGTTCTGGAAGCTTAAATAAATAAACTGCAAAACTTTGCCTTCATAAAGCAAAGGCTGGCCACGTGAAAAGGTAAAAAAAATGAAATTTACACCAGAAATGAAGTGCGCGGGAAAGCAATTTCCCTGTGAGAATACCGTAATGGCTACTTTTTGCTAGAGTTAAGAATAAATATGGCGCAGGACGTTAGATGAGGTAGTGGAGGAGATTAGTTATGATTACCGTTCTAGGATAAGTAAATCCATATATCAAAATATGAAATAGATGCACATAGCAGTCTCATGGAAAAAAAAATGGAGCAACACTAAGGCGCGGTTTATATAGAAGAGACGGATAGTCAAAGTAACACAATTATAAACCTTATAGTACGTAGCATAGCGTCGTTTGGAGAATTACGCCCGCGCCTCCAGGCGCCGTCACCTGGACGACGACAAAAACGACGCAATTCTACGTACAATAAGGTTTATATTGTGTTACTAAGATTATACGCCCCCGCCACACGTCTCTTCTGTATAAACCGTGGCTTAGGCAAAGGTGCCCTCAGATATTCGATTCAGTTTTATACACTATGGAATCATTTATTTTTAGAGCATATATAAAGCAAAGGAAAATCCCATTGTTGTATTTCGTATTTTCGTATCGCGTTGAATAAGGTAGCTAAAAATAAACAATTGTTTCTGTTAAAACCGTGTTTTTGTGGGCAAAAATAGCCACCTACGCGTTATTCTATTTTAAACAAAAACAGGGTAACAGACCAGCTTCACACCTCAAAAGGTGTAGGAAACTTTCTTATGAACTAATTTTCCGACTCCCGTATGTCAAAATCGACAAATTAACCCTACTTCGACTAAGCTCACGCTAAAAATAAGTCTCTGAATCTCGGTCTGACTCTCTAAAAATAAACATCCAAATAGAGTCAAAAAAATTCCGAATAAATAAGTCATCATCTACCTACAGCCTGAATCGAACCACTTCTGGGTTTCTGTCTTCCGCTGCGGTCCACAGTCGGGTTCGAAATCATGGCGCAGTGACTTGTCGTTGAGCGACACGTCGTCTGCAGCTGCTGCGTACGGTCGCCTACGAATTTGTACCTTTATGCGTTTTGTCTTGTTTTCCTTCTCATTCAAGTGCATTTATATAATTATCATCATCACGAAGCGCTCGTTGGTGTAGTGGAGTTTCGGTATTGGAAACGATCACCGAAGTTAAGCAACGTCAGGTCCGGTCAGTCTTTAGACACCCATCCACCGTTTAGTAGTATTTCATGTCGAGCTTTTCCGTGCTTCGGAAGCCGTGTTAAGCAGTTGTTCTCGTATAGTTCCGTCAGATGGCGTTGTAACTATTCGTTAAGCCAGGTCAGAGGCCTATTAAGGCGGCAAAATTCTCTGAGACCAAGTCGACCACTAACTTGCCTCCACTAACACGCACCGGGCCCGCGTAGGCCTGCGGCCACTCCCTCTCACCCTTATTCGTGAGAGGACGCCTTTGCCCTGCAGTGGGATTCTACAGGCTATAATTTACTTGTTAAGTAGCCATTATTTGCCCATTCCACTTGTATTTCTACATTGAAGTTTCCTCAGCAGTTGTGGTTCACAGAGCGCTGTGTAGAAAATTGCGTCGAAGCCTCTTCCTGTGCTTCCTTTAATTTGAAACTGGCTACTTTCACAAACTACTTTTATGAAAACTCTTTATTTTACTCAGGATTTTATGAAAGTTTGTTTATACTTTGAAGTAGGAGACTGTTATGAAAGTTGATGTTAAAATTGAAGGTATAAAAACGTTGTCTTTGTGATGGAACAACATGTATACTGTTGGTGTTCCATATACAACGTGTTAATGAATAAGCGCAAAACCTCATACACTCCAACTGGTTTCTAACAAAATAATTAGATTGAAACAATAATTTCATTATTTTGGTAGTTTAAATTTAAAGTTATACGCATTTTAAGTTTCCAGGATAAAATGTTTTATTACCATTTCAGCAATGAATGAAAGCACTACCGTGCTCGTGGATACATTTTAAGAATCTGGTTTGGTAGTAAGTACTGTGAGTGTCCCCATGCGGTGGGTTGAGATCGAGTTCAGTAAATTTTAAATTTTACGATCAAATTATTTAATATATATTTTTTTAAAAACCTATGTTGAAAACATGATAATTCGATTCTTCTCTCGATTTTAAACAAACTACTTTCTAGTTTTGCGTTAATTTATTAACACGTTGCATAAAATAAACAGTGGAATAATAGAATTTTTATGTCTGAAAAAAATTTTGAACTACTAAACCAGCATGCATGTATGAAAAGACTAATATATACGTCAGTAAAGCTCTGCAACTTCAAAATTCATAAGGAGTTTGGAGTGCTGTTTTTGAAAATCACCAGTGACTTTAAATTCATATTCAAATAATTATTATGAGATTTTGATGTCGAGAGGTTCTGTTTTTTTGTTATTTTGGGATCGTTCGATCGATTTCGTACATTTCATTTCGGTCGATTCAATCAACTTAATTTAAAACCGGCCAAGTGCGAGTTGGGACTCGGGCAATTAGTGTTCCGTACTACCACTTGTTATAATTATATGGGTTGTAGGTTATACCCCACACGATATTGTAGAAAAAAAAAAGATCTGCCCCCAAAACTGCAGCTTTGCATTAAGCTTTGGTGACGTCATTTATGTCATTGGACCATTAATTGATATAAGTTTCAGCTTCCTGAGTCTTACGGTCTCTGAGAAAAATGCCTGTGAAAGTCAGACGAACGTACAGACGCCGAGGTGATTCAAAGTCAATATAATTTATTCAATATAGCTTGAAGCACACTTATCAAACGTCAAATCTTTTTAAAGCTACCACCGTCTTCGTGTTCCAATTAAGTGTTCCGTTTTGCCAATTCTGGTGCGGAACACTAATAAAACGATATCCAATGACCAAATTATAGAGAAATATCTTGCATACGTGAAATTTTAGCGCTTGTTGCGATATTATAATCGCTTCCACTTTTAGAAGCTCTAAGCTAAAGTGAAGTGAGCTTTTACAATCAACGTCAACATTCTTCATATTTTCTTTAGCGAAGCACAAGAAAGTGTTATCTTGATGGATTGCAGTTTAAAACAGTAGGTAACGTATCGAAGTCCATTTACGTAATGATTATAAATCATCTGTCATTCATGAGTTTAGTTGCGTCATGTTCTTGTTCTTGGGTGCCTTGAAAAAGTTACGTAAAATTTGTTCTGGGCTGTTTTAAGAGGAAACTAGACAATACAGGGTGATTGGCAGATCGTTGAACATACGAAAATGGGGGGTTAGGGGGGGGTGGGGCTAGGTGTGGTCATGTGGTACCTGATCGACTGTTCCATTCACTCGACACATGACCAAACCATCTCAACATTCCCTTTTCAATCCTTGTCACTATATCCTCTTTCAGTCCACACTTTTCTCTAATTACACTGTTTCTTATTCTATCATTCAAAGTCGACAGCAATTATCCTAGATTCATTCCTCTTCTGCCATACCCAACATTCGCTGCCATACATCAAAGTTGGTGCCAGCACACCCTCGTGAACTGCCAAACGTGCCTTTTTAGACACATTATTACTTTTCATGAATGTGTATTTCCCGCTTTCACTCTCCTCTATGTCTCCATTACACGTACCATCTCTGGTAGACATACATCCCAAATATACAAATTCTTCAACCTGTTCCACTTTCTCATCTCCGATCATAATTTTACATTCAGTCACCATTTCATCCCGTAATATATAAATAAAATTCTAGTAAAATATAAATAATTATATTTTTACTAGAATTTTATTGATTGGTAGGTCCTGCTAAAATTGATACCTGTTGCAGTTACTGCTAGAAACAAAGTTATGGGCCCTCAAACTTAAAACAGAGTTCAGAAATTTTTTAAAGCAAACAAAAAAAAAACTAAAAGTGATAGAAGACTTCTGATTTTTTTAAAACATCTCTAAAGTAGGAGCTTTCTAACGATATATGGAGTTTGCATTGATATCTATTTTGGAACCAGAGTTATGAATTTTTATTTACCTAGCCGGACCATTTCGACGAAATTCTACTTATGTGAAAAGTTAAATGTTTTTCGAAATTTATCAATGCAAACGTGAAAATAATGAAACGGTCAATTTATATCTGGTAATCTGTATTTAAAGACGACGAAAGTCGCGTTCGGGGTACAATAAAATCCAAAGTTGCGAATTTCATGCTACCTTGTCCCCCGCAAAAAATTGGCAGTAAAGTTTGTTAGTAGAATTACACGCGTAACTAGTCCATAGTTATATTGTCTAAGCTAGCCACCTATCACCACTCCTGAAACCATTAAGGCGCAGGGCAAACATAAGCGGTGTCAGGTACTGGCGAGGTGCCCGACGCCGCTTGGGTTTGTCCCGCGCCTAAAATGCTAAAAAGTGAGCTTTGCTACAACTGCCTTCTTAGGGTTGAACCAACTTCATCTAGCAGCCAGGAATCATATTTTTTCACGCTCCATCAATTTCTGTCGCTCATGAACGGCATTTGCTAGGGCGAGAAAAATAGCGGCAATGCGACAGCACGCTGCAGCACCGGTAGTGCTGCGACCTTTCTCCCTCTAGCAAATGATATTTCTGAGCGACAGACAAGGATAGAGCGTGACAAAATGCGATTCCTTGCTGTCAGATAAAAGACATAACGACCATGAGTTTGTATATTAGTATGTACCTAGAAATGAAATCAAATGAGCATATTATGCTCTCGACTACATGCACCGAGGGGGTAGTCAGAGATATTTTGATATCACAGAACATACACGTTTCACTAGTACGGAAACTCTGCCCAGTGTCACGGGAGTGAGCCCGTCGCCACTTGTAATGGACAGTGGGTACAATACATGCCTCGAAATTGAAGCATGCTGGTTTCCTCACGATGTTTTCCTTCACCAAAAAGCCAGTGGTGTTACAAATCGTACATAAATTCCGAAAAACTCATTGGTACGAGTCGGACCTTGGACGGGAATCGAACCATCGCGTCCTGCACGGCAGGCAAGGTTACTCGCCACTGGACCACCACGGCTTGAAATACCCACCTAAGACCCATTTTTACCATACTTAGCCCCACTTGCTTAAACTTGGGTTAGAAAACAACTCCCGGTTAAGTTTGTAATCTATGATTTTTAGTATAGCAGAAAATCCGTCTATGTCCCTATTTCATGTCTTGCAATTAAGTAGATCTTATAAATAATATATTTCCGTCATCATCGTCCTTGATACGTCCTTCCGCAAGGGATAGGTTTCCACAAAATGTCGTTAAGGCTCTACCACCTGCTTTTACCGTAAAATTTGGTAACGTTGTTACCATTCTATGCATTAACTATGGAAATTTTTAAGCAGAAAACAAAACTGACAATCTACAGGACATTAGAAGTGATTTGGTTTTCTTCGAAATCGAATTTAATTAATAAAACTGAAGAAAAAGGAATCTTAAGTAACCCTATTTTTTCCAGTTGTAACCATTTTACTTTTACATTGTTGATCGGAAGAAAATGAAAATTTACAATATACCTTCACAGTACAACATATAATGGTTTTCTTATTTTTTGATAATAAAAAAAAATCATCTCTATTTTCAAAGACAACGACTAAATTCTGTCCGGAGCCACGCGCTCGTTCACATCGATTATCATGGAGAGTTGTGTTCCCGGGTACGCCTTAAGGAGGAAGAGATTGGTGTCTTGTAAAGTTAGTGATCAACTTGGAATTTCCATTCAAAACTTCAAATAGTTA
This sequence comes from Agonopterix alstromeriana, assembly GCA_963924505.1. Lineage (NCBI taxonomy): Eukaryota > Metazoa > Arthropoda > Insecta > Lepidoptera > Depressariidae > Agonopterix > Agonopterix alstromeriana. Next base: position 1,621,517 of record OZ004680.1, read on the forward strand.
CGACACTGTTGTATCCACTTGCACCTAACAATCTAGGTATTAGATTACATTGTATAATCACTAACCTCGGTTACTTAAGCAAGCTGGAGGAACATCATGGCTGGGGCATATCTACCCCCCTAGACAAAGTGACATTCTATTGGTGTTGACGCTAGTAGAAAATGACAGAATGTATGGATTTGACATTAGCGACCGAAACAATTTGACGTTTGCTTTCGTCACCATACGTCAAGTCCATACATTTTTATGCTTTCTACTGTCGTTAACGCTAATCGAGAGATACTTTATCTATAGGCCCCGACGAATAATTGAGAACCGTTTGGTTAGGAGTCCGAAATCTACTAGAATATAGCGACCACGAACTGGTAGGCGTAGCACTTTGACTAATTATTATAAGGACTAGCCTTGCGGTAGCATTTCCTCTCTGCCACGATATAAGCACAATTGATCTTGTGCATTTACTTTCAATTTTACACCTTATCATTAGAACGTTTGGGGTTCACACGAGACTACTTTTCATGATTTTTAACATTCAAAATTAGAATCTAAAGTTATGGGGAATAAAATCCAAAGTTGCGGATTTCATGTTACCTCGCCCCCCGCAAAGAGTGGCAGAAATGTTTGTTAGTAGAATTACACGCGTAACCAGTCCACATATAAATAGTCCAAGGCGTAGCACAATAAAAACAAAATGTTGAAGTTCAAACCAAGATAGTACTACACAACACCATAATAATGCCTTTATCCTAGAATACATTGAAATACAATATATACAATACATTGAAATAGAAATACATTGACTTGCAAGACAAAAAAGGAGGAGGAGGGTCGTTTCAAATCAGGAAATTCCTGTAGGTATTTATCTATACACATATAATAAAATAGTAAACTTGGCGTGGATGTGCACACGGGTGACGACACATCAAGCTACGCAAAACACAAATAAGCTGGTCGCGCGACGTTATACATTACTCTGCCTACGCACGGCCAGCTTATTTTGGTTTTGCGTAACTTGGCGTTTAGGATACGTAACGGTAAGTTTGAGACCATTTATATAATTTTTGTCTGTTTATCAGTTTGTTTGTGCTCGCATCACTTAAAAACTGCTGAACCGGTTTGGATGGGGGTTCATAATAGCATAGGGCTTAGTTTGGATTAACGTCTAGGCTGTATTTAATCGCAATCGGTGTATACGATCAAAAATTATAGGTATTTATAGTCCGTTTTTTTTAAACTAGCTGTTGCCCGCGACTCCTTCTGCGTAGACCTTAAAAATGTATCCTATGTGTTAATCCAGATCATATTCTATCTGTGTGCCAAATTTCATTAAAATCCATTCAGTAGTTTTTACGGGAAAGAGTAACAAACATCCATCCGTACTTACAAACTTTCGCGTTTATAATATTAGTAGGATTATGAGCTTTGTAATTTTTAAATTAACTTTTTTAAGGAGTTAATACTCGTAACTCAAAAGATCCGATCCCCAGGAAAACTACTAGAAAACCGTTCATTAACCAGCTAAAGCTAAGTATACGAGAGGTCAGATCCAGGGGGTCAGCAGCCCCCTCTTCCTGGGTACCCCCATGGACTGTATAATCTTCTTTCTACATACATACATACATAAACTCACGACCGTAATCCCTTTCGGGGTGATCAGAAACATAGCTACAACTACCAACTTTCTGTTTAAGAATGTAGTTGTAGCAATGCTCACATTTAGCAATTTAAGTTTCAGGATGGAATGACGTGCCAAGCGGTGAGAGGTGGCTAGCCCACATAAACACTGCATGAGAAACATTTAATCCCTTAGTCGCCTCGTACGACACCCACGGGAAGAATTGGGGTGGTCCTCTTCTTTCTCTATAACTAAATTTAACTATCGGATAGTTAACTTAGTTATCATCAGATTTAAGGTCAGGTGTATGCGACAGGGGTCACTCCTCAGGATCTATTCACCGGACAATTGATATGTTAATCTGTGGCGGCTTGAAGTAAAACTGTTCATCTCAAGAAATACAATTTTTGAGTAAGTATAAGAAATATTGTTTTTGAGTTAATAAAATGTATTATTATATTTTTGAGTAAGTACAATTAAATGTACCCGAAACAGACGAGCGTGTATGAAACGACTTATACTACTAATTTTTAATATATTTGTATTTGTTATAAATGCGGAAGAGTGAATACAAGTCAGGATCGTATTCGTTGGCGATCCATTGTATCTGCCTACCCCAATGGGACACAAGCGTATAAACACGCTTGTGTCCCATTGGGGTAGGTCTGTATTTATGTACAATTAATTTGCAGAAAAGAGAGTCATGTACTATACTGTACTGTACTGTACCCTAGTACCCTATTCCTCTTTCCAGTCCCTCCTTTCCAGTGAATTGCAAGCTATTAATTTACTTTATACTGTATTACCAATTAATATTTTACAACAACAATAAGAATTATCGGCATCAAATTGAATGCGAACGTTTGTAAATGACAATTCAAGTAGCTCCTCATTCTTATCAATGCGAAAACCCCTTTGCAGAAATAATAAATTGTTTTAACACATTGACTTACCACTACTGGACGGAGGGTCCGCGCTCAAAAGTGTCCGAATAAAAAGAGAACGAATTACACAACACTCTTCGTTTGACCGGCCGACTACGCGCTAGCGTGGGCGCGCGGCGCGCGCGGTGCCCCGATGGGAGAGTGGGACGGAAAAGAATTTCAGCATTTTCAATGTTTTTAGTTGGTTTATATTACTATACGTACTTAGGTTTGTGTATTTTACTCTCGGACACTTTATTAGAGTATTTTGTACTAGACCCGGCGTCCATAGTATTCTACGTCAATGATTTTATACGGCTACTACATGGTAAAAACCTTATTTAAGCAATGTGTACACAATAATACCTACCCCCTTCGCCAATACACCTTTATGGGGAAAATTAAGTTACGAACTTTTCGATTTAGGCGACACACCCTGCACCCTACTTGAGACCTAATGTGAAAGGATAAGAGGTCATTTTGCAAACTACAGGGTTTTTCGTCACACACTCCAAGTCTTGTTAACACGGGCTAATAAAATGTTGACAAGGGTTCTGAATTTGAATTTATTTTTTCAGCAATTTTTTGATAAATTCTACAATACCTGTCGTTCGTCTGGTTGATATTGCTTTAATGGCGTCTTCAAAACGTGCTTCAGACTTAGACGATTTATACAACGTGTTAATGAATAAGCGAAAACCTCATACACCCCAACCGATTTATAACAAAATAATTAGATTGTAACAATAATTACATATTTTTGATAGGTAATATTTTAAGTTATTCGCATTTTAAGTTTTGAGGCAAAAATGATTTTTTATCATTTCAGCAATGAATGAAAGCGCTAATGTGCTCATGGATACATTTTAAGAATCTTGTTTTGGTAGTGAATAGGCTGAGTGTGTTTGTGCGGTGGGTTGACATCAAGTTCAGAAAATTTTAAATTTTACTAACAAATTATTTAATATTTTGAAAAATGTAACCTATGTTGAAACCTTGATAATTAGATTCTGCTCTCGATTCTAAACAAACTACTTTCTAGTTTTGCGTTAATTCATTAACACGTTGTATAGGGACCCGCCTCGCCTTGGCATTTCCCATCTGCTAACGTGCAGGATCAAAAAATCTTACGCATTTACATACAATTTTATACCTTATCACTAAACGCGACAGCCTATAATAGCGGAACAATAATTACGAACTTATCACGTTTGGGGTTCACACAACACTGTTTTTCATGATTTTTAACATTCAAAATTAGAATCTAAAGGAATAAAGTCCAAAGTTGTGTATTTCATGTTACCTCGCCCCCCGCAAAAAGTTGCAGAAAAGTTTGTTAGTAGAATTACACGCGTAACTTGTCCGTATATAGTCTAATAGTCGGGGAAATCTACGGATTTTTGTATAGATATAACCTCAAAACTAAATTATTTACTGTTTGTTTGTACACATTAAATTCGCCTTGTGATAATTAACTGTCTCTTTTGCTAGTATGCTGGAGGAAATATCTTTCGAAAAAAGCTTGCCCTTTGTACTTTTATATCGATTTTAAGGTTCTCAGGTTCCTGAGCCAATATAACCACGAAATCTTGACCAAAGTTTTATTATCTAACAGTAATATTATTTCAAACACAATTTACTAAAGTGTCTTTAATGCAATCTCAAACCTTATTTTTCCTAGACTATAAGGCTTCAGACCATCAAACTACTTTCATTATACATTTGGGTCAAGTCGCCATTTACGTTTTCTATGGTACAGCAGATTTTTTTGCGATTTCAATGTTGGCTCAATAATGAATGTTGTTCAGTTTGATGGTCTGAAGCAGTTTCACAGGTGAGAGAGAGTGTATGGACATCAAAAACGATAGGCACGATAATAATTTCCGTCATGTAAAATGTTCCAACTAAATCCTGTAAGTTCCATGTAATAGGTACATAACGCGTGGAATATAACATATAATATAACATCTGCGGGGACATTTTAATATTCGGTTACACGGCCAAGCCAAGGTGAAGGATATTAAAAATTCTTACCGCCCCGTACATTTCAATTCGCCAAGTTTAGCCGTTACTGCGTGGTTGTACCTAGGGTGTACTCACACTGAACGCGTGTCGCAGCGACATGCAACTTTCAGGTTCCCTTAACGGGAAAAATACTACATAACGCAGCTACGCACGGATTCAAACAGAACCTTCGCTTGATTATATCAGTCATGCATGGGACATTGAAATGAAATGAAATGAGTTTTATTTGGTAGAACATGGTGTTAGGTTAATTACATAATTTAAGTTTAGATATAACCTAGGCGTGCAAATATTTAAAAAAAAATGGTTTTTAAATATTTGCAAGCCTAGAATAGCCTTAGAATTTCACATAGATAATTAATTATGTCAAGTAAGTATAAAATATCATTTAGATATCAATATTAATGCTCGTTTGATAGCAACGACAAGACGGATCAAAGTTCATTAACTGATAGAAAATCAGTTTTTTTAATTCGTCGCTCGAGTAGATGTTGATGTCGGACGGGGATTTTCCTGTACAGAATTATCGTTCAGATTATCTATGTGAAATAAATGCCAACTCCGCGCTCCCATCGTGAGGCGAAGAGGCGAGGCGGTGTCGAGGCGAGGCGGTGTCGAGGCGAGGCGGTGTCGAGACGAGGCGGTGTCGAGGCGAGGCGGTGTCGAGGCGATGTGAGTAACCTTAACGTGTGACGTTTTTTGGAATGGACTTAACAGTCCCGTCGCTCCGACATGCGTTAGCGTGTGCTAACCGCCTAAAGCAAAAATGTTATTTGTTTTTTGTAGGCGTTTTTTGGAGTATGTGTTTTTTAATAAAAGTGTTAGGATTGTGACGTAAACTTTGCAAATAAAACATGCGGGACTGCTTGTTATTGTGGCGAAATAACGAACTTTTTTTCATTACTGTTCTTGTATTTTCATTGAAAAACCAAACATGTATGACAAAAGTAACTATCTCACGTCAGTAAACAGATATCTACTTACCTTATACAAAACAAGAATGGTGGTGCACGGTGAATTAATATACAGGGTGTGAATTCAGAAACAATCTAAAAACTAATCTCTATGTTTGTATGAAGTCAGATTTTCGTTAAAATGTATAGTTTTAAAGTTACAGTTCAAAGATTACCATACAAATCTTAAATTAATCCTAGCACTTTGTATATTTTCACGAAAATTTGACTTTGAATTTGAGATTAGTTTCTTAAATTGGTTAGTGTTGAAAATATAACCTGACTTCGATCGCATGCAGCGCGCATTTACGCATTCACAACCTTCTTCTAAGTTTACATATTGTATATTTATAGCTGTCACATAATTACTAAATATTTTTCTCCGTGTGGGGAGTACCGCTAACTCAATTAGTTTGCGGTCTCGAGTGTAAAAGACTGTCGGTTATATAATTACCCTGGTTTTTTTAGGTATTTCGTTAAGCTTATCACAAAGAGCAGGTAATCAACCACCGAAACTAATTTACTTTTTAAATCATGTATTCCACAAACGTTTTGAAGTTAATTTTCTGTATACAAATAGAAACTTTATTGCATCGGCATTAAGAGAAGTTTATTCCGAATGCTTAAATGCGAGCTGCATACAAACGAAGTCTGGTGATATTTTTAATACTAACCAATTAAACTCAATGAAATTTTTCAGAAACAATCTAGTTACAGATCTCTATGCTTGTATCGTGTCCGATTTTCGTTAAAATATACAGTTTCAATGCTAGGATTAATTTAAGATTTGTTTGGAAATCTTTGAGGCATTGTAACTTTAAAACTGTACATTTTAAGGAAAATCTGACTTCATACAAACATAGAGATTAGTTTCTAGATTGTTTCTGAATTCACACCCTGTATATTAATTCTCCGTGCACCACCATAGTTGTTTTGTAAAAGGTAAGTAGCTGTCTGTTTACAGCATAGAGATTTGTTTCTAGATTGTTTCTGCAAAATTTCATTGAGTTTAATCGGTCAGTATTGACAATATCACCAGACTTCGTTTGTATGGAGCGTGCTAACGGTAATATACCCTTAAGCACAACACTAAAGTTTTAACAACCAAATAACACTACTAATTTGAACTTAAACTCGTCTTATTTAAAGATCATTTTCATTTAAACTACCGAAATAACAAAATGAGAGATGAATAAAAACTGGCGAAGTGCGTGTCGGCCCACGGGCAGGGTAGGGTTCCATATTTGCCCGTCACTATATACGGAGTTAGAGGCTTTTTGTTTTATACTACGGTTTAACGGCTAATAAAGTCTAAAAAGTACATTTTACAAGTTGGTCGACTATTACTTGTTAACTTGTAAAGCCTAAGTAGGCGGTGATAATTTTCCTTTTATCTTCGTTATACAGGGTGTAAGTGACAGCCTAGCAAATACTGAAGTGGTGAACTCAGACCATCAAACTGAACAACTTTCACTATGGAGCCTACCTCAGGAAACGCGAAAAATAAACAACTGTCCCATACAAAACTGCTGTACCTACCCGACTCAAATGTATGGGACAGCTGATTTTTTTTCACGTTTCCTGAGTGAAAGTTGTTCTGAGTTCAGCGTTTCAGTATTTGCTAGGCTGTCACTTACACCCTGTATACACTACTACCGTGAATTGTTTGATAAATATGTATACCCATGTCAAATTACAGCTTTCTAGTACTAAGTGTCTCTGAGCTAAGCCGCGGACAGACGGACATACGGATGGACCATGTCCATCGAAACTATAAAGGGTTCCTTGTTGACTAAGGAACCCTAAAAAACTGCAGTAGCACACGGTATAAAATATTTAAACTTCATTTTCTGTACTGCAAACAAAGCATTTTAACTTAGACATTCCTCATTTCGGCTTCAAATTGTTGGGGCTTTGTACGTTTCTGTAGTCACATATTAGCTGCGGGTTTTAAATTATATTTTTGCAAAGTAGGTCAAAGTATTAGTATATTATTTTCAAACATGAACTTAAAAATTTTTATTCAACTGAAATGTGTGAAACGCACTTATTGACGTCATAGCTTTTTAGAGTTCGGTACCCAAAGGGTGAAAACGGGACCCTATTCATAAGCCTATGCTGTCCGTCCAACCGTCTGTCCTACCTATTTAGGGCTGTAACTTTTGAACAGTAACAGTTAGTTGAAATAGAAAAATGAGAAATTAATAAAAATGACAAAAAGTTAGAAATTAAGGGGGTCCTCTTTCTATCGTAAAAACGGGAATATATACAACTATCAAACTTGGTGTGATTATAGACCAAACAAAAGTATAACAACAAATAATAAAAACCGACCAAGTGTGAGTCGGTCTCGCCCTAAAGGTCCCAGAGAAAACAAAACAATTTTGTAAGTTAATATGCTGTTTGGTGGTGTGGCACGGAATCCTCGGTGCCCAAGTAGCCCGAATCGCTCTTGACCGGTTTTATTTCGTTATAGACAAGACAGGTGGATCAAAGTCTTGTTAGTGTACATTTTTTTAGGATTCCTTAGTCAAAGGAAATATAGTTTCGTCATGTCAGTCTGGCTATAATATGCCTCACCTCAATCAGTCATAAATTGTTGCACTTATCGAATCAAAATTTTACTTGTAGACACCAAAAAATTTTTTATTGAATTTGCATGCATGCATGCATATGCTCACGACTATATTCCCCGAGGGGGTAGTCAGAGATATTCTGAAACCTCAGAACATCCACATTTCACCAGTTGTACCGAAACTCTGTACAGTGTGACGGGGGATGACCCCGTCGCCACATAATGGACAGTGGGTACAATACATGCCTCGAAATCGAAGCATGTAGGTTTCCTCACGATGTTCTTCACCGAAAAGCCAGTGGTGTTACAAATCGTACATAAATTCCGAAAAACTCATTGGTACGGTTAATCGCCACTGGACTACCACGGCACTATTGAATTTCCATCGAAATAACCAACTAACGAGATAGAAGGCGGCTCGGCGGTTGACAAAAGTAATAACTAGAAATAATAGCTAAGTAAGGGAAAAAAAACTCAAAATGTTTTATTCAACATAATATCACATGGATAGCTTTCTGACGTCATTTTGACTCTACCACCGCGTCGGAAGGTGTTCCGTTGTAGAGAAGATGCGGCCAGAAACTCTACAACACATATCGTTTTATTAAAATATGTATACAAAGTACACTTACAAAATACAATATTGAATTACATAGTGGAACATTGTCAAGACCAGACATTTTGGTCATTCATATAATCATCGAGTTTATAGTAGCCTTTTTTACAGAGGACTTGCTTAACGTGGGACTTAAACTTTTTGTCTGGCAAGTTTAGAATATCCTCTGGAATCCAAGTAAGCTAAGTACAGCCCTAACTAGAGTCAATATTTATTTCAATATTGAATTATGTTTGCATGAGTCTATGTAGGTGAGAATCCACTTCCCAAATCTGACCAAAACAAAATTTGTCACAAAACAAAATTTCTATTGAAACACGAATTTCAAAACAAAATCTAACCATATTTTAGTAAACACGTTAAATTATACCCCATTTATACACCTCAGCCAGCAGCTGTTGTTGCCCGCAAGTGTACATTTGATTGTTACACGCACGTTACATTTTGCACGACAGTGTACACAGCTATTACACTGTCGGGCAATGTTAGCGGGTTAGCAAGACGCATAGCATAACCGCCCGAAGCGATTTTAGTTTCAGAATTTGGGTGAGATTTGTAGTCTTTCAAATTGTTGTGGGTGTTTAAAACATTGTTAGTAACTGGAAAGGCTTTTAAGAGCATTGCGATAGCAATTTCTCCATACAAAAAGTGAAAAGGTTTTTTAATCTACTGAAGCCATACGGAAAAATTCATGGGGTTGGTGTCATTTGATTCAGTGCACTAGGTTATAGATGATTTTAAATTTAAATTTCGCTTTAAATTTATAATCATCTAAATTAAACTTTTTACGTAAAAACGTACAGGGTTATAATTACCCATTTTTAAACAATTTATACATCATCAGTATCAGCCTATACAGGGTGAAATTGATATCATTAGCATACTTTTAAACTAAGAGTCTACCCATCAAACAAAAGAAGAAATAAAAATCAGCTATTCCATACTGAACTGCAATCTTTTTTATCTCCTATCAGTTTGCTTCCGTAGTAAAAGTTGTTCAGTTAGATGGGTAGACTCTTAGTTTAAAAGGATGCTAATGATATCAATTTCACACTGTATACCTACGTCGCACTGCAGGGCACAGGCCTATCCTTAGGGAGGTTGTATGGGCATCGATCCACCACGCGTGCCCAATGCGGATTTGTGGAATACACATACGCATCCGAATTTATTTTTCAGCGTATGCAGATTTGCATTTCAAAACTTACTAACAAAAAGTCAAAGAAACCGGCCAAGAGCGCGTCGGACTCGCACATGTTAGGGTTCCGTAGCCATCGTAAAAGTAGAATAAGACGAAAAATTGTACTCTGTTTATCTTACCTAAGAAAATTTTTGAAACAATGATAGCGCGATTTATTTTCGTGCAGCGACATCTGGTTTGTTAGTTGAGAACACATCTATTTTGACTGTTTTTTTCCGAAACTGGTTGAGCTACAGCATCCGTTATAATTTTCAATGAAAATACTTACCTTGAGCTATATTTTATAACATTTTCAGATTTTTCACTAAAGTCTTTTAGAAGTTAGCGGGGGGTGTACGCTCTATTTTTGACTTTGAGCGCAGTTATCTCGAGACAAGCATTATATCTATTTATTTCCTATGGGTGTTTTGTTCCATTGGACATACAGACAGAATGGAAGAAAGTATAAGGGTTCCTGGTTTGACTACGGAACCCTAAAAGCATAAGTAAAACACAACCATGACAGCTATTTTCTGTTGTGTTTATCATTTAATTCATTCATTAGATAAAAACATTGAAAACATTCATTCTCCGCATTCAAACAACTCTTTATTATAATTTCATTACAAATGCAACACGAACAATAGCCCTTAGAGTCCAGTTTATAACAATATGGCTACTTTATCGTCCAGTGAATGTGTTTTATGTCTTTTCCCCTATTTACAATTACATTTTCCTTATGATTTTATGTGCACGTTGTCTGTCTGTGAATTAATTTCACTAGGTCTTATTGCATTGTGTAACATAGAGCTTCCAATCCCGCATACCCTTCCGGGATCTCGGTATTAGCGAGATCAACAATTTTGAATGGTGCGGGATCTCGGTATAACGGGATCCTGTATTTTATGATAAAAGTGGTGAAAGTAAATAGTAATTCAAATACAGCATGCTTTAGTTTAGAATATCTTTGCAAAGAAACGAAACGAAGTCGAGAAGAACGAACAATCAAATCTAATCAAACAATGGCGACCACGCGCCTCGCAGCGGAGCATTGTCGGCTCGAGAATTTCGGATAAGAATGTGCCTGTAACTATTTTCAATCCCGCAAATCCTGCGGGATCCTGCATATGTAATCCCGCATTGGGCGGAATTGAAAAATTGTGCGAGATCTCGGTATTTCGGGATCTCGGTATACCGAGATTGATAGCCCTAGTGTAACAACCCTATTCTATCGGTATTAAATCTATGTGGTGTTTTTGGTCATTCTTAGCGATTCATAATATTTAGTTAATTAATTACAGACAATGGATAAAATAATCACAGAAATAAAATATTACTTAAAATTGCCTGGTACAGTCACAATCTGATACCGACCTTGTAAACGATATAATCAGATACTTAAAAAATAATCAGAAAATCATTCGTATAAACCATCAAACTGAACAACTTTCACTATGGGACCAACATCGCTATAGCGAAAAAAAAAATCGGCTCTCCCAAACATTTAGCTCGAGTAGTTTAGTATGGAACATCAAATTTTTTTTTGCGATTTCGATATCGGTCCCATAGTGAAAGTTCTTCAGTTTCATGGTCTAAACCTTAAATGTCTCCCTTAAATGTTGATTTGTATTTTCGTAACACCTTGTATACTGAAATAAAATTTTATTTTTCAGAAGGAATAAGCCAAAAAGCCAGTAGTTATTCACCTAATTCAACCTAAACATTTTTTTAACAAATGAAAATTAATATAAACACGTCAGAAGTCGAGAACATTTTCTAGCTAGTTAAATATCACGATAAAGCATTGTGTAGTGCAAGTTAAAATGTTATAATAACCTAGGAAAAGTATCATTTCTCAGTCTTCATTACCTTGGGGAGAGAGAAGTTGCAATAATTTGTATCTTTCTAAGTGTCTCAACGGTGTTTCTTGTTGTTAGACAGAGATTAATAAGTAAGAGAAGAGTTTAATGTTTTAATTCATTAGTTAAAATAACTGAGTATCATTGTAAGTACATTCAAATTTCAAACTGAATAGGTAATTGTAGAATGGGTCAGGCAAGAGTTTGTGTAGAGTAGCTAAATATTCTCTTCTCTAAATACCAGTTGCGAGCACTCAGGGTAGGCACAGATACAGTTAAACACATATAATTCCTTTTGGTTTCCAATAATTGAGTACACTGTCTTTTTTTCGGAGTGCAGAAACCCTAATAATTTCTAAATTAAAAGCATTTTGTTTACTAAATAACTTTGATTTGTTTAAAAACAGGTTAATTAAACGATTAAAAGTTATTAATTAAATAAAATGCTTTTAGTTTAGAAATTATTTGGGTTTAACTGTATTTGTGTCTACCCTGAGTGCACGCCACTGCTAATTACAGGGAGAAATTGATATCATTAGCATGCTTTTAAACTAAGAGTATTTCCATCAAACTAAACAACTTTTATAGCACAGTGTGACCTAAACCCGCACTTTACGCACACTTTTCCGGGACCTAAGTTGTCTATTTCTGCACGGTGCGTAAATGAATCGACTACCTTCACATATGTAAAAAAATGAAACAAAACCCTTTGAAATGTCGTTTGAAGCTTGGAAATGCACAGGAAACAAATGACAAGAAGGGGATAGGTTAGCGATTCAATGAATGATCCAATGTTTCAATGATTTCAATGTTTGATGATCCAATGACTGGTTTCAATGTTTATTTTCAATAAATCATTCCGAAATCAAAATCATTTCAATGTTTCTTTTAAAACAGCAATCTTAACCCTCGGGGGGGGGCATTAATGCACGGCGTTTAGCACCCTCGCTGCGCTCGGGCGCTAACTTCACGCCGTGCAGTAATGGGCAACTTAGGTCACTCGTATCGTAATGTACTATTACTATCTTTTTTACCCTGTATAAATAGTATAAAACAAGTCCTCATCATTTTTTTTTCTCCGCTTACTTATTTTAAACCACGCAACGGATTTTATTTAGAGAATTTCTTCCGGTTTATGTGTATACCTATTATAATTATGTTCCTACTTATATTATAGATCCTACCTGTCGCACCCCAGAAGAACCAAAGTAGCTGAAATATCCCAAATAATTGCTAAACTAAAGTGGCAATGTGCCCGCAGAACTGATGGCTGATAAGGCCGAAGAGTTCTCGAGTGGCGACCGACCGCGTACCGGAAAGTGCAGCGTGGGTAGGCAAGGTGGACTAACGACCTGGTGAAGGCGGCGGGAACACATTGGATGAGGTCAGTGCTGAACCAGTCGTTGTGGTGATACTTGGGGAGGGCCTATGTCCAGCAGTGGACGTCCATCGGCTAAGATGATGATGATGATGATGATAGATCTGTGGAGGAACTACTGTGGAAGGTTCCTCCGGTGAAAAGGGAAGATCTTCCGCCAGGCTAGGTGTGAAGGCTGGGGACCGGCCGTGGTCCGCCGTGGTCCAACAGATCTTAGTTGGACCTTGTATATATATCGAATCTCTGTGATTATTTCTCTTGCGCGATTCATGTCTTGTATACGATTGTGAACCTTATGTGTAGCAGCTAACGGGTTACCAATGTGACGTCGCAACTTGTCTTACGTACACATTTGCGAGTACGACCGTAGCGCCATCTGTTAGCTTCGTTGCTATAACTTGTGGGTGTTGACATCTGTGGCAAGTCTCCACAGATCCCACCCGAGTGAGGCGAGTCGCTAGTTATGGTACAATGCAAGCCCCGGCACAGTATAAGAAAGAGTACTATCTCGGTGGTACCTACGGGAGGAAGACGACGAAGCAGTGGTGTATACCTATGTCACTCGCACTCATTCAGCATACATGTTTTAGCCTCTCCGTGTCAGTGCGAGCCAGCTTGTATGAAATGTCCAGGGTGTGCCAAAGAAAGTTTTTTTTTAAATGGGCTTGCTCTTCACTTCAGTTCACTTGACGGGAAATATAGATGTAGCCAAGGATTTGATGGTCTGATCATCTCCTTAAAAAAGTGTCAGCATATTTAGAAGGACCCTGTATATGTGCAATAAAATTGCTATAATAGATTTGTTGTCAAAATGTATAAAAAATACAAATGCAAATTATTTAGACAGGGTGTAAGTGACAGCCTAGAAAATTCTGAAACGGTGAACTCAGACCATCAAACTGAACACCTTTCACTATGGAGCCTACCTTAGAAAAAGCGAAAAAAAATCTGCTGAATACATTTGAGTCAGGTAGGTACAGCAGTTTTGTATGGGACAGCTGATTTTTTTCACGTTTCCTGAGGAGGTAGGCTCTATAGTGAAAGTTATCAGTTGATGGTCTGAGTTCACAGTTTCATTATTTGCTTTCATGTTTAAAAAACATTTTTATGTATTATTTTTTTCTCTATTTATTTTCCTTTTATTTATCTAAACATGCTTGTAAAACTATGCTCCCGTATGTTTCCCAAAACCATTATAGTACTTCACTTTATCGCGTTATTCTTTCCATAAAGCAAACGCACTTAACTTTTATAGTGTTTCGTATTTAGTGGCACTATAAAACATCGTCCAGTTACTTGTCACTATATTGTCATAACATTCATCATTGTGTCACTTTGTTGTCACTTTACTGCTTGAATATAAATGTTTGTAAGTCACGTTACGGAGTCAAGTTGCAGGGTTTGCCCCGAACACTTGTCTTTCGCGTGGTGTCGCGGTTCGCATCTTAGCCTGACACGAGGCTCCGCAATCCTTCTCAGTTGTGTTCTTACTCAAAAACAATCCTCGAGATTGGATAGATACTCCCTCAAACCACTTGACACTGGCGGAAATGCGGTGCTAACGCACAAGCAAGAAGTCCATTAATTATTTTTAAAAAAAAGTCCCGTTGCAAGGTTTGCCCCGAACACTTGTCTTTCGCGTGGTGTCGCGGTTCGCGTCTTAGCCTGCCACGAGGCTCCGCAATCCTTCTCAGTTGTGTTCTTACTCTAAAACAATCCTTAAGATTGGATAGATACTCCCTCAAACCACTTGACACTGGCGGAAATGCGGTGCTAACGCACAAGCAAGAAGTCCATTATTTATAAATAAAAAATAAACATAAATTTTTGTTAATTTTGAAAGAACAACCATCTGTGGATGATCATATGAGACTACTATGGGATAAGAATTCTAAGGGCCTTTATCACCACTTTTGGATAAGTTCTTGTTAGCTTATCCGACAGAAATTGACTTTAAGGGTATATTGCTGTTGGCGCGCTCCATACAAACAAAGTCTGGTGATATTTTCAATACTAACCGATTAAACTCAATGAGATTTTGCAGAAACAATCTAGAAACAAATCTCTATGCTTGTATCGTGTTAGATTTTCCTTAAAATGTACAATGAATATATTTTAACGAAAATCGGACACAATACAAGCATAGAAATTTATTCCTAGATTGTTTCTGCAAAATTTCATTGAGTTTAATTGGTTAGTATTGAAAATATCACCAGACTTCGTTTGTATGCAGCGCGCATTTACGCATTCATAATAAACTTCTCTTAACAGTAAATAGGACACCTCTTTCCATCTCTAATTCATTTTAAATCCATCTCAACTAACTCATATCTCGACTTATACCGATATTCAGCACTGTATGTTTTATTTTGAAAAATTTCTTTGTTCGTCTAATACAGGGTGTAAGATACAGCCCTCCGCAGACTGAAACGGTAAACTCAGACCATCAAACTGAACAACGTTTACTAAGGAGACTACATAAGGAAACGCGAAAAAAATTTGCTGTTTCATATATTCGAGTCGGGTAAGTACAACAGTTTTGTATGACACAGATATTTTTTCGCGTTTCCTGAGGTAGGCCCCATAGTGAAAGTTGTTCAGTTTGATGGTCTGAGTTCACCGTTTCAGTTTGCGGTGGGCTGTACCTTATACCTTGTATTTATATTATTGTAATATAAGCTCGGCTTCAACTTGAATTTACAAAAACCGGCCAAGCCAGACAGAATTAATAAAACAGCCTTTCAATATTACCAAAAAATTGTTTTCACCTGGATCCTTAGCGCGAGACCGACACTCACTTGACCGTTTTTTATTATTTGTTGTTTTACCTTAGCGTATTCACTATAATCAGTAGCTACACCAAGTTTGGCGCTTGTGTTACGATTTTACGAAAGAGCAAAAGCAAAAAACTTTGGAAAAAGCACATTCCTTGTCTAGGGTCTTTCTTAATATTCTGACAATTTTTTAAGGGATGATCAGATCGTTAAACTAAACAACTTTCTCTACGGCATCAACATCGAAATCACAAAAAATACAACTGTTCCATACAAAACTGCAAACCTACTTAACAAAATGCATGGAACAGCTGATTTTTTAAGCGATTTCGATGTTGGTCCCATAGAGAAAGTTGTTCAGTTTGACGAGCTGATCATCCCCTTAAGCAAGTGTCAGCATATTATGAAGGATCCTGTATAGGGGCCCCCCTTAAATTTTTACTCTTTATACAGAATGTATCGCATTTAGCTGTACATATTTTAGATGGTGGACCAAAATGTATGGAACAGTAGATTTTTTCCCGCGATGCCAATGTTGAACCCCTAGTAAAAATTTTTCAGTTTTATTGTCTGAACCATCTACTTATACAATATGCAACGCATTTTAGATTACATCCTGTATATTCTCATATATCTCGCAGCACAAGGAGTCTATTCATAGCCATGCTAGGCTCTCTCAAATATTAACCTAAGGCTTTTATGCTCAAATTTATGACCGTCTCTATACCGTACCGCGAACACTGCTTTAATTAAAAATGTATGAGAACAATATGGACGATTAACAGCCTATTTACCGTTTATAATATATTACATTGGTTTTGTTATTTATTTGATTGTTCTTTAATAAAAGCCGTGGTGGTCCAGTAGCGAGTAGCCTTGCCTTCCGTGCAGGAGGCGATGGTTCGATCCCCGTCCAGACCGACTAGAACCAATGAGTTTTTCGGAATTTATGTACGATTTGTAACACCACTGGCTTTTCGGTGAAGGAAAACATACTGAGGAAACCTGCATGCTCCTTCGAGGCATGTGTTGTACCTACTGTCCATTACAAGTGGCGACGGGTTCATTCCCCGTCACACTGGTCAGAGTTTCGGTACTAGTGAACGTGGATGTTCTGGGGTTTCAGAATGTCTCTGACTACCCTCTCGGGGAAATTAATCGTGAGCATATGCTTATGCTCTTTAATGTTTATAATTAAAGAAAAACCTGCTCTATATAAACTTACTTCCATACTTATTTTAGGGGTTGTACTGTAGGGGAATAATTTTCAGTATGGGACCAATATTGACATCACATAAAATCTACTGTTCCATACAACATGAGTAAATTCAGTATTCAGTGTTCATTTATTCGCTTTCATGTACAATACAGCATAGTATAACAAAAGTAGCCAATGTGGGTACATGAGCCCTGCACGGGTACGGTAACATAGGTATTTTAAAAACTTACATCAATACACATATACAACGTGTTAATGAATTAACGCAAAACTAGAAAGTAGTTTGTTTAGAATCGAGAGCAGAATCGAATTAACGTGTTTTCAACATTGGTAATTTTTTTCAAAATATTAAATAATTTGTTAGTAAAATTTAAAATTTAATGAACTCTATCTCAACCCATCACTCTTGCACTCTCATCCTACTTACTACCAAAACAAGATCCTTAAAATGAATCCACGAGCACGCTAGCGTTTTTATTCATTGCTGAAATGAGAACAAATCATTTTTGCCTGAAAACTTAAAATGCGAATAACTTTACATTTTAACTAATTAAATTATTGTTTCAATCTAATCATTTTCTTATAAATCAGTTGGGGTGTATGAGGTTTTGCGCTTATTCATTAACACGTTGTATATACAGTTACAAATTGTTCGGATATTTACAAAACGATGCCTAATTTATTCAAGATTTATACAATATAATTAATTATACAATTTCAAAATGAACGTTATTTTTTTAGGAACATAGTTTAGGTCAAGATAATTATGAGCATTCAATATTTTTGTTAAGTCAAGTCAATATAATTTATTCAATATAGGAGCTTGCAGCACACTTATCAAACGTCAAATCTTTTTTAAAGCTACCACCGCGTCGGAACGTGTTGTCGCTGTAGAGAAGATGCGGCCAGAAACTCTACAACATAACACGACTTAATAACTATTACAATATAAATTCTTAAGCTAAAGTTATGTATACAATAATACATAGTCTGTCATGTCAGTAACACAGTAATATAATTGTCATTCATATAATCGTTCAATTTGTAATAACTTTTATCAGCTAATATTCGTTTCAGACTATTATTAAATTGCTTGTCTCTGTATAAAGTAGTCATTGAAGTTTTCTATGGAACAAACATATTTTTTAAATTTTGATGTTAGTTGTTAAATGTTTTTGCTTGATGCTAGTCTGAAGCAACCCTTAAAATATGTAGGTAATATATTTAAATTAACTCAGTATAAGATATTAATTTGTCATCATTTCTTCATCAGATTTAGAAGAATATTTTAGAAGGTCAGCATAGCATAGCATAGCATATTCTCACGACTATATTCCCCGCGGGGGTAGTCAGAGATATTCTGAAAACTCAGAACATCCACGTTTCACTAGTAGTACCGAAACTCTGTCCAGTGTGACGGTGAGTGAGCCCCTTGTAATGGACAGTGGCCACAATACATGCTTCGAAATTGAAGCATGCAGGTTTCCTCACGATGCTTTCCTTCACCGAAAAGCCAGTGGAGTTACAAATCGTATAAAAATTCCGAAAAACTCATTGGTGCGAGTCGGCCTGGACGGGGATCGAACCATCGCCTGCTGCACGGCAGGCAAGGTTACTCGCCTCTGGACCACCATGTTTTTTTTAGAAGGTCAGTTATGTCCGAAAAGGGTTAAATAAATAAATCAACGCTATTTTAATTTATTTCGTGTGGTGCCGGCTAAGAATAGCATCATTCCATTTCCTCCTGTGGGTGTCGTAAAGGCGACTAAGGGATCTACCAGAGGATGGGCAGCAGCATCCTCTGAGTACATATCCAACCAACTGCGATCGCCAACCCGCCTGCCAAGCATGGCGATTATGGCAAAACCCCCCCCAACATGGACCGGCCGTTGTAGCGGTCCTTGGGGGAGGCCTATGTCCAGCAGTGGACGTCCATCGGCTGAGATGATGATGATGATTTTAATTTAACCCTGTAAATAATCTATCAAGAACACTACAACGAGTAATTAATTTCAACATGGGTGGTACATTAAATATTAAAATTGGCTTTTAATAACCGATTTTCAGAAAATATCCGCCATTTTGAATTACTGCAGCAATTTCTCTCCAGCTAACTCGATACACGAAGTCTCGTGATACATGGAATTATAGCTCTTATGTCTTAAAAATAAGTGTAATGTCAATGGACGTATTACGTAGTATGAACAGCATTGTTAGTGAAACGGATATTAGTTTTCAGTTAACGTTTACTTTCGTTCAACTGACGCTTCGAAATTGTAGAGTTGCCGATGTATCGATCGTTTGAGTATCGATAATTTGACTCTAAAATATGTCAGCCGCCCTAGACAAAGTGACATTCTATTGGCGTTGACGCTAGTAGAAAATTACAGAATGTATGGATCGTCAAAATGTTTCGATCGCTAATGTCAAATTCATACATTTTGTCCTTTTCTACTAGCGTCAACGCCAATAGAATGTCACTTTGTCTAGAGGGGCTGATATGTTATCAATAGTGTCGATAGTTTCAAAAAATCATACTTTTAAAGAATAATTTTATCACACGAACAAGAAAATTTTAATATTAAATCACTATCGATAGTATTTAGCTTTTGATTAATTTAATGTAACTATGAGAAACATTGAACATTTGAAATAACTAAATTTGTGATGCTATTTATTTTATCTGTAATGTAATGCCTTAACATAGAGATTAGAAACTATCGATAGTATTGCATAGTCTTATCGATACTACTTAACTATCGATATAATATCACATGGCGCACTACACTATTCGTAAGCGTTTAAACTAAAGCTAACCGTACCTAATTGTTTAACTCCTGTTTAGTTTTGTGAGAATTTATTCATACGAATTTCGATCTTCCAGGCTCATAGCAGTAACTACATAAAATTACGACCATAATGGTTCTTCAGGGTGGTCATAAGCTTTAGTCACAACTTGCGACTATCTACTAAAGCGTGCAATCACCAATACACGCTTGTAGCATATTTAAGGTTTCAGGATAGAATGACGTGCCAAGTACATTGATATTAAGGGAATATAATTCGGAGCGCGCTCCATACAAACGAAGTCTGGTGATTAATTAACTATTTTCAATACTAACCAATGAAAGTCAATGATTTTTTCTGAAACAATCTAGAAACTAATCTCTATGTGTGAAGTCAGATTTTCGTTAAAATGTATAGTTTTAAAGTTATAGTTCTTCAAAGATTTCCATACAAATCTTAAATTAATCCTAGCATTAAAACTGTTTATTTTAAAGAAAATCTGAAAATCTTCATGCAAGCATAGAGGTTAGTTTCTAGATTGTTTCTGAAAAATTTCATTGACTTTAATTGGTTAGTATTGAAAATAGCACCAAACTTCGTTTGTATGCATCGCGCATTTATGCAATCGGAGTAAACTTCTCTTAAAATCAAATTATAGTCAGACAAGTTAGTGCGCGACTGGCCCGCGGGGCACAGGCGTTGCGGGAGGTGAGGTAGCACGTGCGACTGCCTTTGAGCGGCGCGCGTTTCCCTTCCCCGCTACACCACCTGCCCCCCGCTATCATCTAGAGTACCTCACCTCCTCCAAAGTCTGCGTGTACGACTACGAAGTCACAGGCACAATAAGCATTAGATTATGGATTATTACATAAGTATTACAATGTAATACCTAACCATTCTTTTCCCCCGTGTTGTATTACAATTATAAGTAATTTTTATGCTAAAATGTTATTTAAATGTAAAGGAACCACTGCCTTCCAAGATCCAGGTCTACCTTTCTTGGAGGTCAGGGCCATTTGTAATGATAGGCACATTTAATGATTGTAATGAAAAAAATAGTTCATATAAAACATGCCCCAGTTGTACTCTTTATAACATTCTGTGCCCAGGCTGCGAGTTCGATTCCTGTTCAGCACAAAAATTTTCAATTTTGTATGTTAAAATAGCTATAAAATCTATAAAACTGACAAATACTTCACATTATGCCTCTTATAAATCTGAAACCAACGTGAAGCTAGATGACGGCGCACTCCATTCATTGAAGAGCTGTTGGGAGAGTACGAGAGGCCCCATTTCATCGGCTTCTACCATATACTACCCAGAGATGAGAAGGGACACTTTCTTCAAATTAATGATTTGTGCCTTTAGCAATAAAAAGCAACGTGAAGCTAGATGGCAGCCCTATCCGTTCATTAAAGAGGTGTTGGGAGACTAAAAGAAGCCCTATTTTAGTGGTATTAATCCTTCACAACATTATTCGTGAGAGGAGGCCTTTGCCCTGCAGTGGGATTCTACGGGCTATAACTTTCTTTTTTATACACTTTGTAAACTAACAAAAGGCAAACCTTTAAACAACGTGCTCTACCCATCAACCTGAACAACTTCTATAATAGGAGTAAACCTGTCAGCGGAAACATAAAATCTGCTGTTCTATATTAAACTGCAATGCCTACACCACTTAAACGTACGAAACAGCAGATATTTTTTTGTTCTGACAGGTTTGCTCTCATAGTAAAAGTTGTTCAGGTTGGTGAGAGGTTTGCCATTAGTTAGTTTACAAAGTGTATAAAAAAAGAAAGTTATAGCCCGTAGAATCCCACTGCAGGGCAAAGGCCTCCTCTCACAAATAATTTTGTGAAGGATTGGACCACACTCCACCACGCGGGTCTAGTGCGTGTTGGTGGAGGCAAGCTAGTGGTCAACTTTCAAGTCACTTTAATAGGCCTCTGACCCGGCTTAACAAATAGTTACAACGCCAGCCATCTGACGGAACTATCCGAGAGCAACTGTTTAACATGCCTTCCGAAGTACGGAACGTACGAGATGAAATACCACTAAACGGTCACCCATCCAAAGACTGACCGGACCTAGCGTTGCTTAACTTCGGTGATCGTTTCCAATACCGAAGTTAAACTACGCCAACGAGCGCTTACATTCTGTATAATACAAGCCAATATTATTCGAGGCCGATGATGCGAATGAATAAAGTATACCATCTGCACTTGGCTATTCTATGCACTTGTCGTGTAAAGAAGGCCCTTGTTCGTGTTAGGGCCCCATTAGAGATCGAGTGCGGCCCCTCAGTGTTTTGATGTCGCCACTTGACATATTTTCGTGTAATTTGCATTGTGGATGGCTGGCCGTTGCGTTAGAAATTTTTTTACTCGAAAATCTGTTTGTTTTTGTAATATTTTTTTCAATTTTAAAAATAACATGGTGAGGATTAAGCAAATAAAATGATTACATGTTTCGTTGGTGTTATTAAAATGTGGCTTGAATACACAAAGGAAAATATATAAAATGTTTTTTTTTGGAAAATAAGGGTCTTTATTAATATGTTGACAGTTTTGAAGTGGAACTGAACAACTTTCTCTATGGGACCAACATCGAATTCATAAAAAAAAAATCAGCTGTCCCATACATTTGGCTCGAGCATGTTTGCAGTTTTGCGTGGAATTTTTTTCGCGATTTCGATGTTGGTGCCATAGAGAAATTTGTTCAGTTTGATGGTCTACAAAGTTAGGTTAAAAAAGTGTCAGCATATTATGAAGGACCCGGTATAAACTCAGGACTGAAGTCGCTTTCGGGGTGATAAGTGACTTTGCTAAAACTATCAACCACATTTTAAGGATGTGATGTACCAGGATCGAGGAACTTGGCGTACATCTTTTGAGCGTGTGTTAAGGGAATATGATTCGGAGAGCGCTCCATACAATCAAAATCTGGTGATATTTTCAATATTAACCAATTAAAGTCACTGACATTTTTCAGAAACAATCTAGAAACTAATCTCTATGTTTGTTTGAAGTCAGATTTTCGTTCGAAAGGAGTACACAATTTTAATCAAGAATAATTTTAAGTAGATTGAAAATAAAGTGCTACTCATCTACTAAATTTATTATCCGACCAAAGATGAAAGTGAATCAAACAAAGGCCTAATTATCGCCCTTTGAATGAACTTTCCAACTTTCCCCACTAATTTATACCGAGCTTCATTATACTCAGCCTAAAGTCATTTTGGTTCCGATTTCTTTGTTGGAAGATAAACTTTTTAATTCGAAAGAAAGTGTTTCAAAAACAAAAGTTAATTTGGTTCCTTTCAGGGCTTAAAGTGGTAGGCAGGACTGGTAGGAATTCCAATAGCTTTGTCCTTTATATTTTTTCTCATTAGTAGAAAGTTTTGAAGTCAGATTTACTGCAGACTTGTCGTGTTTTCGAATATAAACTTTTTCCTCTTTTCATGTTGTACAAATATCGTTGCTATTTGTACTAAAAGACGTATGTACATTTAGAAGATTTTTCAGAACAAGCCGTTTTTCGCTTGAGCGAGTTCTTGAGTTGTAAATCTGATGTTAAGTGATATGGTATGATATACAAGGTGTTACAAAAGTAAAAATAAATATTTAAAACTTTTAAGGGAGCTGATTAGACCATCAAACTGAACAACTTTCACTATGTGACCAACAACGAAATCGCGAAAATATAAACCTGCTGTCGCATACATTTAGCTCGAGTAGATTTGTAATTTAGTATAGAACATCAGAATTTTTTTTCGCGATTTCGATGTTGGTCCCATAGTAAAAGTTGCTCAGTTTGATGGTCTAAACCACCCCATTAAATGTTTATTTGTATTTTTGTAACACCTTGTAGATACGTTAATTAGACCGATCGATTCGTCTTCGAAAATGGGTTGCCAACAATGAATAAATCAGTTACGCCAAAAATATCAGATACGTCGTTTAGTAAGACTAGTGACGATATTAATCTGATATTGGATAGCACCGTGTGAAATAGCACGTTGGAAAGTGCCGTTAAAGAAACAAAACATTTTTTTTTTCAAAAACCGTCTTTAGTTTGAGCATTCTTTCCAAAGCCGTAGAAGCAAGCTGTTCAGGGACACTAGCGGCGTTTACATCAAACGAGCGATCCAAAATTGTTGCGAACACTTGCGAACACACAAAGCAACAAAAGAATGCTCGGTGTTCGTTTACATCAAAAGAGCAGTGTGAAAAGAGCATTCGCTCATTTGGTCAAATCCACCTTAAGAAGTCTAGAGTGGAGACCGCGAACTGGTAGGCGTAGTGTGGGACGCTCGGCTGCCCGCTGGACAGCCCTAAAAAAAGGAGCGATTGGATGAGGAAGGCTGAGGACAGAGTTTTGTGGCGCGCCTTGGGAGAGGCCTATGTTCAGCAGTGGACGATGATGGGCTGATGATGATGATGATGATGACCTTAAGAAGCTTTGTCTCTACAGGGTGAAAAGATAAACAGTTGCATTACTTGGGTGATTGTCATGATACTGAACAACTTTCCCAAAGGAGCAAAGGAAAATTCGCACAAAAATATCTTCTTCATACAAACGAAACGTTCGATCAGCTGATTGCATTTAGTATGGAAAGTAAAAAACTTTTTTTGCTAATTTCCTTTAGTTTTCTTAGGGAATGTTGTTTAGCAGGGTTGCCAGACGTAGAAAATTTTACGTCGTAAGAAAAGGCTCGTATTTGTCTATTAAAACTAGTGCATTAATCAAAAGTGTGGAAAAACTAAGGATTAGGCTTCGATTAGGCATGTATCACAATTTAGTTTCAGACGTTTTATCTAGCAGAAAAATTATTTTCAAAAAGCAGCTAATACAAGGAATAAAATCTAAGAAGTGATCGGTTTCTTGAAGATTTCCCGGCAAACTACAATCTTACCATAAACTGATAGTCTTTTATGGTTATAATATTCATTTATACTACAAAACGTTGGCTGCAACTGAAAATCATGCCATAATTTCCATAAAAGTCAAAACTTCGTACGTATTTATACGGGGCCGACAGCATCCTCGTACCTCGTAAGGAAGACCCCAAACCTCGTATATGTACGAGGAACCTCGTACGTCCAACAACCCTGTGGTTTTGTGTTATGGGTACAATGTAATAAAATCGGAGCGCGGTCCGTACAAAACGAATTCTAGTGATATTTTGAATACTAACCAATTAAAATCAATGAAATTTTTCAGAAACAATCTAGAAAGTAATTAGTTCTCTCTAGGTATCATTAGGTATCTAGACAGTGTTAGTTAAGAATTAAAATGTATAGTTTTAAAGTTACAGTGCCTCAAAAACGATATAGTTTTAACGAAAATCTGATTTCATACAAATTAGAGATTAGTTCCTAGATTGCATCTGAAAAATGTTATTGACTTTAATTGGTTAGTATTGAAAATATCACCAGACTTCGTTTGTATGCAGCGCGCAGTTACGCATTTAGGATAAACTTGTCTTAAAGTAATGCAACTGTTTACCCTAATACCCTGCATATGGAGTGGGTATTTACTCTAGACCACTACTAGTAAAATCCTAATCAACATTTCATAACATTATCACTAAAGCCAAGCTTTAATCTACAAACCCAAACATTTACGTAGGCTCTGATCAGACTAGTATCCATGCAGGCTGTAATTCTGTTGGTCTAGACTTAGGCTCTAG
Source organism: Agonopterix alstromeriana (assembly GCA_963924505.1). Classification (NCBI taxonomy): domain Eukaryota; kingdom Metazoa; phylum Arthropoda; class Insecta; order Lepidoptera; family Depressariidae; genus Agonopterix; species Agonopterix alstromeriana. The sequence goes on from OZ004680.1 coordinate 1,647,113, forward strand.
GCACAGCCTAGGCTCTAGCCAACTCTTAATTAAGGGGCGAGCGTCCTGCGGCGGCGCGTTAGTGCTTGTTTATATGCACCGCTGTCGCTTTATTAAGGGGAAGACTGCTAAGCGTAATTACATTATAAAATGCTAATGAGTTATTGAGCTGTGTTCATTCATTGTATCTAAGAGTAGGTATAGGGATGTCTCCAAAACAAACAAGCAAGTAGCGATAGATGTACAACGAAATACCAAACTCTCCCCCGATTTCGCGCGCTTTTTTTCGAATATTTCGAACTTCCGCAGCTGTCAAATGGTGGGAGATCCATTTCCGTCACGGTATAGGAGTCGGTTCTACTGCCAAGGTGCGCCAATAGATAATTCATATTTAAAAAAAAAGATATTTGTCCGTTTGCCTATTTTTTTCAAGCATCACGTGAAAAGTATACTTAATCAATTTAGATTTGGTTTTGTTCGAAATCCAAATTAAAAACTTTACAAAGTAGTCTTCCAATATCATTCGAATATCTATCTCCAAGGGGAGGAGCCACCAAGACATTGCAGTCACACAGGATATTATGTTCCATGGTTTCCTCATCCTCTCCGCAAACTCGGCAGCTGGGGTCTAAGTAGTCTATAGTGAGCGTCATCTTGTGCATCATCGTGCCTGTGGCAAGACATCGCTGTCACACAGGATATTATCGCTGGGTGAATACTACAACGGCACAAGTCAAAAAAGTTGATTTTGAGAAAAATGACATTAAAGTTGGCGCGAGAGAGTGCGCGCGAACAAATTCGTCTGTAGTTACTACACAGCAAGGGTTAGATTATTGATGTTTGCCTTTTGTATATCTGTGTTATATCAGTAATCTATAACAGTTGAGGATTTTATTTATATACTACAATTTGTTTGATTTATTGGGCCATAAATATGGGGGTTCCGAGTTATGCCAGTTTTGCATTAACTTTTTGGTACGATTTAGATTTATGCCAGATAATTATTGAGAAAACATGAAGAATGTGATAGTAATTATTACCCAAAATAAAACACAATTATGGCATTAGAGTAGAGACGGAAGAAATGGGAATTTGCAAAGCAATGAGGAAAAGGAAATTTGAACTGTTTACTGAATTGGCGGAAGATGTCTGATGAGATCCTATCAGATTAGATACACAACGAGTTCGATGATAAGAGCCAAACCAAGAAATTACTCGTGGGGAAATGTTAAGAGCCCAACCACATGTTGATTTCAATAGATCTTTTAGTACTGCTTAAATCAAGAACGATGTGTAAAACAATTATCAATCTCTATCTTCGGTCTTCTTACCAGCTACCCATTTTACGTAGTCGGGCCAGTTGGCCGGTGGTCGTCCCATACTATTTAATTATGTAATAACCACGCTAGTTTGTAGCTTCTGTTCTAGAACACAGACTCCTTATCAGTTGCCAGATCTTCAGCAGATATAACAAGCCTATTGTCACTTCAGCTTGCTAATTTACAGGGTCACGTTATTCGCTATAGTTCTCAGACGTTATTACTTCATTTCTGATGCTATCTCTTAGAAAAACACCGACCAGTAGCTGTTTCCATATCTCACAATGATGGACTAGTTCTATCGTCACTGTTCATGTGTCTGCCTTGATCCCTATATTCATCCTATGGATGAATACATCGTCAGAAATTTTCAACGGGGGAAAGCCAATGAAAATATCTGTTGAAGTTTTCCCAAATTATCTCAGAGGAAATAAATGGAGACATCCTGACATCAGTAATTTGGGATGATAGGACTGAATTTTAAAGGCAATATTTAAAATGTAGGAATCAGATGATTTACCAAAGCTATATATTTACGAAGTAACCATACGAAAGCAGTTATAGAGCCTCACGCTTACATAGCTACGGTCTTTTCCCCAACAATACACTATCACATTGTTTTAATCTTCTGACCCTGGAACTTCATACAACAGATCAGTCTTCTATCTATACTAGAAAGCCATGGTACCAAAAAGCGGACTGGTAGATCTTCTTCTACCGAGTCGATGGTATGTCATTCTAAATCTTTCCAGCCCAGAATTTCGCCACACGGATAGCATTTTCGGCAGCGTTCATAAGCTCCGTTCTCGTGCAGGTGTCCGGGTAGAAAGGGCACGATACGAGATGGGCCTTAGTCTGAGGAGTAACACCACATTCACACTTAAGGTCCGTCCCGTCCGTGTACCCCACTTAAACAGATAATCTTTACTCCGGCCAACCTGAGTTCGGAGTCTATTCAAGCATCTCCAGATCGGCCTGGGCAGCTCCTGTCCTGGGGGTAGGCTTTCCATAGGAGGAACAAATGGGTCAGGAAGTGCGGTACCTTCCCGCCAAAGACCGAGTCTCACTTTGAATTGGGTCGACACACTTCAAGAAATTCTTACGGCTCTTGAGCCTTTGGGGCACTGTGGGATACTTGTACATCGGGTGCCGTATGTCGACTTCTAGCTTGGTTCTCTCTATCGAACTTGCAACGGTCCTGAGGACGTCTGGTGGTGCAATTCCGGACAGTGGATACAGCATCTGCACCGGTGTCGGTTTGATACAGCCAGTGATGATCTGACAGGTTTCATTTAAAGCAGGATCCACAAGCTTTGTATGGGCGGAACGACTCCACACAGGACACGCGTATTCACCTGCAGAGAAGGATAGGGCTAGCCCGGTAGTTCGCAGGACTTGAGGCGAGGCTCCCCATTTCGTAGTCGTCAGATTTTGCAGAAGCTTGTTACGTGCATACACTGGTAGATGATCATAAGTCAAAACTTTATAAAAGAAGAGATGTTATGATTCCCTGAAGAGTTGGAGGTAGGGAGGACCTACTTTGACATCACAAACCTTCACATTGTGGTTTACAGAATATAACAAGTAGTTTTTGCAGACGGGAATAATTTTAATTCAACTTTTTGACTCAAAAGTTTCATTGTTGCATAACGCAAAATAACAATTTTATTAAGTGTAGTAGTGGCACAAGTACCATCTATCTCGTGATTCAGTGAAATATCGAGTTAGGTCTATATTGCACAAGATAAAGTATGCGATGTAGAACCAGAATACGCTGCTAACTCAAATTTGCCAATTTTTGAGTTGTGCCGTTGTTGTATTCACCCAGCGTTATATTCCATGGTTTCCTCATCCTCTCCGCACGCTTGTCAGCTGGGGTCTAAGTAGTCTAGGGTGAGCGTCATCTTGTGCATCATCGTGCCTGTGGCAAGACATCGCAGTCACACAGGATATTATGTTCCAAGGTTTCCTCCTCCTCTCCGCACACTCGGCAGCTGGGGTCTAAGTAGTCGAGGGTGAGCGTCATCTTGTGCATCATCGTGCCTGTGGCAAGACATCGCTGTCACACAGGATATTATATTCCATGGTTTCCTCATCCTCTCCGCACGCTTGTCAGCTGGGGTCTAAGTAGTCTAGGGTGAGCGTCATCTTGTGCATCATCGTGCCTGTGGCAAGACATCGCAGTCACACAGGATATTATGTTCCAAGGTTTCCTCCTCCTCTCCGCACACTCGGCAGCTGGGGTCTAAGTAGTCGAGGGTGAGCGTCATCTTGTGCATCATCGTGCCTGTGGCAAGACATCGCTGTCACACAGGATATTATATTCCATGGTTTCCTCATCCTCTCCGCACGCTTGTCAGCTGGGGTCTAAGTCGTCTAGGGTGAGCGTCAACTTGTGCATCATCGAGCCTATGGCAAGACATCGCAGTCTCACAGGATATTATGTTCCATGGTTTCTCCTTCTCTCCGCACGCTCGGCAGCTGAGGTCTAAGTAGTCTAGGGTGAGCGTCATCTTGTGCATCATCGTGCCTGTGGCAAGACATCGCAGTCACACAGGATATTATGTTCCAAGGTTTCCTCCTCCTCTCCGCACACTCGGCAGCTGGGGTCTAAGTAGTCGAGGGTGAGCGTCATCTTGTGCATCATCGTGCCTGTGGCAAGACATCGCAGTCACACAGGATATTATGTTCCTAGGTTTCCTCCTCCTCCCCGCACGCTCGTTAGCTGGGGTCTATGTAGTCTAGGGTGAGCTTCTTCTTGTGGATCATCGTGCCTGTGGTCAGTGCCCAGTGAGGGCTCGGACAATGTCATTTTATATGTAAGAAAAAATTTGTCGTTATTTCCAAAAAATTGTGATGTCCATAATTACAACACTCGAAACAAAAATAAACTGATATCTCCACACTTTCGGCTTAGTAGGGTCAACACGTCTTTCATGGGTCACTGTATACGTTGTTATAATAAAATCCCCGAGACCATTTTGAATCTTTCCGAAAACATGTTTAAAACTCAAATCAAAAAAGTCCTCTGTAAGAAAGCATATTATAAACTGGATGATTATTTAAATGATCAAAATGCTTGGGTCTGAGGTCACTAGGTTATAGTTTATTTACTTTACTGTATAGTATCAATTATTTTATTAAATATACTATGTATTATTGTATACATAACTTTAGCTTAAGAATTTATATTGTAATAGTTATTAAGTCGTGTTATGTTGTAGAGAAGCCAGAAAGGCCGCATCTTCTCTACAGCGACAACACGTTCCGATGCGGTGGTAGCTTTAAAAAAGATTTGACGTTTGATAAGTGTGCTGCAAGCTCCTATATTGAATAAATTATATTGACTTTGACTTTGGCACGAGCTTTGTACCTGCCTTTGTTCAGTATGATCTTTGGGATTCGTAGCCTTACCCTTAACTAGGCGAGAGCACGCGGCGAGCAATTAAGAGTCTAAATGCAACCGGCGACGCAAATTAATTCCTTCTTTTTGATTATGTACTTACTACGTACTTTACAAATGTTTATTCACACGATTTGCCGTGTTTCGTTCCCATTTCCTTGTTTGTTTTTTTGTTCCTATATAATTTTTAAAATTGTATTTACGTGGAAAGATATTGTATATTACCAAATATATTCCACAGTCAGTATAATTGGCATAACATTTTTTAAGGTAAATTTCAGGATTTTTTCTTTTAATTAATTGCCGAACTGACTCAAGGAAATGGTCTCTTATGTTTCGTTTTCCCAATAAAAATATAAGAATCGAACAGGATAAAAATGTACTAATCTTATCATGCAAAATTTTAACATAAAACGATATTATTATCGTATTACTTAATATTTTTGTTCTTATCTTAATGCGTTTATTTTGAGAAATCATTAATATCAAAAGACGATGAAAATGTAGTGAAGTTGGAATTAACCTAGAATTGAAAATTTTTAACGGGTTATTACTGCGTTTTGATACATTGGAGTTCCCGATATCATAACCGGTAATATCGGGAACTCGAATTGTACCAAAACGAGGTAAGAACCCGTTCAAAATGTTCAATTCTACATTAAATATTAACCGCGTAACATTAAAAAACGTTATTAGTTGTATGAAGTTTTAATTACGTGAGTTATTTCTTTCCGTTTTTTTTTTTTAATTTTATTTATACATTGTGTCAGAAAGGACAAGAGTTGACAATATACAGATAATAAGCGCCTGGCGACTTCGAAAGGAATAACGGTCGCGAGTTTATGTATGTGTAGAAGTGGATTTTTGGGAACGAGTTATTTTCCAGCGCTTCGAGTGTCGCTTGAAAGGTTTTGAGTTATTTCAAATATTTAGGATGGAAAGACAAAGCACCGCATTGCCAACGCGACGCTGAAAGCGCTTCGTGGAAGGAATCAGCTTTTTTCCAGAGTTCAATATGACAACAGTGTATTGTAATTTGGGACATAGTTATGGAATTTACGTTCAGAAATAATTTATTTGATTTGATAAATCCCATCGTCAAATTCACATTTAATTTGGCATTTTTATACGAACCATATTCATTCATTCTGATGTCGTCTTGTATAAAAACATTTTTTTGCTAATCTCAAGAAGTCCAATTGATCATGTGCATTTGCATATAATTACCCGACTGCGCCAGAAGGAGGGTTATGTTTTTCGAGCGTATGTATGTATGTATGTATGTATGTATGTATGTTTGTATGTCTATTTCTTTGGCACGGCCTACAGCCTAAACGGCTTGATGGATTTTAACGTATGAGGTATCATTGGATTCGTAAAAATCGTGAGAGTGACATAGGGTATATTATTTCAAGATGGCGTCTACGAATTTAAAAATAGAGACAATTTTTTTTTGTTAAAAATTACAATATGGGTATCAAATGAAAGCTAATCAGACGATTCCAAATATATAAATATTATAGTACTTTTATGTTACCGTTTCGACACAAGACTAAAAAGTATGAAATAAACTAAATTATTAGGATAAACAAAAAACCCGACTGCATAAAAAACCTATTAACTGTAAATCGCAAAAGGGGACAAAGATTTTTGGTTGGTTATTGGTTTGTCCCCGCCTGCAATACCTACCTAATAACATTCAAATTATATTAGCTCAAATAAAGCTGTTATAGCTGATTAGTGATTATAGAGCTTGTTTTTCTCTTTTCAGTTAAGGGCCTATGTCGAAAAATAATTGAAGCGAAATGGGCGTGGCTTAGCGCAGCAAGCGCCCCGCGCCCCGCTACCGAACATCGTCGCGCACTAGCCCGCGAAAATGAAATCACTCAAAATGCGTAGAAGACGCTTCGCTGTTAATATATTATTAGTACCTTTTGTCGTATGAAAAAACACAATATATTATAATTAAGTATCGTTCTATTTATCCTCCTTGATCAATTATTAATTTGTTACAGGATCAATTACGGACAACCAATTTATAGATAGAAACAATACCTAACTAACGATACTCTTTAATTGATTTCACTTAAAAAACTTAAAACTCATTAATATCATACCGAAAATCACTGTACCTATCTAGAAGGAAAAAAACTATCATTACAGGATTTTGTTTTACTTTATAGTACGAGAGCTACCTGTTGGTCTTCGGTTCGGTTCTTGGTTAGGCTTTACGTCTTTAGGTCCCGTAATCAAATCAATTCAACTTCTTATTTTGTACTTGTAATTGATATAATAAGTCAAAACATTCTATGGTCAAAACATACCGACTATCTAGATGAAACCTGGAAGTTATTTTACGCCGTCAACAAAAATGTAAGAAGAACGTGAAAAAATAAGTTTCGTAATACTGCAATAATCTCAGTTATTCTCGATACCACAAGAACTTTCAGGTTGAGAAGTTGTATAACACTCATAAACCTATTTTAAAATCCATAGGTAATTCTAAAATACCTCGCATCCCTCAGATGCATGGCATAGCATTGAAGGATGAGGATGATGCAGGATATTATAACAGGTTATGAATGAATTTTAAAATGGTATTTCAACATTTATTTACAAAATCACTAATAATATTTATCTTACGACCTAAAATCAACATTTATTTACATTAGTACATTACGATAAGTGTGACTTAAGTAGTTCATTATTGCACAGCGTGAAGTTAGCACCCGAGCACAAGCAAGGGTGCTAAACGTATATGCAGGTTTAGGTCACAGAGTGCTGGAAAATTATTTACAACTTATTACCTTTTCTTTTCTCTCATACTTCTGGTATGTTCCTGCATACGTTTCAAATTTAATGTTTTGTTCCGTTTTGTTTTTCATTATCACTGTTTCTCCTAGTACCCCAGGAAAATTAGGTGAAAAAAAGGGTCAACCTCGGATTGAGAGATAATAAGCTACAAACTTCTTTAAATCATCGTTATGACATCCTATACGTTAGGTCAAATGTCACATAAAATCTCGTTTATGCAGGTCAAAAGATTCAAGGTAAAATGTCAAAAAACAGGTCTTTAGGAAATATCTTCTTTTCTATGCTCTAAATGACCTTTGAAGTTTTAAAAAAAATTGTAGAACTTTAAATTTTCTTCAAATTTGGTCATTTATAATAGTTAACCGTTCTTGAGATAGATAAGTAGAACGCAAAGAGTTGTAACTCCCATAACGGTTTGCTCCCATAGTAAAATGATACTTTTCCTTACACCCTGTATAATATTATTTGGCGTTATTAATGAAAATACATAATTTCAAAAACTATACACGAAAGAAGATGATGAAGAATTATTTCGAGTTTGAATCAATCGGGATAGAAAAACGAGTACAGAATAGTGACCCTGAGCAGCGCGCATTGAAGATATTGAATGAAACCAGTCACCGCCTGCCCGACAGACGCTTCAAAACAATACTTATATGGAAAGAAGACGACATGAAGATTCCGAACAACTACAAAAACTCACTCAAACGGCTGCACAACCTAGAGAAGAAACTAGACCGAGATGAAGACCTGAAAAAGAAATATGAAGAAAGAATGGAAACCCTCTTCACTTTGGGCTACGCCGAGGAAGCTACCACACCGCCGGTGCCAAATAAAACATGGTACCTATCCCACTTCGCGGTCATTAACCCCGCGAAACCGAAGATAAGAGTAGTACACAACGCCACAGCGAAGACAGCCGGACGCAGCCTGAACGATATGCTACTCTGCGGTCCAGACTTGCTGCAATCTCTGCCGGGAGTTGTAATGCAATTTCGTCAACACCAACACGCCGTGTCAGCTGACATAAAGGAATTAATGTTTATGCAAATATAAGTTCAAGAGGACGACAGAGAGGCACTACGATTTCTATAGCGGGGCGACGAGAGAGGGAACCAGCGACCGCGAGAGTACCGCACGACTTTAGTGATCTTCGGCGCGATGTCATCACCATGCACCGCGCTATACGTGAAGAATAGAAATGCTTCAGACTTCAAAGGAAAGTATCCTGCAGCCGCGCGAGCCATTGAAAAGAACCACTACATGGACGACTACATAACAAGTTTTCCGACCGAAAAAGAAGCCAAAGAAGTATCGAAATCAGTCGACTACATTCATCGGCAAGCCGGCTTCGAGCTATGCGGATGGGTGTCCAATACAAATTCAGTAGTACAGCAGTTTTCCGCCAACTCGGGCGGCGCCACGGTCTCTATCGGCGGGAGCGAGGTCCGATGGTACAACGGGCCGAGCTTCCTACGAAACCACGAACGAGAATGGCCACAAGAGACGAAGACAGAAGCACCGAAGACAGGAGAAGAGAGGGAACTTGTCACGTCACCCACCAGCGACCTGACCACGCTCACCTACCTCGAATCGAGCGATTTTCTTCGTTCCCACTTTTGCTACGAGCTATGGTGCGCATGCTACAGTTCGTCAATTTATGTCGAAAGAAGAAAAATGAAACAGTATTGGCTACGAAGCGCAAACGAACGAAAGAAAACAATAAAAACGACTCTGATTCAAAGATTGATAAGAAAACACGCAAGAACGAGACACCGTACGTGAAGAAATGAGATAGCAACACCATCGGTATCGAAACGCACTATCTCATTCGCGCTGAGAAACTATGGTGGAAACCTGTACAAGAAGATTGTCTTTCCGAAGATTTACGTCGAGTAAGGAGCGGCGCGGCGCCTCAGCCGGGAGACAAGCTGTCGGCGCTATCAGTGGTCGTCGGCGAAGATGGCTCAAAGGAAGAATCCACGTAGCACCTGACATCGTTGAAGACACTGCGAGCCCGACCGTACTCGACGGGAAACACTACTTCACGCGACTGTACATACAACACGTACACGAGCGACTACATGGCGGTATCGAAACCGTCGTGAATGAGCTACAGCAGCGACTATGGGTACTGAAGATACGACCGACGGTGCATGAACGTCATCAAACACTGTCAACTATGCAAGATACGAAGAGCGAAGCCTACGTCTCCGGCGACCGGCGACCTGAGGAGGTTCGTGGCACGAAGAGCAGTGCCTAAGGAGCTATGGAGTGACAACGCGACGTGCTTCAAGGCTGCGGAGAAGGAGCTCGCCAAGGCCGCGCTGGCGGCGGTCAGCGAGGAGGCGACGGCGCGGCGCATCACCTGCCGCTACGTACCCCCGGCCTCCCCCTTCATGGACAGCGCGTGGGAGCGCATGGTACGCACCGTGAAGGAGGCACTGCGCGTCAAACTCCACGAGCAGTACCCTAGCGACGAGACACTGCTCACCCTGCTCGCCGAGGCGGAGAACACCGTCAACTCCCACCCACTCACACACGTGGCGGTGACCCCAGAAGAACCGGAGGCGCTTACACCCAACCACATCCTGTTGGGACCCACACGACCTCACCGCGCGCAAGATCAGCGCGCTCAACGATGGCGGACGTCTTCTGGAGCCAGGTCAAAGAGTACCAGCCTCTACTCCAACACCGGCGGGAGCCTCACACGACCAGCGCACGCTATCGGCGACCTGGTACTCGTCTGCGACCCCACCCTGCCCCGCAACACATGGCCGACAGGAAGGATCGTCGCGGTCTACCCAGGGCGAGACGGCGAGGTGAGGATCGTGGACGTCGTAACCAGCAACAGGCATGTCCTCCGGAGACCGACCAAGAGGATCGTCGTGCTACAGGTTGGATCGCAGAGCTGCGACGGCGGGAGAAATGTGCACGACAGAACCTGAATTGACTACCTTTGTACATAGTTTTTTACATTACTTTGTTTATTTCGTTTTATATACCCTTTTATACTAGTAGGATAAGTTTAGGTTAAGTGTTCATTTCAATAAATAAAAATTTTCTTATTAGAATTAGGGCTTAGCACATAAGTTATATAAATAGTTCTAATAGGATTCTTATTTGATTTCTCTAGTGATTTCTACCCCAGATTAGATTAGGTACACTTCCCTAATAAAATTAACGCATAGCACAAGTAAATAAAACAATTAGAATCGAGTTAGAAATTATAAATTCCAATTAGAAGTTATGCCAATAAGCTTCACAACCTCATTAGAAGGGGTAGAATCCTATTAGAAATAATTGTTAGAACGAGACAGAACGCTCCATCTCTGTCAGCGCATACAGGCGAGTGAGGGGGGCCCCCGGCGTCCGGAACCTGTGTTATGAGGAAGCGGGGGCCGGGGTCATATAAATATTGTACCTTTCCTTTTCGTTCTGCACTCTGTTATGCACCGGCGGATGATGCACCTGCTATTTTTAGAATAAGAAAATAAGTATCTTAACTATATAATTATATTGGTTTGTAAGCGTAGAAATTAAGATTGTATGAGAAATAAAGAGATTTATTCAGGGCAAGAGTGCGGGGTAAGGAGGGGTGGTCGCTTGAAAATGATATAAAATGGCGCCAAATCGGCGTAGATTCATTCCGGATCCAGCACTCAAGACAGAAACAACTTGGAAGAAGAAACTCTCTGCGACCACTCGCCTTCCCTACCCTGCCCTTCAGCCTGGCTCACCATACTGACTACCCATACAATTAAGGGCCACAGAGTTTTCAAACTCTCATACCAGGCAAGATGTTCCGGAGCAATAGAATCCTTCAACTCGGTAAAAATACTGACAAAGGTTCATAAATACGTTTATAACCAGATTCCATTATGACAAATAAATTTAATTATTTGAAGAAATTGAAAAACAAGATAGTAAAACCGAAAATTACGACGACTTAAAGATTAACAGCTAGCTCTTGGTCTATGAAGTCCAAAAAAACTGCTATACATATTTGAGTGAGAAATATACTTAAGAGAAGTTTATTCCGAATGCGTAAATGCGCGCTGCATACAAACGAAGTCTGGTGATATTTTCAATACTAACCAATCAGTAAATGAAAAATTTGCAGAAACAATCTAGAAACTAATCTCTATGCTTGTATGAAGTCAGATTTTCAATAAAATATACAGTTTTCAATTCAATTCAATTATACTTTATTGCACACCAAAACAGAACATACATTTGAATACAGATTAATTGAATTTAAGATTTGTATGGAAATCTTTGAGGTATTGTAACTTTAAAACTATACATTTTAACGAAAATCTGACTTCATACAAGCATAGAGATTAGTTTTTAGATTTTTTCTGAAAAATTTCATTGACTTTAATTGGTTAATATTGAAAATATCACCAGACTTCGTTTGTATGGAGCGCGCTCCGAATTATATTCTCTTAAATGTGAAGCTGCTATGGCCTCGAATTTATTTTAGATTGTATTTAATATATTACACTATAATATTTACACGTAAGCTGGATAATTAATCGTAATTCGGAAATTGGGCATGCGAACGCAGGTCTGACGCGGGCAAAGGCCACAGCCGACTGAGCTTTTTAATAGATTGTGATAGCTTATATTACTGCCTGACGCGAGAGAAAGAGATGGGGCGGCGCGCGCGCCTGACTAAATAAAACGACGTAAGCGCCAAAACAAACTTTATTTAGTTGTGATTTTACTATTTATGTAAGTTAATTTCTGCTGCAATCAAAATTTATAAAATATCAATCTCTATTTTTTAAATCAAGTCTCGTGTTTCTATTATTCACCGTTTAGCAGTTCCAAGCGTTTATAGATAAAGACGGAGGCTACTTTGGCTTGTTTTTCTATCGAGAAAATTTGTCTTAATCGTGTTTTGGCGGCAATCAAAATTTTAATAATATGTTCAATTTACACATATCCTGAAATCATACTCCTACTGTTAGTACTTCATGATATCTGATGCTTTGAAGAATCCTATTTTTTTCACATATCCTCTTAATAGGTTTTTTATGCAGTTGGTTTTTTTTTAATACCTTATTACTGAACGAGGCAGCCTATAATTGCGGAACAATAACTTCAAACTGGTTGCGTTCGGGGTTCACACGAGACTATTTTTAACAATCAAAATTAGAATCTATAACAATGGAATAAAATCCAAAGTTGCGGACTTGATGCTACCTCCTCCCCCGCAAAAAGTGTCAGAAAAGTTTGTTAGTAGAATTACACGTAGCTCGTCCATAGTTATATTGTATAAGTGGTTCTGTGACCAATGTTCATAGCACAGCACAACCCAAGTCATTGATGTTTTTTATAAGCAGGTAGATATGAAATCGATGATGAAAACAAATTTCGCAATGAATTGTAAGATTCAATTTTGCTGAGTTTAAGATTTCTCATATAAATAAATGCTCTCAGTTTATTGACAGATACAAAATGTGTCTAGACGTTGTAAATTGGACGATTGATAGAGAAATTCAACAGATCATGCTGCAAGTTGATTCTAGCCAAATAATATCCTATGTTCGTTTTTTATTTACCTAAGTTTTATGAAGATTGCAAAAGTAACAAGAATTTTAGAAATGTTTTACCTTGTTTTATTTAGAACTAGATGTTACCCGTACCGTACCCGTGAGTTTCGGTACTACTAGTGAAACGTGGATGTTCTGAGGTTTCAGAATATCTCTGACTACCCCCTCGGGGAATATAGTCGTGAGCATATGCTTATGCTTATGCTTATGTTACCCGTGACATCCTTTGCGTAGAATTGTAAGTTTGTCTATAGGGTCTTTCTGTCTACTACAGACGGTTTTTTATCAGACAATTAAAATTTTTCTATGCAAATAACAGAAAAATCAACAAAAAAAACATCAGCTGTTTCCTTTGACTAATTATTATAAGGACTAGCCTTGCGGTAGCATTTCCCCTCTGATACGGTATAAGCACAATTGATCTTGTGCATTTACATTCAATTTTACACCTTATCACTAAACGAGACAGCCTATAATTGCGAAATAATAACTTCGAACTTAGAACCTTTGGGGTTCACACGAGACTACTTTTCATGATTTTTAACATTCAAAATTAGAATCTAAAGTTATGGGGAATAAAATCCAAAGTTGCGGATTTCATGTTACCTCGCCCCCCGCAAAAAGTGGCAGAAATGTTTGTTAGTAGGATTACACGCGTAACCAGTCCACATATAAATAGTCAAAGGCTGTTCCATACAAAACTTCAAACCCTCTCGTACCAAATATATGAGACAACAGAATTGTTATCGTCATTTCGATTCTAACATCGAACTGATCGCCTGGTCCACATCTGGTCTGATCATCCCCTTAAAAAACCATCAGCATAACCTCTCTACTCAACGTCTAAAAAAAAAAGATTTCATTTCTGGTTCTTCTGCGAATCTCTTCATTTCTGATTCGATCTCGCAGGGAAACTCCGAGCATAGCCCACTCCATTGCCCTTTGGGTGACTTTCAGCCTTTTTATAAGGCTTTGAGTGAGCAACCACGACTCTATTCCATAATTATGTCATCACTGGCAACACACACTGGTCTAAGGCCTTCGTTTGAAGACACTGCGGTATTCGGGACGTGAAGATACTAAGTAGCTTCCTGAACCGGGAACATATTACGTAGCTTTTCGAACCGGGAACATGTTAGATGAGGGCATTGCAGGACCGGTCGTTATGGCGATCCTTGGGGCAGTGAACGACCATCGGTTGAGATAATAATCAAAGTCAATATAATTTATTCAATATAGGAGCTTGCAGCACACTTATCAAACGTCAAATCTTTTTTAAATCTACCACCGCGTCGGAACGTGTTGTCGCTGTAGAGAAGATGCGGCCAGAAACTCTACAACATAACACGACTTAATAATTATTTCAATATAAATTCTTAAGCTAAAGTTATGTATACAATAATACATAGTCTATTTAATAAAATAATGATACAAAACAGTAAAGTAAATAAACTATAAGCTAGTGACCTCAGACCCAAGCATTTTGATCATTTAAATAATCGTCCAGTTTATAATATGCTTTTTTACAGAGGACTTTTTTGATTTGAGTTTTAAACATGTTTTCGGAAAAATTCAAAATGGTCTCGGGGATTTTATTATAACAACGTATACAGTGACCCATGAAAGACGTGTTGACCCTACTAAGCCGAAAGTGTGGAGATATCAGTTTATTTTTGTTTCGAGTGTTGTAATTATGGACATCACAATTTTTTGGAAAAAAAGACTAATTTTTTCTTACATATAAAATGTTTTCATAAATAAATAATAATAATATGTAATATAATAATAATAATGATTTCTAAGGAAATTATGTATCTTTGTAACTAGTAATCTGTGACCTAACCTGCAGAGAGATCGAAGAACAAAAAGCAGAGAAGAGAAAAGCCAGTGCAAGCTAAAACAAAGAAAGAGTCTAGAATATAACACGCACGAACAACGCGAGTGTCTTCCTAGCGACACAGCGCTATGCACTATTCATAACATCCTCTACGTGCGTGCAATACTACGTACTTACTTATAGTATGTTAGCACATGTCCATTTGTTTTACATACTCGGTGACCAAGGTTTTATTATATTAGCGTTAGTTACTGTGTAGACATTTTAACTGCCGGTTTATCATCATGATCAGCCTATATAGGGTCCTTCTTAATATGCTGACACTTTTTTAAGGGGATAATCAGACTGTCAAACTAAACAACCTTTTCTATGGCACCAACATCGAAATCGCGAAAAAAAATCAGCTCTTCTATACAAAATTGCAAACTTACTCGAGACATATGTATGCGATTTCGATGTTGGTCCCATAGAGAAAGTTGTTCAGTTTGATGGTCTGATCATCCCCTTAAAAAAGTGTCAGCATATTAAGAAGGACCCTGTATACGTTCCACTGCAGGGCACAGGCCTACCCTCAAGGAGGGTGCATCGGCGGTAGTCCACCAAATTTGCTAGACGTTTTTTACTGCAACTTTGTGCCCGCGTTTCGCTTTCGGCATAAAAAGTAGTCCATCCTTTTTAATTATTTACCTAAATTTGACAGCGAAACAAATACACTTTTAGATTTCCAAGGAAAAAAAAAATGTTTTTTTAAAATATAACCAATCTTATGCAAAACATGTTTGCTATTTATAACTAAATTTTGATTATGAGCTACAAAATAGTTTGCAAGTTTAGTTGTTAAATTTTAACAAAACATTTTATTCAGTGTCATAACGAAATAAATGATGAGAGAAATTATAAAAGCTGTTTAGTTTAAATTACCAACAGGAGATTACTTATGTAGGCGCGCGAATGTGTCAAATAAGTGGACATAAGCTGACGTACTATGACGATATATTGAGATATCGTGAGTCTGTTCTGTTTGGTGCGCTATTGTTTGATTTAAAATCGTTATACATTATTAAATAAAACCAGTCAAGTGCGAGTCAGGCTACTCATGCACCGAGGGTTCCGTACCACTACACACAACATATTAACTAACTTAGAAAAAAGTTTTGTTTTCTCCGGGACCCTTAGTGCGAGACTCACACTTGGCCGATTTTTACTATTTGTTCTAATACTGTAGAGTTTGTTCTAAAATCAAACCAAGTTCGACGCTTGTATGTATTATGGTTTTCACGAGAGAGCAAGAAGAAAAATCGTTGATAAAAACTAGTTTTTTGTATGAGGACCCCCCTTGAATTTTTTACTTTTTGTCATTTTTATTATTTGTTAGCAAATCCGCCTTAATAACTCACATTCTGTGAAAATTTCAACTATCTAGCTATTACGGTTCAAAAGTTACAGCCCTAAATAGGTAGGACAGACGGACGGATGCACAGCGTAGGCTTATGAATAGGGTCCCGTTTTCACCCTTTGGTTACGGAACCCTGAAAAGATCAGGAATAATACCTAATATGTACTACTTTCTTAGCTATGTCAACTACTTTAATTGGTCTCTGGGTAGGCATTAGGCTGGTCAAATCTTCCGAAGAACTGACCACAGATGGGGTGTCAGAGTTCTAGATTGGAGACCGCAAACTGGTAGCCGTAGTGTGGGATGTCCTGCTGCTCGACAGACGACCTAAAAAAAGCAGCGGGGAGCGACTGGATGAGGAAGGCCGAGGATATAGAGTTTTGTGGCGCGCCTTGGGAGATGCCTAAGTTCAGCAGTGGACGATGATAGGCTGATGATGATGCAATATAATATCACAAACAATGGAGCTCATGACACAGCTGAATCGTAGCTTAGTGTAAAATTTTGTACTTGCTTCGCTGGCTTTAACGTGATTTTGTCATAGAATTAATCAATGATGGATCTCAAGCTAGAACAGAGTTGAAATTCTGTAAAATTTAGAGCCTGCTTTATTATCTCTAGATTGAGCTTAACATTATTACAGCGAATATACAGGGTGTAAGTGACAGCCTAGCAAATACTGAAACGGTGAATTCAGACCATCAAACTGAACAACTTTTACTAAGGGAGCAATCCGATCGGATCGGAACCGATCAATTAAGTCGAGTAGGTTTTGCAGTAGTATGGAACAGCAGATTTTTTTTTGCTCCGATCGGTTTGCTTTCTTAATAAAAGTTGTTCAGTTTGATGGGCAGACTCTAAGTTTAAAAGGATGTTAATGATATTAATTTCACCCTGTCTAAATTAACGATCACAGTTCCTATATTTGATTAATTCCTTTAATTTAAATGTGCTACCTTGCTTCTTGCCAAATTTTACGATTCTAGGTCAGCGAGAAGTAGTAGAATCTATCCAGTTCCTGTGAAAATGGGACAGTATCAATTGACAGACGGACAGACAGGCAGGTCGAGAGACGGACAACAAACTGACCCTATAAGCGATTTTTCCTTTTATGGTATGGAACCCTAATAACATTATTAGTGGGGACAATAGATGATGACGATGATAATGTCGCCATATATTAGCACAAGACCGTATCAACTTTCCGGTCCGAAACAAATTTAAATAACTTGAACTGGCAGTAAAGTCTTTACTAAACTAAGTAACTAGGAAATTGCCGCAGTGCCTAGATTAAATCTAGATAACGATATAGTCTAGACGTCTTTGGTTTGCAATTTCAGGAAGCCTAGTTTGCATATGAAAGCTTTACCTAAAAGTTAATGAATTTTCGGGTCGATGCTAGTCTCTAGTCTCTCTTCACTTCATATAGGTAAGGTACTCCACTGAAATTGTTATCTATTTTGAATAAATAAACTACAGCTCACGTAGGAGTTTTTTGACGTATCATCGTATCGAATACGTCAAAAAATGCATAAGCATAAGCATATGCTCACGACTATATTCACCGAGGGGGCAGTCAGAGATATTCTGAATCCTCAGAACATCCACGATTTACCAGTAGCACAGAAACTCTGTCCAGTGTGACGGGGGGTGAGCCCGTCGCCACATAATGGACTGTGGGTATAATACATGCCTAGAAACTTGAAGAATGCAGGTTTCCTCGCGATGTTGTCCTTCACCGAAAAGCCAGTGGTGTTACAAATTGTACATAAATTCCGAAAAACTCATTGGTACGAGTCGGCCTGGACGGGGATCGAACCATCGCCTCCTGCACGGCAAGCAAGGTTACTCGCCCCTGGACCACCACGGCTGTGACAACTACCGGTCCTACGCTGCCCTCATCCATCTGGTCGCCTTCACCAGGTCGTCGGTCTACTGTGCCGAGCTCAACTTTATCCCTTGGAAGTCGACACAATTTATGCGTGGTTACGACTGACCCCATTTCTTGTCAAGTGTGTTGTATGAGGTGACTACGAGATAAAGCGTCTTTAGCGGAATTTTATTCAGTTACCAACCCTTTTTAACCCCCGATGCAAAAAGGGGAGTGTTATTAAGGAGATATAATTCGGAGCGCGCTCCATACAAACGTACTATGGTGATATTTTCAATACTAACCAATTAAACTCAATGACATTTTGCTGAAACAATATTAAAACAAATATCTATGCTTGTATGGAGTCAGATTTTCGATAAAATATACAGTTTCAATGCTAGGATTAATTTAAGATTTGTATGGAAATCTTTGAGGCACTGTAACTTTAAAACAATACTTTTAAATGAAAATCTGACTCTATACAAGCATAGAAATTTGTTATTAGATTGATTCTGAAAAATTTAATTGAGTTTAATTGGTTAGTATTGAAAATATCACCATAGTACGTTTGTATGGAGCGCGCTCCGAATTATATCCTTTTAAGCGAGCCGTTGCACCAAGGTTACCTTTTAGCCTGTTCACCTTTAGGATTCAAGTAGAATATAAACTAAATCTTTAAAAAGAACTCACCAAAACCATGACAGTCTAATACGTTTCTCAAATCGTAGTTAATTCCGGACAGAGTGGACGTAACTGTCGTAACGTCAAGGAAATGAAGTCGGACACAAAGTGACAGGATTATCATGATGTGACGAGGGTCGGTGCACCTGGGACCTGCTGATTAAGATCTGCTGGAACCGACTGTTTCGTGTTTTGGTTCCGACATAGAATAGATACTAGTATCGGGTACTGCGGTTCACAAAGTTGAAGTGGAGATGGGCAGGACACTTGGCTAGACGGAAAGACGGCTGGTGGACTAACACAGTATCAGAGTGCTGGCCAAGAGAGGAATGGAGGCCAGTAGGCAAACCAGAACGTTGGTTCGATGATACTGTTAGAGTGACGGGTTTGCATTGGATCAATTTAGCACATGACCGTGAGGAATGGCGCAATAAAAGGGAGTCCATGCCCAGCAGTGGATGACTGATTTGATTGATTGCCACTCCTTGTTCCTCACCAACTTCAGCTACCGCACCTCATCCCCCACTTCGAGGGTAATATTAAGAGAACTGAGCAAGAAGTACACATCCGATGTTCCATATATTTAGCTCGCGTTGCTATCGACGTTTTCCATGGAACACCAATTATTTTTTTCAAGCTGAAAGTGTTTTAGTTTGATAGTAAGCACTCCCTTTAATATGAAATGCAGTCAAGTCTATAATCTATCTGTATAAATGAATAGATTTGAATCATCATCATCAGCCATAAACGTCCCACTGCAAGGCACAGGACTACCATAAAAGAGGATTTATGGGCGTCAGTCCAATATGCGTGCACAATGCGAATTGGTAGACTTCTTTTTCAGCGTATGCCGGTTTCCCCACGATATTGTCCTTCACCGTTTGAGAACAGTCGGTATTATGTACATAAGTAAGAAAAACTTATTGGTACATCGCATGTCATCCGTGCGAATTCGAACCCGGACCATATGAATAGATAATAATAGTACACAAGCGAAACTATGGTTAAACCACGTTAAACCAACACGAGATTTGTAGGCGTATTTTGACATGTTGTAGTCTTATATTGACATTTAACGCGGGAGTTTTGTTTCAATAGCGTACTATTATTATCTACTAGAGTTTACCCGCAGCTATCAAACAAAAAAGTTGCATCAAAATCGGTTCAGTAGTTTTTGCGTGATAATGTTACAAACAGACATAGAAAAATGCTAAAAAGGTTGATTTGGAATCCGGGATACCTAAAAACCATATCATAATCTTTTTCATATAAATATCGTCAATGTACCGACACACTTCTGTTACAGTTTTATAATAGTTAAGATTCAGATGCTCGGACCTCAGATTAAGATTCCATACCTCTCCGCAACGGGCCACCGACGCTTTGAATTTTGAATTGATCGTCAGATTTGAATAATTAGCCTAATATATTTTGACTATCTCTGACCTCTCAAGCCCCACCATGAAGAAATGGTTTCCTGCAGTTAACAGAGGCATTAAAACGCCGGGTTTAACGATGCAATTAAAATCTCTTCCAGCACTTTAATTCTTGTACTGTTACAGCTTAATACTTGACCTAATTTTCGTTGAGCGTGCATCAATGTCTGGTTAGGTTTACAGCGGCTACCAGTGTCCAGAACGGTTCAGTCAAAGTCAATATAATTTATTCAATATAGGAATTTACAGCACACTTATCAAACGTCAAATCTTTTTTAAAGCTACCACCGCGTCGGAACGTGTTGTCGCTGTAGAGAAGATGCGGCCAGAAACTCTACAACTCTACAACATAACACGACTTAATAACTATTACAATATAAATTCTTAAGCTAAAGTTATGTATACAATAATACATAGTCTATTTAATAAAATAATTGATACTATACAGTAAAGTAAATAAACTATAAGCTAGTGACCAGTAAATATGCAAATCAGTGAAAATTTTCCAAATTAACCGAAATCTTTAATGTTTTAATTATACAGGCTGTAAGTGACAGCCTAGCAAATACTGAAACGGTGAATTCAGACCATCAAACTGAACAACTTTCACTATGGAGCCAACGTCAGGAAACGTGAAACAAACGTGATACAAAACTGCTGTACCTATCCGACTCAAATATATGGGACAGCTGATTTTTTTTCGCGTTTCCTGAGGGAGGCTCCATAGTGAAAGTTGTTCAGTTTGATGGTCTGAGTTCACTGTTTCAGTATTTTCTAGGCTGTCACTACACCCTGTGTATTTTAAATTTCCTTAAAGTACAAAGCTAAAAGGCTTTTTACCTTTGTACTCTAAGGAAAGTTTCAGTTTAAGGGGTCATAGGTTCAGGCGGATATTTCCTAGGGGAAAAGCGATTGCCCAGCGCTCCGAAATCTGCGTGCGGGTGCCGTATTTTCGATTAAAAAGAATTAATATAAGTACTTCTATATATATTTTTATGATTTCACTAGATAAACTAATGGTGATAAACGATCGTAAGTTATTCTAGTTTGAGAAAATAATACAAAAAATGCGTTATTTTCTTAACTTTTCAAAAAGAAATTCTAGCGAAAAATGAGAAATAAGAGAATTACCTGGGAAGGGGTCTCAGGTCATCCCGGGACGTATGACCCCTTAAGAGAAGTTTATTCCGAATGCGTAAATGCGCGCTGTATACAAACGAAGTCCGGTGATATTTTGAATACTAACTAATTAAACTCAATTAAATTTTGCAGAAACATTTTAGGAGCAAATTTCTATGCTTTTATCGTGTCCGATTTTCGTTAAAATATACAGTTTCAAAGCTGGCATTAATTTAAGATTTGTATGGAAATCTTTGAGGCACTGTAACTTTAAAACTGTACACTTTATGGAAAATCTGACACGATACAAGCATA
This sequence comes from Agonopterix alstromeriana, assembly GCA_963924505.1. Taxonomy (NCBI): domain Eukaryota; kingdom Metazoa; phylum Arthropoda; class Insecta; order Lepidoptera; family Depressariidae; genus Agonopterix; species Agonopterix alstromeriana. The sequence continues at coordinate 1,668,846 of OZ004680.1, forward strand.
GAGATTTGTTTCTAAATTGTTTCTGCAAAATTTCATTGAGTTTAATCGGTTAGTATTGAAAATATCAGCAGACTTCGTTTTTATGGAGCGCGCCAACAGTAATATACCCTTAAGATTTCACCAAAAAAGATTCAAAGAACAGGCCTAACTGACAAAAGGCTGTGAAGGAAGATGACACAACACCAGCAACCTTAAGTCCTAGCTTCACCAAAGTTGCTCTATAGTATGAAGCTAGTCTCAGATTGTTATTTCAACAAAATAAGCTCTCGTTGCAATGCAAATTTCCATTTCTCTATAATTTAGGTGGTAGCTAGGGATTGCACTTGGGTATTCCTGCTTTTCCTACTTAGTTGGTTTTATCATGTTGGCCACAGCAGACAAAAAAGTACTCTACCATATAAAACTGCAAACCTACTCGAGCCAAAATGTTTGGGACAGCAGATTTTTTTTCGCGATTTCGTTGTTGGTCCCATAAAGAAAGTGGTTCAGTTTGAAGATCAGATCATCCCCTTAATAAAATGTCAGAATATTAAGAAGGACCCTGTATATTAGAAAAGTTGTTCATTAATGGTGATCGCAAACCTATCCACGCCGAATGCTGCGAACTTGATAAAAGACCTCACCTCTTTTACCTACCAATACCAAACGCAAACTCACTCCAGCTCATCAAGATGGCCTCCAAGTCGTCACTCCATCTTCTCTTGGGTCCCATTCTATACAGGGAGTAAGGAAAAGAGCGAAGATAGCCCATACGGAAGAGAGCTAGCGCCTCAATCATGAGGCGGCGGTCCGATTCCTGGTCTGTACCACTTCTTCTTCTTATCGTGTGGGCAAGCCCAGATGTCAGAGTTTTTTCAGACCGCCTTACGGCCTCTGCCAAAATGCCTGATTTTAAAAATGCTACGTTATGTAATTCAATCAATGATAATTATTTTGTAGTATTATATGCTTTGCATATTTGGTTTTGTTTAAAAGATACTTGCTGTAGAGTTTCTGGTCGCATCTTCTACAACGGAACAGAATAAAAAAAAAAAAATTTATACACCACTAGTTATTAATTACTAACATAACTTTAAGGGTGTATTCAGACAATGAAACTAAACGTCCCCTATGGGTCGAAAAACGAGAATTTTTTGGACCTCCCTTAGAAAATCGATCAGCCAATCCGCTCTTTTGTATGGAAGGTCGTTTTTAACTGAAATACTTCCTTAAGGAATGTTGTTCAGATTCATGGTCAGAATACACCTTTGACTAATTATTATATGGACTGGTTACGCGTGTAATTATACTAGCAAACATTTCTGCCACTTTTTGCGGGGGGCGAGGTAACATGAAATCCGCAACTTTGGATTTTATTCCCCATAACTTTAGATTCTAATTTTGAATGTTTTTAACATTCATCATGAAAGTAGTCTCATGTGAACCCCAAACGTTCTAAGTTCGAATTTATTATTTCGCAATTATAGGCTGTCTCGTTTAGTGATAAGGTGTAAAATTGAATGTCAATGCACAAGATCAATTGTGCTTATACCGTGGCAGAGGGGAAATGCTACCGCAAGGCTAGTCCTTATAATAATTAGTCAAAGGAATACACCCATAAAGTTTTATTAGTAATTAAAAACTAGTGGTATTAACATTTTATCAAATTATTCTTTGAAATCTGAACCTACCCTGAAATTTAAAATTAACTTATGAAATAAACAGACAACACAACTTCCAGGTTGTATATTTAATATAGAGTAATAAATTGAATTTGCACAGAAGCTTCCACTTCCCAAGAATAATATACAAGACTAAAACCCCCAGATTCTATGCTAATTTACTTTATGCTAGTTGTAATAAGGTAAATTCTTGCTTGTACATTTTGATAAGATGCAGGTGGTCTATAGTTGAGTAAATCGACATGGTAACATTGTTTGAACATCTTGCGAATTTCTGTTGTACAGAAGGAAAGCTGCTTAAGGCGATGAGGTAGGTAAAATGGTGATTTTGTGCAAGTTCTAATGGCCAAATAAAGATTAAATGCTTAGTGGCAAAATAAAGATTAGTGTTGAAATCATTTTAATCGTTTTAAACATTACCATAACACTATTCTGTACTAGTACTGGGCCTATAGATAAAGTATCTTTCGTTTAGCGTTAACGACAGTAGAAAACGTAAAATTTTTTTTTTCTTAAGTAAAGGCCGGTTGCTTGCATCTAGCGCGGCAATTCGGCCAATGTCAAGTAGTTTATAATCTCAAGTGATTGTTTTATGGTTAAAACACAAAAGAGTTTCACAAAATGGCGGAGCCACGTGCAAGCCTAAGAGAGGCCAACACGCATGCGTCTACCCTCCGCCAGACTTGCAGCGCGACTCACATAAAATTTATGGACTTGACGTATGGTGACGAAAGAAAACGTCAAAATGTTTCGATCGCTAATGTCAAATCCATAGTTTTTGCCATTTTCTACTAGCGTCAACGCCAATAGAATGTCACTTTGTCTAGGGGGTTGTAAGGTAACCGGCGGTTACCTTACTAACCGCCAAAAAAACAGGCGCCATGGAAGATTTCGTTGGCAATTTCAATTTAGATTTTGATTTATGTAATGTATTCTTGAGGTCACAAGCATGTGTAGTTTGCATATTGTCGGCAAGTTTTATGCACCAAAAAAATGTTGTAATGTCTTAAATTTAAAACTATTTTTTCCTAAAATTTGTCGTGTGGGGTATCAAATGAAAGGGCTTCGTGAGCCTTAAACGAAACTGTTGGTTTTCTCAATAAATGAAAATAAAAAGACCAGCTTTTAAGATTTTTCTTTTAAACGTATAATATAGATATAATATAGACGTAACTGAAATAATTGCTTACTAAGGTATTCGAAGGAAAGAAAGGTGTATATAAAAATTTACAAAGTACTGGAATTTTGATGACATTTAACATGTTTTTTTTTTAATGGTTTTTAAAATTGGTTTTTAGCGTAAGAAAAAGCTAGTAATGTATTTTTTTTTAGATTTCGATGTTGGTCTCATAGAGAAAGGTATGGTTTAGATTGATAGTCTGATTATCTTCTAAAAAAAGAGTCAGCATATTGCGTTAGACCCTGTATACAACGTGTGAATTAATAAACGCAAAACTAGAAAATAGTTTGTTTAGAATAGAGAGCAGAATCGAATTATCAAAGTTTCAACATAGGTACAATTTTTTCAAAATGTTAAATAATTTGTTCCGAATAATATAAAAATTTACTGAACTCGATGTCAACCCACCGCACTGGCACACTCATCTACTTACTAGCAAAACAAGATTCTTGAAATGTATCCATGAGCACGCTAATCGTTGCTGAAATAATAACAAATCATTTTGCACGAAAATTTAAAAAGCGAATAACTTTCAATTTTAGCATAAAAATAAGCATACTCACGATTATATTCCCCAAGGTAGTCAGAGATATTCTGATACCTAAAACGTTAAATTTTTATTAATAAAATAATGACATTATTGTTTCAAAGCAATTGTTTCGTAATAAATCAGTTAAGGTGTATGAGGTTTTGCGACTATTTATTATGCATGCATGCATATGCTCACGACTTTATTCCTCGAGGGGGTAGTCAGAGATATTCTGAAACCTCAGAACATCCACGTTTTACCAGTAGTACCGAAACTCTGTCCAGTGTGACGGGGGGTGAGCCCGTCGCCACATAATGGATAGTGGGTACAATACATGCCTCGAAATTGAAGCATGCAGGTTTCCTCACGATGTTTTCCTTCACCGAAAAGCCAGTGGTGTTACAAATCGAACATAAATTGCGAAAAACTCATTGGTACGAGTCGGTCTGGACAGGGATCAAACCATCGCCTCCTGCACGGCAGGTAAGGTTACTCGCCACTGGACCACCACGGCTTACAACTATTTATTATAACGTTGCATATTCTAAGTTTTTCGTTCTTCGTCGCTTTAAGTGAATCTTGAAATTTCAAATACTTTTAAAGCTTTCGTTTTGCAGAACGACTGACACTGACGCAAAAGCTTCTTTTTGAAAGTTGAACGAAAAGTCATTTAATTTATTAGTACCTACATTTAAGTGCAGGTAAAATTTTTCTTTTCCATAAAATTACTGAGACTACATTTAAACGTTATAAATTGTCTTATTTATTATTTATTTTCTTCCGAAGACCACAACGGCTACTGACAAAGTCATAATACCGCTTATACAGGGTCCGTCTTAATATGCTGACACTTTTTTAAGGGGACGATCAGACCATCAAACTGAACGACTTTCTCTATGGCACCAACATCGAAATCACGAAAAAAAACAGATGTTTCGTACAACCTTCTCGAGTCAAATGTATGGGACAGCAATTTTTTTTTTTTATTTCAATGTTGGTCCCATAGAGAAAGTTGTTCAGTTTGACGGACTGATCATCCCTTCAAAAAAGTGTCAGCATATTACGAAGGACCCTGGAAGGTGTAACAAAACTCCCTAGTAATATTTAATGAGGTCGTTTAGACCTCCGAACTGAACAACTTTCACTATGGAGAAAACATAAAAGAAAAAAAAAATCTGCAGTCCTATACATTTCGACTCGACTACCGGGTACCTACTGCAGTTCTGTATGAAGCAGCACATTTTTTTTATTTTATCGATAATCTCCATAGTAAAAGTTGTTCAGTTTGATGGTCTACATCACCACTTTCGCACCACTGGCTTTTCGGTGAAGGAAAACATCGTGAGGAAACCTGCATGCTTCAATTTTGAGGCATGTATTGTACCCACTGTCCATTATAAGTGGCGACGGGCTCACCCCCCGTCACACTGGACAGAGTTTCGGTACTACTGGTGAAACGTGGATGTTCTGAGGTTTCAGAATATCTCTGACTACCCCCTCGAGGAATATAGTCGTGAGCATATGATGTGTTTTGTTACACCCAGTATAGTTCACCGAAATTATTCTGAATTATTTAGCACCAGTTATCATTCAACAACAATGAATACATACACGAGAGACAGCCTCATTCAATCCCAACCCGTAGACCATTGAAAATCTATCCTTTCAAAAATACGCCAAGTCATTTCCCCAAAAGCCAGATTGTCCGTACCCTTGGACGTTACAGCGGTGGCCCGTAAATAAAATAGCTGTAAACGACACCCGAGTTTGAATTCATTCACGTAACACCATTAAAAGTACATTAGCTTATATCGCATTATTATTTAAGACCCTACGGTAAACGGTATTCGGTTTTTAAAAAGTTATTTTGTTAGGAGCATCTTCGTATTTGGGAGGAAATGTATTTTTGTGCAAGGAATTTTCTGGTGCGAATTTTTCTCGTTCCGTTTGAATATTTTGTTATTAAAGAGTCTTGGTTGAACAATCGTTATTGTAGTATTTTGTTGAAGATGTTTCCATTCTTTTTAGTGTAATTATTTTGAATCCTTTGAGATTACTTCTACATTTTGAAATATTTTGTTCGACACACAAATAAATTGTTATAAAACATGCTATAGAGTCGTTTCAATACATTCTTCCACTCTTATGGGCTGCAGAAAGTTTTAGTGGTTTTGAAAAAGGTAAAAAGTTATTGCGACCGGTTAAAATATGTATGTATGTATGTATATGCTCACGACTATATTCCGAGGGGGTAGTCAGAGATGTTCTGAAACCTCAGAACATCCACATTTCACCAGTAGTACCGAAACACCGTTAAAATATACTATAGTACTTATAAAATAAGTTGTACCTTATAATAATATGGTTCAATAGTGATATACAGGCTGAAATTGATATCATTAGCATCCTTTTAAACTAAGAGTCTACCCATCAAACTGAACAACTTTTAATGTGGGAGCAAACCGATAGTAGCAAAAAAAAATCTGCTGTTCCATAATAAAACTGCAACGCTTACTCGAATCAAATGTATGTAACAGTAGATTTTGCTCCGATCGGTTTGCTTTGCTCTCATAGTAAAAGTTGTTCAGTTTGATGGGTAGACTCTTAGTTTAAAAGGATGCTAATGATAAAAATTTCACCCATATATTCAATTTCTGTGTAAAGGGCTTGTCTTAATAAATTGTGGATGGTTTTTTTGGGTATTCACAGACCATCAAACTGAAGAACTTCGTCTATTGGACTAACTTGCCGCATCTTCTCTACAGCGACAACACGTTCCGACGCGGTGGTAGCTTTAAAAAGATTTGACGTTTGATAAGTGTGCTGTAAGCTCCTATATTGAATAAATTATATTGACTTTGACTTTGACTTTGACTTTGACTTTGACTTTAACATCGAAATCGCGATAAAATCTGCTGTAAAACAGCTGCTAACAAACATGGGACAGCTTTTCTTTTCGATAGATAAACAATACATTTTTAATATTCTGAGTACATTATATCAACGGTCCGATAGCTCAGTTGTTAGGGAACCTGCTGATCACTGCGTCGGGGGTTAGAATCCCGATAGGGGCAAATATTTGCATGATGAACATGAAAAATTGTACTCACGGTATGGCTGTTTGTGTCTATTCGTATTCTATAGAGTCCTTCTTAATATGCTGACACTTTTTTAAATGGATGACCCGACCGTCAAACTGAACAACTTTTTCTATGGCACCAACATCAAAATCGCAAAAAAAAAAACAGCTGTCCCATACCAAAAGTGCAAACCTACTCGAGCCAAATGCATTTGGTGCCATAGTTAAAGTTGTTCAGTTTGATGGTCTGAACATCCTCTTAAAAAACTGTCAGCATATTAAGTTGGACCCTGTATATCGCGTCCGGATTTAATCAGATACTTTGTCTACTTTGATCATTTGTGTTACTAAAGTCCGGCCGCTGAAAGATTGCGTTTGACAGTTACCATAAAATTGTAAAAAAATGAATGAAAATATTGTTTACCTGTGTTCACTCTAGTACACAGGGCACTAGCTGCCCTTTTATGTTCAAAAAGCTACTAAATAATGATCGGCATTTATAGTTTTCATTCAGTTTTTTACAATTTTATGGTAACTGTCAAACGCAATCTTTCAGCGGCCGGACTTTAGTCCCTCAAAAAATATCGTTGTGAGGATATGTTTTATGTATTATATGACAACCAAACTTCCCATTCCATCTCTTACGGTTGCTTGCGTCCATCGATTTCAATTTACCCCCAGTATGTAACTGTAAGCCTTCTGGTTTTTCCCGCTGGCTACTTGCCAGGGGCTTTCGCAGAATTTATAGCAATAAAAAAATTGGTCAAGTGTAAAGTTACTTCATGTCTAAGGCCATTAACGTCTAATGTATTTTTTACCCGACTGCGCCAGAAGGAGGGTTATGTTTTTCGAGCGTATGTTTGTATGTATGTTTATTTCTTTGGCACGGCTTACAGCCTAAACGGCTTGATGGATTTTAACGTATGGGGTGTCATTGGATTCGTAAAAATCGTGAGAGTGACATAGGGTATATTATTTCAAGATGGCGTCTACAAATTAAAAAAGAGAGGGGGAATAAACAATTTTTTTTTGTTTAAAATTACAATATGGGTATCAAATGAAAGCTAGTGATCAGACGATTCCAAATATATAAATATTATAGTACTTTTATGTTACCGTTTCGACACAAGACAAAAGTATGAAATAAACTAAATTATTAAGATAAACAAAAAACCCGACTGCATAAAAAACCTATTAACTGAAAAGAGAAAAACAAGCTCTAAAATCAATAATCAGCTATAACACCTGTATTTAAGCTAATATAATTTGAATGTTATTAGGTAGGTATTGCAGGCGGGGTTATTCTATTTTTGGTAGTGAGTAGTTCATTTATTCTTTCATTCATTCATATGCTCGCGACTATGTTCCCCGAGGGGGTAGTCAGAGAAATTCTGAAACCTCAGAACATCCACGTTTCACCAGTAGTACCGAAACTCTGTCCAGTGTGACAGGGGGTGAGCCGGCGAAACTTATACTGGACAGTGGGTACAATACATGCCTCGAAATTGAAGCATGCAGGTTTCCTCACGATGTTTTCCTTCACCGAAAAGCCAGTTGTGTTACAAATCGTAAATAAATTCCGAAAAACTCATTGGTACGAGTCGGCCTGGACGGGGATCGAACCATCGCCTCCTGCACGGCAGGCAAGGTTACTCGCCACTGGACCACCACGTATTTTTTTATTTTCACCACGGAAATTTTGTAGCTGTATGCTTTTCATGTAAGCTACTAGGTCACCAAGGATCTCGAGGAGTTGAAGATACCCATCTGGACTGAGATGGCACAGAAAAGAGATGAATGACGTTAATTCCAACACCTATACCTACAATATCGTGCTTGTTTAATTATTTTTTTAAATATACTATGTATTATTGTATACATAACTTTAGCTTAGGAATTTATACGGTTATAGTTATTAAGTCGTGTTATGTTGTAGAGTTTCTGGCCGCATCTTCTCTACAGCGTCAACACGTTCCGACGCGGTGGTAGCTTTAAAAAAAGATTTGACGTTTGATAAGTGTGCTGCAAGCTCCTATATTGAATAAATTATATTGACTTTGACTTTTTGACTTTGACTTTGTTATTGACCGGTCCGTCGTGGGAGCTCTCTGTTGCTGTTGCAGCTTTGCACGGACCTCCTTATACGGACTCCATAGTGTTATCCTGCCTTTGTCTGTCGGTGATAATCCTGTATTGTTCTGATGAAATAATTGAGTTATATATATATCTACCTATTTAATTGGCGTGTTTGTAGGGTTCCGTAGTCAAAAAAGGAACACTATATTTTCGGCCATTCTGTCTGAAACAGAAATGTAGTAGTTATGAAGAAATACATTTTTTTCGACCCCCCATACAACGAAAAAGGAGCTGGAAAAAATTAGTTTTAATTTAATAGATCATGCGAGATATAGTTGGATAGGTCTTGTTCAATGGAACAAAACTCCTATAGAAACTAAATCGTTATAATGCTTTTGTCTCGAGATATCTGCGCTCATCTTTGACTAATTATTATAAGGACTAGCCTTGCGGTAGCATTTCCCCTCTGCCACGGTATAAGCACAATTGATCTTGTGCATTTACATTCAATTTTACACCTTATCACTAAACGAGATAGCCTATAATTGCGAAATAATAACTTCGAACTTAGAACGTTTGGGGTTCACACGAGACTACTTTTCATGATTTTAGACATTCAAAATTAGAATCTAAAGTTATGGGGAATAAAATCCAAAGTTGCGGAAGTCCCTGCATTTTGCCGCACAGCTTCCTACAGAGAGGTACGACCCAATTTACCTCCACCGATGGTATTTTACATAAGATACGTTTGATGTACCTTTACTATGTTCCATTTACGTCTTTACTATGTAGGTACATACTATGCACATACAATGTGGCAATGCAATAAATATTTGATTTTGAATTTCATAGAAAATGGCACGTAAAATTGTGCCGTGCGACAACCATTTCGCCCGTAGGATTGAAAGAATACTAAATTAAGTCTTTTTCATGTCTTCAAATGCGCGCTTTAGTAACATATCTGCTTAGTACGAGCCTTAAAAGGACACTGCGAGTTAAACAAACATCTACACAGAATGGGGCTTGTAGATTCACCCACTTGCAGATTCTGCTGTGAAGCAGATGAAACGCCCATACACTTCTGCGTATGCGAAGTGCTCATTCACAGCAGGAGTCGCCATCTGGGTGGGTACGTGGTAACACCTACTGACAATAGGGACCTCCCCTCCAAAAGCTTAACACGGTTCATGAAGTCCGTGGGCCTAGGAAGTGACCTTTAGGTCAAGGGTGACAGCTACAATAGATCTGGTCAGGTCGCGGTAGCTATTGGTCATTGACCAAGCCCTTACAACCAAATAATAATAACATATCTGCTTCTTTTTGGTATAATATGCTCGATGAGCCCGCTTGGTATAAGCCCTTTTCCCCACTCGTTCCTGAGAAAAGGTTTGTACCCTACAGTGCGACATTTATTAACGATCAGAATGATAAATATTCAGATGATAGATAAAACGACGTAATAGAAAAGCATCAGCTTTATTTAATAAATCACGATACGTGAATAATTTCGATCATAGCCAATAAATTTTGCTATGAAATTCCGTTCTCCTGACCAAAATATAGCAACAATAAACCAGTCTAGAATATTCTAGAACGGGAACAAAATACCGACTCGTACAAAAGTTATCACAGGCTATGGTTTCTATTTACATGGCACGTTTCATTTTTTATAGTACACGTGCAGGTGTAGACCTCGCAACGAGTTCTGGCAACTAAATATTTTTTAAGTAACCTAATTAAAATTTCAAAATCGAAGATCGAAGTTAGGTTACCGCGCACTACGCGTCGACCTTTGAATTTTGAATAAATTTTAAAGATACTTAATTCTATCTGCCTTTTTAGTAAAACGGATAACCCCATTTCTTATACGTGAATGTCCTATACGAGGTGACTTAGGAGTTTCTTGCGCAGTGTTTTTGAGAGCGAAAAGCCAACCAAACACTTCATTTTACCTTTTACTAAGGTAAATGTTAGCATATCGCTACAATCAGGTCATAGCCACTTCATCTGACCTCTGATCGTATCGGTCCTCTTTCCTTTAGACAAAGAAGGGTTAGGACGAAAGATTTCATCTGCACTTAGCGCGTACATTTATGCACTTCAAAATATCCCGTGTCTGAGTGCTTTTCTATAAAATTCAGCATTCGCCGTTGTCGAAATCGACAAGGAAATCATTATCTTCTTTGATTTAAGCCCTTTCATTTGATACCCGACATAATAGGTTCCAGAAAAAAAAAATCGAATCCCATACAAAAAACTGATAACGTCATAACTCCCCCTAAGGGAAAGAAATATTTTTAAGAACCGGTCAAAATGATTGTTGAATGTAAAGTACCTGTATACCAAACGGCTATCAAGTCAGAATTCAAGTCAACTGTTTATCCAAAATAATATCACATAGATAACTTTTTGACGTCATGTATTGAATCTACCACCGCGTCGGAAGGTGATTCGTTGTAGAGAAGATACAGTCAGAAACTCTACAACACACTTCTTTAAAACTAAACAAAATATACAAAGCACAAGTACAAAAATCCGATATTAAATTACATAGTGTAACATTGTTATCCTGTACATCGATTTGCGGCTTTTTATCGATTTTAGCCTTGTAGGGCTAACACTAATAGGTTGGTAATGTAGTTTTCCAACCACCACGCGCCGTACTATACACACGATTCATTTTTTACAACACACGTACGTACGTGACAAAGATTGATACAGCATCGACTGTATCGACAATCGGCGGAGAATTGAAATTTCACCAAATAAATGGAAAAATTGTTCGAAGCTCGTAAAATAGACGGAAACATAAAAATGTATGCGAGAAAGTATTGCATCGGGTTCCTGTGTTCGCGTGTGTTCGATTTTATATCTTTTGCGGTTTGTTGGAACAAGTTACAACTGATGGTTGGTAGGTACATTGAATTTGTACATTGTGTGATCTAAAATGTTGTTTTATGAATGGTTTAAAAGTAAATGCAAATTCCATATTTATAAGTCTCCCCGATGTACACACGGCGACACATCAAGCTACGCAAAACCAAAATAAGCTGGCCGCGCGTCGTTATATGTTATGTAACATCCGCGCGGCCAGCTTATTTTGGTTTTCTGTAGCTTGATGTATCGCGGTATGTACATGCTGATAAGTTTTAGTAGTGCGCGAAATGATATTGAACAATCAGGATGTACCACGTTCGTGCCTAAAATCCTTTGCCGCTATTTGCTAATTCTTTTCGCGCACTTGTCGCCGGTGTGAAGCATCCGTTATACGACATAGAGCAAGATAGAGAAAGATTTAGCAGCAACCGATTTTAACCGATTTAGCGAACACCCTTAATGCTTGACTTTTAATTACTAAATGACTTCGGGTTTTGACTGGGACTCTGTTCTGGGCAAACGAAGATTGAAATGCGGACTAATTTTTGTTGTCGTACTTGTAAGTTAAGGATTCTACTGCAGCAGAGGCCTACTCTCATGAAATGGGGAGAAGTGGGCCAATCTCTAATAAGCGGGCCCAATGTGGATTGGAGGCAAGCGTACTGTCAACTGCCTGTCACGGAATTTTCAAGCCATTTTAGTAGGCCTGACTGTCTAACCTGACTTAAGGGGATATAATTCGAAGCGCGCTCCATACAAACGTACTATGGTGATATTTTTAATACTAACCAATTAAAGTCGATGACATTTTGCAGAAAAAATCTAGAAACAGATCTCAATGCTTGTATCGAGTCAGATTTTCGTTAAAATTTACAGTTTCAATGCTAGGATTAATTAAAAATTTGTATGGAAATCTTTGAGGCACTGTAACTTTAAAACTATAAATTTTAACGAAAATCTGACTCCATACAAGCATAGAGATTTGTTTCTAGTATGTTTCTGCAAAATTGTATTGAGTTTAATTGGTTAGTATTGAAAATATCACCATAGTACGTTTGTATGGAGTGCGCTCCGAATTATATCCTCTTAACATCTGACAGGACTATACGGAACCAGTTTCTTAACGTGGCTTCTGAAGCACGGACACGGTCGATTACTTACTTACTCATAAAAGAAAACCCTCTTGACTTGATCCCATTTTCGGGATAGTGAGAAACTCTGATATAGAAAAACTTTTTTGGCTATTGAGTTAGTTATTAAAAATGTTTTTCTGTATCTTTTACCCTATTTTGATTTCTAGGATTTAATGACAAGCCTATAGGCACCTTGTAGGACAGTCATGGAAAGAATTGAGATTGCCTATCTTTATAAGCTGAAAAAACAATCAAAATGAAATTCTTCGCTCCCGTCAGAAAATTAAATACCTACCCAATGGTATTCCGAAAGACCGGATCACCAAAATTGCTGCAAACACCAAATTCTAATTTCACCAAATTGCATCCTTTTAACGTCCGCTTCGAAATCAAAGAATGGTGCAAAAACGAAATGCACATGCAATGAAGGCAGAAATTAGATTACGATTTCCACTGATACAGAATGCAAGTGTGAATGTTCCGGGATATTGGCGTGTAAATTCTGTGTTTCAAAAAATAGATGCAGCAGGTTATCCCAGGCATCAGTGTAAGATATATTAGAATTAGTCAATAGGTATTGCTTGTTTATGCTCACGACTATATTCCCCGGGTAGTCAGAGATATTCTGAAACCTCAGAACATCCACGTAGTACCGAAACTCTGTCCAGTATAACGGGGGGTGAGCCCGTCGCCACTTATAATGGACAGTGGATACAATACATCCCTCGAAATTGAAGCATGCAGGTTTCCTCACGATGTTTTCCTTCACCGAAAAGCCAGAGTGTCGTTACAAATCGTACATAAATTCCGAAAAAATTACTTGTACGGGTCGGCCTGAACAGGGATCGAACCATCACCTCCTGCATGGCAGGCATGGTTACTCGCCACACTGGACCAACACGGCTACCAATTGTTATTGGTATAAATTTTTTTCGATTTCTGACATTTTTAGTACTCTAAACATAGTTGGTCCCGTAGATAATTTTGATCCTTGTGAGAGAAGGACAGTTAATGAAAATCAGACCGTCGACTTGGCGGAGGTGGCGGGAACCCGTCAGGTGAAGACAACACAGGACCGGTCGTTGTGGAGATCTTTGGGGGAAGCCAATGTCTTGCACTGGACGTTTTTTCCAACATCAAGCATAGCATATGCTCACGACTATATTGCCCGAGGGGGTAGTCAGAGATATTCTGAAACCTCAGAACATCCACGTTTCACCACTAGTACCGAAAATCTGTCCAGTGTGACGGGGGGTGAGCCCGTCGCCACTTATAATGGACAGTGGATATAATACATGCCTCGAAATTGAAGCATGCAGGTTTCCTCACGATGTTTTCGTTCACCGAAAAGCCAGTGGTCGTACAACAAATCGAACAAATCGTATATAAATTTCGAAAAACTCATTGGTACGAGTCGGTCTGGACGGGGATCGAACCATCGCCTCCTGCACGGCAGGCAAGGTTACTCACCACTGGACCACCACGGCTGCTCGAACATCAAGAGTAGTAGTTTATTGAAGTCGAATCATTGCTAAATAGCTCTTTGAATATTAGACACAACACAACACTCTATCCAAAGTCCGTACTTTTGATAATTCGTTACGGCCCATCACACCGCTTCCGTTCAAATTTGCTGATGCTCCAAAGGGATGAAAAAACCGCGGGATAAATCGAAAAAAACCCGTTAATATGCCAGTGCGCATTCGAACGGCTCGCTAGCACTTGCCAAAACGCTACTCCGCACCGACGAAACCGGATTATTCCGGATAATACCGGATCGCGTTGGACCCGGAGTGCCTATAAAGTGCTAAAATGAAAACAAAAGAATGAAAAATAGGGTAAAGTACAAGTCGAATTTGCGAAGTTAGTGTTCCGTATTAAACCGCGAACCAAATAAGATACAGTAAGTTATAAATAAGCTATAGCCTGTAGAATCCCACTGCGGGGCAAAGGCCTCCTCCCATTAATAAGGGTGAGAGGGAGTGGGCCATACTCCACCACGCAGGCCCAGTGCGTGTTGGTGGAGGCAAGTTAGTGATCAACTTGTTGTCAGAGAATTTTCTAGCCGCCTTAATAGGCCTCTGACCTGGCTTATCGAATAGTTACAACGCCATCTGATGGAATTATCCGAGACCAACTGGTTAACGTGCCTTCCGAAGCACGGACACGCTCGAGATGAAATAACTACTAAACGGTCACCCATCCAAAGACTGACCGGACCTGGCGTTGCTTGACTTCGGTTATCGTTTCCAATACCGAAGCTCCACTATGCCAACGAGCGCTTCAAGATACAGTATTTTGGAAAATCTCTGACCATGTCTTCGGGGGGCATGCATATTTCCTTAATCACACTCAAAATTAAAATCGTATTTTTCTTCACATCCGTTCATTGGTTATCCACTTGCTATCTTCGTGAAAAGTTTCTATGACGGACGGACAGATAGACGAAATGATTCCATAAGTCTTCCGTTTTTGTAATTTAAGACATGGAACCCTAAAAGATCAGGAACGAAAGGGAATTAAGCTTAAACTTTAGTTTGGCCGAAGTCAGCTTAGAGGATTGGTTAACTTTATGCATCTCCATTATACAGGGTGTAAACTTAAACGCGTTAAATACTTAATAGCCTGACTCGCACTTGACCGGTTTTTATTTTTTTAATCTATTTATCTATACCTACTTGTAAAACGGTTCCCTGACTGACTGATTGAATAACTGACTAACAGACAATGCACAGCCTAAGCCGGTGAAGGTAGAAACATGAAATTTGGAATACATATTCCACAGAGGATATAGGGGTGCTTTAGGAAAGGATTTTCCGAAAATCAACCCCTGTAGGAGTGCAGCGGACTGTTGACGTTTCTGAAATAAACGCGGACGAATTCGTAGGCGAAATGTGTTGTAAATTTGTGAAGGAATTTAAAAAATACGATTGTAGGCAACACCCGGTTCCCTCTTAACTGAAAAAACATGGCATTCACTTTACAACAGCTCTCAAATCAACCTGTTTTCGTACTTACCACCAAGGAAATTACAGTTTCGTTACGAGACTTCTTTTCTCCTATATCTCACACACGAAGTCACTCAAATCAACCTATTTATGTTCCTCAGTCCTTACATTTACAGCATATGGTATGAGACTTCTGTAGTAGAATGAAGTGTAAATACGTAGTAAAAAGGTCATTTCGCGAACTCATTCCAGCTAATTTCACTGGTCCACTAACTGTAGTGTTGTGTTTAATGCTTTTAAAGTTTTGTGTAAAAACCCTGTTATGTTTTGTTGTTAGTAAAAAGTTTTCGTAATTGGCTATTTGACAATTGTAACGGTAAAATATTAAATATATAAGATTAGATTTATTAGCTTATAGGTTCACAATAATAATATAATATGTTTTTTGCATAAAAGTACCTTGTAAATATTTTATTCTTCAAAAATAAATTAGACTTTTTTATCCGTGGATTTCAAAAACTGAAACGCGGGCGGCCATGATTAAGCATCGTGTGACGTCACATTTCAAACAATAAAACGTCATTTGAGTTGAAGCGTCGTAGTAAGGTTTATGACGTCACACTGTCAAGTGTCACGTCATCTCAAATTATTGAATGAAAAATATTGTTTTTTCGAATAACTAACGCTTTTTTAAGAAAAAGATAATTGAAAGAGGTATAAAATAAACCTACGTATCATTTAAAATATCTTTCCGAAAATTGGAAAACTGACAAATAGTCAATTGTAGTCACTATTAGAACACATGCTGTGGTTCCGGGTGTGAACCACGTCATTTCTTCCAGGTGTCGTACTACTCCAAGATCCTAGATCCTAGAAGAGAAATCTACACCCGATCATAAAGTCAAAGTCAAAGTCAATATAATTTATTCAATATAGGAGCTTACAGCACACTTATCAAACGTCAAATCTTTTTTAAAGCTATCACCGCGTCGGAACGTGTTGTCGCTGTAGAGAAGATGCGGCCAGAAACTCTACAACATAACACGACTTAATAACTATTACAATATAAATTCTTAAGCTAAAGTTATGTATACAATAATACATAGTTTTAAGAGTCCTCAAAATTTGGTTGCCACTCCCTGGCAGCCGGATACAATTGTTCCATGTTGATTTTCTATATTTATAACATTATTTTAGTTTATTAGCATTGATGTCTTACAAAAGAACAAGATGCACAGTCTCATATAAAATCTTAGCTAATTTTTGTCCGAATTGACACATACTTTTCGAATTTAGGTCAATGTTTATTAGGCTTAGACGAATTATATACGGACCCGCCTCGCCTTACCATTTCCCCTCTGCCAACGTGCAAGATCAACGCATTTACATACATTTTTATACCTTATCACTAAACGCGACAGCCTATAATTGTGGAACAATAATTTCGAACTTATGACGTTTGGGGTTCGCACGACACTGTTTTTCATGATTTTTAGCATTCAAAATTAGAATCTAAACTAATGGAATTAAATTCCAAGTTGCGTATCTCGTGCTACTTCGCCCCCCGCAAAAAGTGTCAGAAAAGTTTGTTAGTAGAATTACACGCGTAACTTGTCCTCATATAAGTAGTCTAAGTTATTACGCAATAAAATCTATACGAAATTAAAGCTTCAAGTATCAGTTACACGAAAAAGTTCGATTGCCTGATTGGTCCAAGGATTGGTCGCAACGTAGGGTTGCCTCATTATTTTCGGTCGTACGAATGTGGAAGATTAATTTTGATGATTCTTTCACATATGACATCTCTTTTCTGTGAAGGTTTATTGCGTAATAAAATAACACAATAGGAAAAACAATTTTGCAATTATAAAAAGAGTTGCGAAAGGCTTCAAAGTTGTAGTCCTATTTTTGCCCTGAAATATTTATAAGGTAAATGTACAACGTGTTAATGAATAAGCCCAAAAGCTCATACACCACAACTGATTTATAAAAAAATAATCAGATTGAAACAATAATTTCATTATTTTGATAGTTAAAATTTAAAGTTATAGCCAAATAAGATTGGTTATCATGTTAGCAGTGAATGAAAGCGCTAACGTGCTCGTGGATACATTTTAAGAATCTTGTTTTGCCCCCTTTGAGATCGAATTCAGTAAATTTTAAATTTTACAAACAAATTATTTAATATTTTGAAAAAAATTACCTATGTTGGAACCATGATAATTCGATTCTGCTCTCGATTCTAAACAAACTACTTTCTAGTTTTGCGTTAATTCATTAACACGTTGTATAATATTTATAAGTATAAGGTGAGTAAAGAAGAGAGTTTGTGGTAGTAGCAAATTCTCTGACTACTCCGAACCCCGACTGACTTTCCCTTAGTTGCCTCATCATCTGATTTAAAAAAGAAAAAACTATCCTTTTAACCCGTCTCGCATTGCACTCGCTTAGAGTACGGTCAGCAAATGGCGCGTAAAACACCTTCGCCCTAAAAGCTGGAACAAATGTCTTTGCCGACGTTACTGCGCCTGATGGATTTATTTGCCTAACCAATTTCGTTCTATAAGTATCTAGTTATCTGTTTAACTGACTACGGAAAATGGAAGGGTTGTGATTTATAGTTACCTTTAATCTTTGACTAATTATTATAAGGACTAGCCTTGCGGTAGCATTTCCCCTCTGCCACGGTATAAGCACAATTGATCTTGTGCATTTACATTCAATTTTACACCTTATCACTAAACGAGACAGCCTATAATTGCGAAATAATAACTTCGAATTTAGAACATTTGGGGTTCACACGAGACTACTTTTCATGATTTTTAACATTCAAAATTAGAATCTAAAGTTATGGGGAATAAAATCCAAAGTTGCGGATTTCATGTTACCTCGCCCCCCGCAAAAAGTGGCAGAACTGTTTGTTAGTAGAATTACACGCGTAACCAGTCCACATATAAATAGTCAAAGCCTTCAATCAATGACATTCTATACACAGTACTTCGCTTCAGTGCGCTATTAACCGGACCACTAAGTTATGCCTAATTGTTTTACATTACTGTTTTGTGACCGAATATATTTGATAGATTTGAAAGGACTGGAATGTCAGCGGCAATGTATGACAGCCGAGCATAACTGATGCACACAAAGGTGACATTAGAGACACGTGCCATTTTTTGGTTCTGTTATTGTATGACGTGGTGAGTCTTATGTATAGAACTTTGACTATTTATATGTGGACTGGTTACGCGTGTAATTCTACTAACAAACATTTCTGCCACTTTTTGCGGGGGGCGAGGTAACATGAAATTTTATTCCCCATAACTTTAGATTCTAATTTTGAATGTTAAAAATCATGAAAAGTAGTCTCGTGTGAACCCCAAACGTTCTAAGTTCGAAGTTATTATTTCGCAATTATAGGCTGTCTCGTTTAGTGATAAGGTGTAAAATTGAATGTAAATGCACAAGATCAATTGTGCTTATACCGTGGCAGAGGGGAAATGCAACCGCAAGGCTAGTCCTTATAATAATTAGTCAAAGGTATAGAATGTCATTGCCTTCAATGAAATTATCTCAAGAGGACTAAATTTATATCATTAGCATCCTTTTAAACTAAGAGTCTACACATCAAACTGAACAACTTTTATTATGGGAGCAAAAAGACCGGAACAAAAAAAAATATCAGCTGTTGTGTAAAGTTGTTCAGTTCGAGTTCATGTATAGTGCGAGATCTAGAGTGTGACCTAAAAACTAATCCAACCATATAAAATTCAACCTCATTTTCATTAGTTTCATGACTAAATCTTCATTAAATCAACATCGACTCGATAGAAGAAGAAAAAGGAAAAATATTTCTTGTCTGTTTTAGTGTTCCTTATCAAAATTGGCAAAACGGGACACTTATGGAATTCTGTCTATCTGCCACACGCGTTTTGCTCTGAGACCGTTAGACATCGGAAACTGAATTCTGGCGTAGTAAACCAATTAATAGCCCAATTACTTGAAAAAGAAAAAAAAAGGGTAATTTCTATGTTGGAAGCAATTTTTGGGAGGTAGAAGTGATTTTTTTGTCATCTTTCATTACAACTGAAAGCTAATGAAAGGGTCCAAAAAGATATTTTTAATTTTTTCATGAAACACGGAACGAACGAAATAGAAGTGTCAGTCTATCCGTCCATCAGTCCCATTTCAAAAGATTTGAAAAGACTCAAAAATAATGCTGTATTAAAAAAACCTGAACTTTGGAAGTGTAGCTTGTTTTGATATTGACAAACGTATATTTTACTAGCAGCCCGTCCCGGCTTCGCACGGGGTAGACAAATAAATTTTAAGACTGATTTTTCTACACCTTCGGTTACATTGTTCAAATTTTACAAAGGATCCCTAATTTTTTTCAAAATGAAATGTAGCCTATGTCAAATTGGAAGAATGTAGCATTCTATTGGTGAAAGAATTTTTTAAATCGGCCCAGTACTTTTTGAGCCTATTCATTACAAACATACAAACATACAAGAATAGGTACAAATCTTTCCTCTTTATAATATTAGTGTAGATGTAGATAAGTGACTTTTTTAACTTCCATGCAAGCTATCAATCAATAAACCACAGTACGTAAATGTTTACTTCCAATCAAAACAAGCAAATCAGTCCATTCAACAAACATGAATAGGCCTAATTGAGTAAGACTCGACGTCGATGCGTCACCGATACGTCCAATTTGTTTTACTCTGGAAATTCCCTCAAACCTTAACAGCTATATCATAAGGGTAAAATTTACTTGATTGAGGAGACTTGGTTGATAGATTATTACAAGTTAATGCTTTGTAGACCGTGAACGATTGCCGGCGATTCCTTTAATCCATGAGCTGAATTCCTAATTTAGGGGCGGTGTAAATGATTTCGGAACGTTTTCGGATAGATATTAAGATCGGAATAACTTTGGTATTGTGTAAATGTTGAGCTTTGTATTGTAATTAGCTTTCAGCCGCTGATTTTTATACGTTTTTTTTTTATTTTTTTTTGTTTTTGACGCTAGGTATTTTAAACTGAACACAGATCTATAATAATTATATAGGTATAAAATAAAGATATTTCTCTTCCAAAAAAAAATATATTACTTAAATTGAAAAAGAATACTGAACTATGTTAAGACATGAAGTCGAAATAAAGTAAAACTATAAGAAAGTGAAGATATCTACCATCTTTATTTATCTAGAGTCCTCTATACAGGGTGTAAGGAAAAGTATAAACCTTTAAATCACATACTCTAACCATCAAATTGAACAACTTTTACTATGGGAGCAAACCTGTCAGAACAAAAAAAATTCTGCGGTCCCATACGTTTGAATCGAGTAGGTATTGCAGTTTAGTATGGGTTAATGATACTTTTCCTTACACCCTGTATATAGGGTCCAGCTTAATAATACGTAGGTATGCTAACGGTTTTAAGAGAATGATCAGATCATCAAACTGAAAAAATCTGCTGTCTCATACATTTGGCTCGTATAGTGCTTTTCCATACGAAACTGCAATCCTGCTCGACCCAAATGTGTAGCACAGCAGATTATTTTATCGCGATTTCGACTTTGATCTCACAGCGAAATTTTTCTTGCTGTTGTGAATTTTTTCTCTGTATTTAACTGTTTATTTTTTGGTGTAAAATAAAGAATATTTGATAGATTGTCCAGGATTTTTTCAGCTTCACTTCAGGATTGATTGGTTCAGTTGGATGGTCTGATAATACCAAAAAACCGTCCACAATTTACTAAGAAAATCCCTTTATATCACTATTGGACAATATTATTAGGTATAAGGTCCTACTTATTTTATACTATATTCCCAAACTTATTGTCACTGTGATGCTTGGGAATTACCCCTTCAAAACCATCAGCATATTAAGAAGGACCTTATATTGTGAATTTTAATTAAATATGCCATGAAAAAAAATCAAGTAATGTCATTCCTCGTTCCCTCCATAAAAATATACCTTCTTACATCCTGGTCAACGTACCGTAGGTACATTAAAAACCACCAACGCTGCAAGTTGACAGCAGATGCAAACCAAATGCCTGGAAGGTGCTTACAATGCAGAATTTCAGTACGAATATGAATATGAAATAAGCCTTTACATTTTATATCCGCGGCATGTGTTACCTCAGAGACAAAGCAAGCGATGGGTCGCGGTGAAATCGCTTTGGGAACGATTTCGAATGACGTTTGGTTGTGGTGTAGTGCAAGAACTTAAGGGTATATTACTGTTGGCGCGCTCCATACAAACGAAGTCCGGTGATATTATCAATACTAACCAATTAAACTCTATGAAATTTTGCAGAAACAATCTAGAAACAAATCTCTATGATTGTATCGTGTCAGATTTTTCTTAAAATGTACAGTTTTAAAGTTACAGTGTCTCAAAGATTTCCATACAAATCTTAAATTAATCGTAGCATTGAAACTGTATATTTTAACGAAAATCTGACACGATACAAGCATAGAGATTTGTTCCTAGATTGTTTCTGCAAAATTTTATTGAGTTTAATTGGTTAGTATTGAAAATATCACCTGACTTCGTTTATATGCAGCGCGCATTTACGCATTCGGAATAAACATAACGAACGAATAACTTCATAAGGTGTGGAATTGTGGATTTAAAAACCTGCATTACTGGTGATTCGTTTAATAATCATCAAGAAAAAACTAGCTGGTCACCGCTGTTGATTATAATTGTTGTGGTGTGACAATGGCTTGTGAAAAAGTTGTTTCAGTATTGTTTAAAAAAGCTGCGCGTGGCTGGCTTGATCCCAATTCCCATCCCTTCTCAAGGGTGGGCACAATATAAAAAGCTCAAAGTTAACCTAACTTCAGCTCTGCACTCTTAAGTTAATTGGTAATTGTAGCGAAGTTTCTGGGCTCCCCAAAATTAAGACTGACTGAGTTGTTTAAAACTGACATGAAGCAAATTTTAAAATTTTGGATAGATTATCATGATTTAACCTTTTTATCCGATAACTCAGAGAAAGGACTTCTTCTGTCTTCTGTCAAATCGATGACATGTTAGTGATGAAATGCTGATTGCATTAGAGAATTGTTCTATAGTGCAATCAACAGTTCATGAGAACTCGTCATGCTCTTCTTCTATCGAGTCTAGGGCATTTCATTGAGATTCACTTGCCATCACCGTCTCAGCCGTTAGAAGTCTGTTGGACACATGCCTCTCCCAACGATCGCCACAACGACCGGTCCTGCGTTGCTCTCATCCAAAGTTTTTTTTTTGTCTTCACCAAGTCTGTTCACCTTACCTTAAGAGGGCCTACCCACGCTGCGCTTTACGGTACGCTTTTTTATTTGGAAATGACTGATACAGCGTTGCTCAGGGAGTAGTTACTGCTTTTTACTGCGGAGTATTGGAGGGATCACGAAGGGTCTACCGAGCCAAATGAATGAACTTAAGCAACCGACCTAGGGGCACCCAGAGGGGTACGGACCTCGGCATAGGACGTTGCTGGGGCGGATTGGGTAGCTGGGATCGGTGAAATTTCCGGTACGCGGTCGCCATGACTTTCCGTCATAGCGAAGAAATCCAATGAGCGATGTACTTGTTGATTGCCTATAAAAACGCGAAAGTTCATGTCTTAACCCAGACCCAACATTTTGCATTCAAAATGCTTAAATTGAAGACGACGTAACTTTAACAGGATTTATTTATCTTTGAGTGCACGATTTGTCCTTTGATGTCGTAATGCCGTCGGAGCTTAGATATGTAAATATTGTTGTTAAATCCTATGACTCGGCAATTCACTTTTGACTTTCAAATGAATCGAGAAATAACTCTTTGACGTTGAACGTTTTAACGTCAGTAATTAGATTTTTCCTCGATTCGGTTTAATATTTGAAAATATTATTCTTTGCTTACACCAAACACTAAAACGACATGCAGGGTCCTTCTTAAATGCTGACATTTTTTAAGGGGATGATCAAAACGTCAAACTGAACAACTTTTTCTATTAAAACAACATCGAAATCGCGAAAAATAAACAGCTATCCCATACATTTCACTCGAGTAGGTTTACAGTTTTGTATTGAACACCTGATTTTTTTTTCACGATTTCGATATTGGTGAAAGCTTCGGTGTTGGAAACGATCACCGAAGCTAAGCAACGTCTATTCCGGTCAGTCTTTGGATGGGTGAACGTTTAGTGGTATTTCATCTGGAGCGTTTCCATGCTTCGGAAGGCACGCTAAGCAGTTGGTCTCAGATAGTTGCGTCATATGGCATTGTAACTAATCGTTAAGCCAAGTCAGAGGCCTATTAAGGCGGCTTGAAAATTCTCTGAAAGCAAGTTGACCACTAACTTGCCTCAACCAACACGCACTGGGCCCACGTGGTGGAATATGGCCCACTCCCTCTCAACCTTATTCGTGAGAGGAGGCCTTTGCTCTGCAGTTGGATTCTACAGGTTATAACTGACTAACTTAACTTACTTCGATGTTGGTGCCATAGAGAAAGTTGTACAGTTTGACGGTCTGATCACCGTTAAAAAGTGTCAGCATATTAAGAAGGATCCTGTATTAGGTATGATTGGTAACGTTATAGGCTTTTCGGTGGTGGAAAATATCGTACAGAAAACCTACATGGTAAAATTTGGAGATGTCTTAACTATTATAAAACTGTAACAGAAGTATGTCTTTACATTGAAGATATTTACAAAAAATTGTGCCGATACGGTTTTTAGGTGTGCCTGACTCTAAATCAACCTTTTTGATTAGAATTTTTGTCCGTCTGTTTGTGTGTTTGTTTGTGCAAGCATCACGCAAAAACTACTAAACCGATTTTATGAAACGGTTTTTGTTTGATAGCTTATGATCTGACTTAAAATTTGGTATATAATTTGGTTAACTCTAGTACATTATAACTATTATTGTGTCCACTATCCATTATAAGAGGCGACACGGGCTCACTACCCGTCACACTGGAAGGAGTATGGGCACCGTTTAGTTGTAAACGTCACTTATTTTATTTTCCAGATAGAATGTTGATCATCATCAGCTTATTTACGTCCCACTGCAGGGCACAGGCCTACCCTCAAGGAGGATGTATGGGCGTTTGTCCACCACGCGTACCTAATACGAATTTCTTCTTCAGCTTATGCAGGTTTTCTCACGATGACATAATACAGGGTGTTAGGATAAAAAGCTGCATTAGTTTAACAGTTGATTGTACCCATAATACTAAATAACTATGCCTGAGAAACCTACAGGAAATTAGAAAAAAAAAATCACCTGATTGGGAATTATTCAAAATTTTTTTAGACATTTCCTACAGGTTTCTTAGGGAAAGTTGTTCAGTATCATGGGTACAATTGTAGGGAACGTGGCCTACCGGTGTTTTATTCGGCTCCGCTGGAGAGGAGTGGACTGTAGTTTTTCTGGTGGCAGGAGTGGTTCGATGTAAAGGAAAGTCTCATTTGCAGCACTGGAGGTTTATTTTAGTGATTTTTACACCAGAGTTAGTTACACGCACAAGCACCGTACCAATATGGAAGACGAAAACGGAAATACAACTTTTTTAATGACCACATTTTATGTCGCCCCTTAAAGTAATGCAACTGTTTACCCTAACACCCTGTATAATACAAGGTACAATTTTAATAGGCTTTAATAAAATAGCAGTATCACCTAAACCAATAAGTACTTAATTAATTTTAAGCGAGCGATACTGCGAAATTTCTATTTTATACTTCACTAAGTAGCTACTTAAAATACAAATCAAGTTATACTAACTTAGGAAGCACTTGTAAAGTTACAAAATTTATGTCGAAGCCTGAAGCCGAATAAAAACTTTACGTGTAAAATTATTGAGGTTTATTTTACTTAAGCTAAAAGTTGCTTAATAGTACGTAAGTACTTTAAGAATGTCTTTTTGTATTAAAGGTATTTAATTGTATCCATAGTCAAGATTTTATCACTTTCTGTCTGTATCATTGGCATAGGGAGTCACGTTGCAGGTTCTGACTCTTCTTGTTCTTGATCAAAAACAATCCCTGAAATTGGGATAGATACTCCTACAAACTACTTGACATTGGCGGAAATGCGGTGTTAACGTACAAGCAAAAAGTCCATTAACTATAAATAAAATAAAAAATCATTGACTAAATTAAATACTATGGACTCCAAGTCTCATACAAAATCTTCGCAAATTTTTGTCCGAATCTGACACAATAACCACACAAATCAAGTATGCATGCTGTTGGGTGGGAGTCCCTGGGACGAATATGTTGTTATTGATTCGTAAACTTAGTCGTATTTGGCATCATTACTGTCAGCTAGTACAAAAAGAGCTCTTAGGAGCTCTTTTAGTTCTTTCATTTTTGGATCGTTGATTGTGAATCTAGTTCTGTTCTATATAAGATACTGTCACGGATGCTGCCAAACGTCAAACGTAAAAAGGCATTCAAACATTCGGACGGGTTATTAATAGCCTCCGTGGCGCAACCGTTAAGGTGCGATCCCTTAATTCGAGAAGTCCTGGGTTCAAGACCTCACCCCGATGAAAACATTTTTAGATTTTAATGTTGTTTAGGAATGTTCTAGAAGAGAGAGGGAGAAGGAATATTTAGAAAGAAACAGAAGATAACGAATAGACAGTCGTGTTCAGGAATGTTCGGGAAGGGAGTTAGAAGCGTTTGGACACAAAGAAATAACGAAAAGACGATCGAAATTCAATTGTCTAGAATATTCTAAGGGGTATAATATAAACCGGCGACCACAGGGCAGTTATTAAGTTTAACAGTGAAAAGTGCGAAGCAAAAAGGAAGAAGTTTAAAAGTGATTAGTGAAAAGTGAACAGTTAAGTGACAGTGTAGTGCCTTGACGTCATAGTTGTGTCGCGTGTCGTGACGTCATAATCGTGACGTGTCGTGACGTCGTAGTAGTGACGTAGTGAATAGTGTAAAAGTGGTATAAGGGGAATCCCTGCGAGCAGGACCGTGAATAAGAGAAACCCAAATAAACTCTGTAAATTTGGACTTGGCGTTTCACTCCAATCCCGGGACCCGTCGCTCGTAACAATACAACGATCTGTATAGACTTAATTTTAGATACTATTGTAGGGAATTCTATACGGTTTTCACTTATACAGGGTGTCCCTTAAGGGCCTATGTCGAAAAATAATTTAAGCGAAATGTGAGTGTGATAGCTTATAATACTGCCTGAAGAAAAAGAGATAGGGCGTCGCCTGAAACAAATCAAGCGTCAAACAACCTTTATTTAATTGTAATTGTACTATTTATGTAAGTTCATTTCTGCTCTAATCAAACTTTATAAAATATCAATATCTTTTTTTAAATCAAGTCTCGTGTTTCTATTATTCACCGTTTAGCAGTTCCAAGCGTTTATCGATAATGACGGAGCCTACTTTGGCTTATTTTTCTATCGAGAAAATGTCTCTTAATCGTGTTTTGGCTCTTATCAAAACTTCAATTATATGTTCAATTTACACATATCCGCAAATCATACTCCTACTGTTACTACTTCATGATATATGATGCTTTGAAGAATCCTATTTTTTTCACATATCTTCTTAAACCGACGTTAACCCAGCGGTTGCTGATAGGTTGGTTAATGTCTAGCCAAACATTAAAAAAAGATGTATTTTGATGTATCGTTGAGACTGGTATAAAATAGCTAATCTAGCTAACTTCCGAATGAGGAAAGGTTTCATTGTTCTACAAAAGAATAGTAAAGTTAATTGCGGATTTCATTCGTTTTACGTCGGCTTGTCGTAACCGCGGTGTTACGAGACTTGTTCAATTTTATCGCTTACGGATTAATAATAAAATGTTTTAAATTTAAATAAATAATAAACATTAATTTAAAAAAAACGTTCTGGTCCAATGGCGAATAACCTTGCCTGCCTTGCAAGAGGCCTAGTTCAATCCCCGTTCAGGACGACCCGTACCAATGAGTTTTTCGAGGCATGTATTGTACAATTAGCGACGGGCTCACTCCCCGTCACCCTGGACAGAGTTTCGTCACTAGTGAAACGTGGATGTTCTGAGGTTTCAGAATATCTCTGACTACCCCCTCGGGGAATACAGTCGTGAGCATATGCTTAAGCTTATTAATAAATGCAGCAGGATCAGCAATAGAGGTACATACGTACACAATACTCACGCCATTCTCCCATGGGATGGTAGGCAGACACTACGGCCCACCACACGCTATACGATTCTGACATACGTCTCGCCTCATCCACTTTCATACTTATCTTCATGCACATGCATCATATTGAGGGTAAGGGGAGGGATTTGTCTAATTATTATAAGGACTAGCCTTGCGGTAGCATTTCCCCTCTGCCACGGTATAAGCACAATTGATCTTGTGCATTTACATTCAATTTTACACCTAATCACTAAACGAGACAGCCTATAATTGCGAAATAATAACTTCGAACTCAGAACGTTTGGGGTTCACACAAGACTACTTTCATGATTTTTAACATTCGAAATAAGAATCTAAAGTTATGGGAAATAAAATCCAAAGTTGCGATTTCATGTAACCTCGACCCCCGCAAAAAGTGGCAGAAATGTTTGTTAGTAGAATTACACGCGTAACCAGTCCACATGTAAATAGTCAAAGTTCTATACATAAGACTCACCACGTCATACATTAAATTAAATTTATATTCTGAAAACTCAGAACATCCACGAGACGGACTAAGAGGTGATAACTCTAATGTAGTGATGTTATAAAGCTTTTCAGCAATAATTGTACTTTTACAGCGTCTGGTACTAATTGTTGTAATCTCGCAAATTACCGATCTCTCATTAAAAGTCAGCTTTTTTAGCGCAAGCACAAAATAGACCTAATCTCTTGATAATTGAATTGTTCGTTAATTTCTTTGTAGTACTCTGGTGTTTGTTCCCATAAGTTTATGGTAGGGAAATGAAATTATAAGTGGTGCTCTTGGGACATTATAATAATGATTGTATTTTTAATGTAGTCTGGACTTTTTCTTACTGAAAACAAAAAAAGGTTTATTGTGTTCATTTGGCCGGAATTTTAGGCTGTTAGGGGAATAATTTTGGTCTCTGAATATATCCCATTCCATTAATCAGCAGGTGTCGTTCGAAGAGTCTGAAATATAAAGGACATTTCTTAAGAGAAGTTTATTCCGAATTCTGGTGGTATTTTCAATACTAACCAATTAAAGTAAAAACAAATTACAATAAAAAACGACAACGATGATGATGTAAATGACATTTTGCAGAAACAATCTAGAAACAAATCTCTATGCTTGTATCTTGTCCAATTTTTGTTAAAATATACAGTTTCAATGCTAGGATTAATTTAAGATTTGTATGGAAATCTTTGAGGCACTGTAACTTTAAAACTATACATTTTAACGAAAATCTGATAAGAGAGATTACTTTCTAGATTGTGTCTGAAAAATTTCACTGACTTTAATTGGTTAGTATTGAAAATATAACCAGACTTCGATTGTATGGAGCGCGCCAACAGTAAAATACTCTTAATATGCTAAAGATTTTTAAAAGGGATGTTCAAACCATGAAACTGAACAACTTTCTCAATGGGACTCACTTCTAAACATTTGGGTTGAGTAGGTTTGCAGTTTTGTATGGAACAACAGATCTTTTATTCTTGATATCGAATGTTAGTACACACAGTCTGGTTAACACAGGTTTCATAGATTTCAGTAATAATGATAGTAATTATCCCTAACATTCCAATTCTGATGTCTCCGAAATCAATATACGGTTTATGTATGATAGAAATATTTCAGTAATTCGGATTCCTTAGTTAATGAGTTTGTCATCTAGTCTAAATTCTTGACATTCCAACGTGAAATCACGACTGTTTTCTGAGTGACTTATGAGTATTATTTATATGTTACCTACTTCATAGTTGCAGAACTTAAAAACCTAAGTCGCGTGGCTAGAAGACTCACTAGCGGATGTGTCTCGTTCGGCGCGGGTTTAGTGGCCACGTGGCTCATAGGTTCCGCTCTTGCAACTCCACTCCTGGCCGGCCGGTTAAGGCAAAACAGGAGGCGAGGACCAAATCAATCCGGGCTCTCTGGAGAATCGGTCAGCCAGTCATCAACAGCTTATAATCGCTGGAACGATGTAGTGGGGGCTGACCTACGTGAGCTTCAAGCCAGCTGGCGAGAAGACGTACTATGGGTAGCTGAGTCAGAGAAGTTGCTTCACAAACGACACTCCAAAGAGACATCCGTAGGTTGTAAGTAGTCAATATTATTTTACCCTTTTTAGATGTCCATAGAAAAAAAGGGGAAATATTTACATTGTTCCATTGTTCATTTAAATTGATAACGAGTTTACTATCTATCACACTGAAAAGAGTTTGGGCACTGATGTGTGTTGTCTGAATATGGTATGTTTAAGAATATCAGGGGGTCTAGACAAAATGCACACGCTACTTATTCCACAAACGTCAACGCCGCAACGTTATCGGCGATAGAAAATTTACAGAATGCTAGACAATGTCACAAATTATTAACTTATTAGATAAAAAAAGCTAAATCTGCTCTCTGATTAGCGTTCAGTTCACTCAATCATTCACTCTTTTTTCTTTTTTTTATGCTGGATCGTGTTCGATTTTCAAAAGAACTTGAAAATGTGAAATTGCTGTCAAATTTTCCGCCCGCCATTTCTAGCGTTATCTACAAGGTCTTGTTGATCGAATGATGTTTCAAAATGAAACGCTCACTATCGAAAGAAACTGTCAAAAACTGCATGTTGTCTAGGCCTTTTCTATTCGTTTTCGTTCATTTCTACAGTTCCATAAATTTGTCGTTAACGCTAATCGAAAGGTACTTTGCCTAGGGCCCCAGATCTGTCTGAGGCTTCGAGGAACACAATCAAGAACATACGTTCTTATTGCATACGCAATCAATACGACGCTTCATTATAAATGTGTTTCTCTTTCAGTTCTTTTTTTTCATTTAAAACATTTCCCATCAAACTGATAAATGAACAAGGGAACAAACAAGTTAATTGCGTACTTACAGCGTATTCACCTTTCCGAAAATTCCATAATACAAGCAATATAAGGCATAATTTACATGAACAAACTCACTGGGCTCATGCAATATGCAGAACGTATGCAAAAGAGTGACGTTGCGATCGCCTTCGGCTCTTTAATATCTGCCTGTGAGTAAATATCATACATGTTAGGAAGCTCGTTCGTTTCGCGACCGTTTTCAAAAGAATAACATTTTATTTCCTTGACGGTCAATTCTAGGTCAGACCAGCATAGCGAGAAATAGGTAGTAGTAGTAGCTTTAAGGGAATACAGGCCTTGTTCCAAGGAAATAAAATGTTATTCTCTTTAAGAGAAGTTTATTCCGAATGCGTAAATGCGCGCTGCATACAAACGAGGTCTGGTGATATTTTCAATACTAACCAATCAAACTCAATGAAATTTTGCAGAAAAAAATCTAGAAACAAATCTCTATGCTTGCATGTTGTCCGATTTTCGTTAAAATATACAGTTTAATTTAAGATCTGTATGTAAATCTTTGAGGCACTGTAACTTTAACACTATACATATTAATGAAAATCTGACAAGATACAAGCATAGAGATTTGTTTCTAGATTGTTTCTGCAAAATTACATTGAGTTTAATTGGTTAATATTAAAAATATCACCAGACTTCGTTTGTATGGAGCGCGCCAACAGTAATATACCCTTAAAACGGTCGCGAAATCTTTGAGGCACTGTAACTTTAAAACAACCTATAGATTTTATTATAGAGATTAGTTTCTAGACTATTTCATTGACTATAATTGGTTCGTATTGAAAATATCACCAGACTTCGTTTGTATGGAGCGCGCTTCGAATTATACAGGGTGTAAGGAAAAGTATCATTAACCTTTAAACCACATACTCTAACCATCCAAATGAACAACTTTTACTATGTGAGCAAACCTGTCAGAACAAAAAATAGTCGTGAGCATATGCTTATGCTTATACCTCTAACCGTTTCTGATAAAAATGGTCTTGTGTAAAACACAGTAATCCTATGACCGTTCCGTTTTTCCTTTTAAGTTACGGAACCTTAAAAAGACCAATCCCAAGTCACTGTTGCATTACAAATGCCAAACAATGTTAAAATCATGTTTCCCCGCCAAAAACATTAACATTTCAGACGCGACGTACCTGAACAAACATTCCTCTACATAATTAGAAGAGAGGTGAGGGACCCCACGTAGACGTTATTACAGCGAAATTACAGCTGTAATTACGCATGTAATTGTGTCAAATCAAATAAAAATATGCTTTAGGGAATCTTAGTGACTCATTCTCTGTTTTTATTTACTACATTTTGTCCTAAATAGCAATAGAATTTTAAGGCAATCTTGATTCACTTAAATAATTATTTTAACAGGGCTGTAATTTCCAGGGTCCAAATAGCCCTAATAATAGACAAACTGCGATAGGAGATGGCACCATAAGAAGAAGAACGATATGAAAATAAAAAAAACGTTTATTTTCACCATTTGAACACTTATTCCATTCAATGTAACATTTCTTCATTGACGTAGAATGCTATGGACGCCGGGTCTAGTACAAAATACTATAAAAAAGTGTCCGAGACTAAAATACACAAACTTAAGTACGTATAGTAATATAAACCAACTAAAAACATTGAAAATGCTGAAATCGCGTAGTCGGCCGATCAAACGAAGACTATTGCGTAATTCGTTATCTTTTTTACGTTTTCGTTCTCTTTTTATTCGGACACTTTTGAGCGCGGACCCTCCGTCCAGTAGTGGTGAGTCAATGCATT
The DNA here is from genome assembly GCA_963924505.1 of Agonopterix alstromeriana. Taxonomy (NCBI): domain Eukaryota; kingdom Metazoa; phylum Arthropoda; class Insecta; order Lepidoptera; family Depressariidae; genus Agonopterix; species Agonopterix alstromeriana. Next base: position 1,701,156 of record OZ004680.1, read on the forward strand.
TCTCCCATCTTTTTTTATGGCTTACTAAGATATGCCGAGACTTTCATATTATTTTATCTATCACCCGACACTTCGGTAGCGCATGCGATAAAACTCGCTTGAAGTACTAAAGACAGGGGCACGTCTCGATTCTTGTCGTCTTCTTGGGGGTGGCAAGCGAGGCCACCGAAAACGATCAAAATCGAGATGTACCTCCATCTTTATTATTTTGCGTATGCCAAAAAGAGCACGCATGACGTTTTTCTCGTTCAAACGCTTTGTCGTGGGTGGTATGCTAGCCATGTTGGTGGGATTTATTCCTCTCTCTCTCTTACTTTATCTCTCTATCTTTATTGTAAAAGGAGGCAATTGTCATTCTAAAGCCTGGGTCCAAATATAGGGTCCAACTTAATATACACTTTATATGCTGACACTTTTTAAGGGGATGATCAGACCATCAAACTGGTCAAGCTCAAGTAGGTTTGCAGTTTTGTATGGAAGAGCTGATTTTTTTTCGCGATTTATATGTTGGTGCCATAGAGAAAGTTATTCAGTTTGACGGTCTGATCATCGCCTTTAAAAAAGTGTCAGCATATTAAGAAGGACCCTGTATGGAACGAAGCCTTTAGGGGTGAAGGAGGTATCTAGGTATCGTTGTAAGTAGGCGCCATAGTTTCTGCTTACTCCTTTGGGAAAGAGGCGTAGTGTGATAGGCGATAAGAGATAGACCTTTAGGGACATTTCCATGTATAAAAGATAAGAAAATCTTCTGTTGGTGGGACTTTTATTTTCATATACAGGGTCCTTCTTAATATGCTGACACTTTTTAAGGGGATGATCAGACCGTCAAACTGAACAACTTTCTCTATGGCACCAACATCGAAATCGCGAAAAAAATATCAGCTGTCCCATACATTTGGTTTGAGAAGGTTTTTAGTTTTGTATGGAGCAGCTGATTTTTTTTTCGCGATTTTGATGTTGGTCCTATAGAGAAAGTTGTTCAGTTAGATGGTCTGATCGTCCCCTTAAAAAAGTGTCAGCATATTAAGAAGGACCCTATATATAAAATTATAATCAGAACGCGATATCAACGAAATTTATAGCTATTTTATTTATCTTACAAACCATTAGATACCTAATTTAAATAAAAAACTGTACAAAATTACCTTCTAAATTACCATTAAAACGTTGCTTAAACAGCAACGAAACTAAATAGCATTTTAAAATTCTAGCAAAAATTCATTCAAAACTTTCCTCTATTTCGTCCAGGGACAGATTTATCTTACTTTGTTGTTAATTAGCTCGTGGAAAGGTTGATGTCCCTCAGTTAAGTCTGCTTTAATTGAACTAATATTACTAGAAAAGGTTTTACTTTTAAACACAATGCAGCTATCAAAGTTGTATTGTCATTGTGTAATTGCTAAGATTTTTGAGAAACCATTTTAAGAGGTATGCTTGTTGGAGCAATACCAGGTTGGTAGGATGGATCTATAATCAATGCACTGCTGATGAGTTAAAAAATGTAATTTTATTGATGACTCCACAAAATAGATAATAAATAGAACTCAGAGCGTCGTGAAACGCAAGAGTCTCGTACGGCTGTACGTTCGTTTCTGAGCTCCGGAAGGGCAAACGGCCGCTTTTATACTCATTGCTCGGTGGTGGGGCGGGTTGATTGCAATCACAAGTGTCCGCATTACGGATTGGTGGACTTCACATACGCATCATAATTTCTTCTTGAGCGTATGCAGGTTTCCTCAGGATATTTTCCTTCACCGTTAGAGAGCAGTATGTATTACGTACATAAGTTAGAAAAACTCATTGGTACAGGCATCTGTGCGGATTTGAACCCGAACCCTCATGAATGATTGTCTAAACCTCTTCGCAACGTGTCACCGCGACGCTCTCTAAATTACATAGATGAATTAGATAGAATACTGTTTAAAAGTCTACAAAAAAAAGTCACGAGCAAAAGCAACTAAGAAATCGCTGGGTGAATACAACAACGGCACAAGTCAAAAAAGTTGATTTTGAGAAAAATGACATTAAAGTTGGCGCGAGAGAGTGCGCGCGAACAAATTCGTCTGTAGTTACTACACAGTAAGGGTTAGATAGTTGATGTTTGCCTTTTGTATATCTGTGTTATATCAGTAATCTATAACAGTTGAGAATTTTATTTATATACTTCAATTTTTTAATTTATAGGGCCATAAATATGGGGGTTCCGAGTTATGCCAGTTTTGCATTAACTTTTTGATACGATTTAGATTTATGCCAGATAATTATTGAGAAAACATAAAGAAATGTGATAGTAATTAGTACCCAAAATAAAACACAATTATGGCATTAGAGAAGAGACGGAAGAAATGGGAATTTACAAAGCAATGAGGAAAAGGAAATTTGATCTGTTACTGAATTGGCGGAAGTTGTCTGATGAGATCCTATCAGATCAGATTCACAACGCATAAGCATATGCTCACGACTATATTCCCCGAGGGGTAGTCAGAGATATTCTAAAACCTCAGAACATGCACGTTTCACCAGTAGTACCGAAACTCGGACAGAGTTTCGGGACAGATACACAACGAGTTCGATGATAAGAGCCAGACCAAGAAATTACTCGTGAGCCCAATCACATGTTGATCTCAATAGATCTTTTAGTACTGCTTAAATCAAGAACGATGTGTAAAACAATTATCAATCTCTATCTTCGGTCTGTTTACCAGCTACCCATTTTACGTAGTCAGGCCAGTTGGCCGGTGGTCGTCCCATACTATTTAATGATAAAATAACCACGCTAGTTTGTAGCTTCTGTTCTAGAACACATACTCCTTATCAGTTGCCAGTTCTTCAGCAGATATAACAAGCCTATTGCCACTTCAGCTTGCTAATTTTCAGGGCTGCGTTATTTGCTTTAGTTCTCAGACGTTACTACTTCATTTCTGATGTTATCTCTTAGAAAAATACGAACGAATAGTTCACAATGATGTACTAGTTCTATCGTCACTGTTCATGTGTCTGCCTTGATCCCTATGTTCAGGTTGAATACCTCCGTTTGCAATTGAATGAATACGTCGTCAGATATTTTCATCTAGGGAAAGCCAATGAAAAGATCTGTTGAAGTTTTCCCAAATTATCTCAGAGGAAATAAATGGAGACATCCTGGCATCAGTCATTTGGGATGAAAGATGAATGATAAGACAAGAAGAGGTAAGAGGAAAAGAAAACTGAATTTTAAAAGCATAAAGGTAATATTGAATATGCAGGAATCAGATGATTTACCAAAGCTATATATTTACGAAGTAACCATACGAAAGCAGTAATAGAGCCTCACGCTTACATAGCTACGCTCTTCTCCACAAAATTACACTATCAAATTGTTTTAATCTTCTGATCTGGAACTTCATACAACAGATCAGTCTTCTATCTATACTACTAGAAAGCCATGGTACAAAAAGCAGATTGGTAGATGATCATAAGTCAAAACTTTATAGGAGAAGAGATGTTATGATTCCCTGAAGAGTTGGAAGTAGGGAGGACCTACTTTGACATCACAAACCTTCACATTGTGGTTTACAGAATATAACAGGGGTAGTTTTTGCAGACGGGAATAATTTTAATTCAACTTTTTGACTCAAAAGTGTCATTGTTGCATAACACAAAATTACAATTTTATTTAGTGTAGTAGTGGCACAACTACCATCTATCTCTTGATTCAGTGAAATATCGAGTCAGGTCTATATTGCACAAGATAAAGTATGTGATGTAGAACCAGAATACGGTGCTAACTCAAAACTGCCAATTTTTGAGTTGTGCCGTTGTTGTATTCACCCAGCGAAATAATCAGCATAGCATATGCTCACGACTATATTCCCCGAGGGGGTAGTCAGAGATATTCTGAAACCTCAGAACATCTACGTTTTACCAGTAGTACCGACACTCTGTCCAGTGTGACGGGGGTGAGCCCGTCGCCACATAATGGACAGTGGGTGAAATATATGCCTCGAAATTTAAGCATGCAGGTTTCTTCTCGATGTTTACTAAGAAATAATGTTAAAAGATAATTATTGTAGAAGTGGTCTGGTTCTCTCCTTTTCCCACTCCTAAACACATAGACACACATCCACACACGCAAAAACTCTTAAAAAAAAATCTACCTATAACTAGTTCAACTTTAAGATGATTATTATCCTAAATAGCATAATGAAGACATGAACGGTGATACAGTGAAACTTATGGTTAGTACCTACTTACCCTGTACCCTCGATGTATGTATGCAGATATAAAAGCAGGTTAGGACTGCAAATCAGTGCTGAGCAGCAGATCATTAGGTCCTGCCAGCGGACACTGAGTCCTAACCCATTGCCACAATGTGTTTTATTTTATTTTTTGCAAGCTATGCTATACAACGTGTTAATGAATTAACGCAAAACTAGAAAGTAATTTGTTTAGAATCGAGAGCAGAATTAAATTATCATGGTTTCAACATAGGTAATCTTTTCAAAATATTAAATAATTTGTTTGTAAAATTTAATATTTTCTGAACTCAACCTCAACCCACGGTAAAGGGACATTTACCCTACTTAGTACCAAAACAAGATTCTTAAAATGTATCCATGAGCATGTTAGCGCTTTCATTAATTGCTGAAATGATAACAAATCATTTTTGCCTCAAATCTTAAAATGTGAATAACTTTAAATTTTAACCATCAAAATAATGAAATTATTGTTTCAATCCAATTTATTTAATGTAAATCAGTTGGGGTGTATGAGGTTTTGCGCTTAGTCATTAACACGTTGTATATGTTTAGTTTTATTTACTACCTACTTATGTTCTATGTTTTATTGTTTTGTATTATATTTTATGACATGTATGTCTGGCTACATGGATAGGAGAGTAAAATCGTACAGTACAGCCATGCCATAATCTGTTGTTATTTTTCTGTGTGATGAATCTGTTTTGTACCTATTCTGTATTTTTGTGTGGCAATAAAGAGATTTTTTTTTAAATTTAAGTGAAAGTACGAGTATTTCAGGTAAATGTTTATAAAAAGCACACGAACCTTTGGTCCCAAATAACCTTTCAACCCCATAATGACTGGTCAGTCTACTCGAGACATTCCTACCCTGATTACATGCGTCGGAATGTCACTGATGAGATGGTTGACCCTTGGATGGTTGTGGCTATAACATTTTTGTTACAAAAGGGTAGGACTGAGTATCGTAGTTGTTGGTTGAAATCAGTTATTGAACTGTTCAGATTTTCTACACTGTATCTATAGGTAGATGTACCAGGAGAGCAGACGTGTATAAGAGGTCGAACTTCCTTAAAAGATAAGGTCGGTACCTAATGACTTCTTGTCTTCTTCTGCTCTCCTGGTACATCTCAATGCTGAAAAGTGTAGGTACAAGCAGGTACACATGACTATAGGGGTATGTTGGGTCCGTGACGTCTAATATAAAGGCTTTCACATACAAAAACACTGTAACGGAACCCGACGATGGAAGACGGGACTGACCAAGAAAGAGATGTCGCGGCGATCTGGATACCCACGTAGCAGAATGGCAAATGATGGCAAGAGATAGAGAAGGATGAAAAAGCTTAGAGGAGACTTTTTTCTAAGAGTAGTGGGACAACATATATTTTTTTTAAAACACGTAATTAGACTATTGAAAGATATTCAATGGTTTTTCTGCCATACCTACTTGAATTCACATTGAAGAACATTTTAAAGCGACGACGATGGTTTTGTGACGTCTGAATACATGACATTTAGCAAACAGTTTATAGTTCACTGACTTGAAATCAAACAACAAATTGTTTATCAACCAAGACCACATTCAAAACCAAAATGCTAAATCCATATTGTGTGTTTAACTAAGTTATTCCACTAATCAGTGAGCAAAGCACGCCAGGCTGTTTTGTGTACACTGCAGTATATATTGGTGTAGTTGGTTACACGTGATCGACAGGCATTCGCTTGCGGTTGATACAGGGAAAGCGTTCGATTTTGGAGTAGGGCTGTAGCGATTGTGTCAGAACGACAAAAAAATCAGCTATCCGATACTAAACTGCAATACCGACTCGATGCAAACATAAGGGACAGCAGAATTTTTTTTTTCTGACAGGTTTGCTCCCATAGTAAAAATTTTTCAGTTTGGTGGGTAGAGTATGTGGTTTAAAGGTTAATGACTCTTTTTCTTACTGTATATAAGGTCTAACAAAATTAGCTGAAACTATTTTAAGGGGATGATCAGACCATCAAACTGAACAACTTTCTCTATGGGACCAATATCGAATTCACGAAATAAATTATCAGCTGTTCCATACAAATCTACTCGACCTCAATGTATGGGAACACAGATTTTTTTTCGCGTTTTCGATATTGGTCCCAAAGAGAAAGTTGTTCATTTTGATGGTTTGATCATCCTATTTAAGTGCCTTGCAAAAATTGGACCGATTTAAGTGCCTTGCAATAGAACGCCTATAGACGATAATGATTTTTCAACACATATTTTAATTTCTACACACACATACATAAACACACGACCATAATCCATTATAATTTCATATGATTATTTTATAAAGGACAGTTTTTTGTGATTTTCATCCAAATCTAGAGCAAGAAAAGCAAACTGTGTCAGACTGCATTGTTGCACAGTAACAGATAATTTTCTCGGTGTTTCGATTTGGCTGTGACCAGAATGCTGTGTATACATCTTTATCACGTAGGTACCTACGTGAGAAAGGTACCCGATTTATACACAGGGAGGCAGGTTATTTCAGGAAGGATAGGCCAGATCCAGGGGGGACATCTGCCGCTTCCTGCCTCCGATCCATGCGAGGTGGTCAAAAGCTTTACAATAGCTACCTACGAGTAAAGCGTGAAGTCGTAGCCAGGCATCACCTTTAGCATAATGGAGGTAGGTATAATATGACGGATTATGTTTCATGTTTAGCGATTTTCCTTCAGAATATTTCAGTCATGTCTTTCATCTTTCGTCAGTATTTCATCTTTGCCATCTGCACAAGGTTCGCTTCTGCTTCACAAATAATTCAAGAAACGGTATGAAACATCATTTCAGTGCTTAAACCGCTGTCTCCTACCACTATGACCCTGAAGATTCTCAATTAAGCCGCGGTTTCTAATTACGCCGGACGCTTGTCACATTATTAACAGCGGTTAATGGCAACATTCGTACGCTAATTTACGATTATTTACACTCTGTGGTTCTATGTTAGCTTGAGAATACAGATTTGGACTGGTTACGCGTGTAATTCTACTAACAAACATTTCTGCCACTTTTTGCGGGAGACGAGGTAACATGAAATCTGAAACATTGGATTTTATTCCCCATAACTTTAGATTCTAATTTTGATTGTTAAAAATCATGAAAAGTAGTCTCGTGTGAACCCCAAACGTTCTAAGTTCGAAGTTATTATTTCGCAATTATAGGCTGTCTCGTTTAGTGATAAGGTGTAAAATTGAATGTAAATGCACAAGATCAATTGTGCTTATACCGTGGCAGAGGGGAAATGCTACCGCAAGGCTAGTCCTTATAATCATTAGTCAAAGACAGATGAACACTAAAAAGAGTTGTGTTTGATTGAAAATCTAGAACTGAACTGAGATTTGAACCCTGATTTTTGTTTTCGGTATCCTCCGCTGTAATTATTATCAGATGCAGCTTTGGCATAGTTAAGTAGGTATTAAATATCATTTTGGCGACCTAGGTCTTTTTACCCGACTGCGCGACGCAAAGGATGGGTAAGTTTGTTCCTTTGTGGCACCCTAGAGACCAAACGGGTGGGCCGATTTTGATAATTCTTACGTCAATCGATTTGTTTCAATCTTGCGAGTGTCACTAAACATATGACAGTAATCAAAATTAAATATGGCGACAATCAGTCGCCACATTGTGCAAAAGAAAAAAAAATAAGTTGACGAACTATGTTGAGTAGTCATTGAATAGGTATTTGAAAATCATCTTTAGGTTTCTCTTATCATTTTTAATTTCGAATGACCATTTAGGACCTATATCGATTTGAAGTTGATTTTAAAATAAAAAGTTAATTTAATAAATAAAAATTTACTTTTTTTATTTAAAGTTAACTTTTTATTCCATGCACGTCGTTTCAGAATGTTTTCATCTTTTTTTCGAGAGATTTTCAGAGTATGAGTATGTTCTAGGTAGGTAATTATAAGCATTTGGTACAGTTGTTGTTATAAAATTGGTGTAAAAATACGAACTCTAATATTTGACAGATATTTGAATCTGCTCTCAAACGATTAAAATAATTTAATCAAAGGGTTAAGGTAAACATCGTGAGGAAACATGCATACGCTGAATAAATTTGGATGCGTACCTACCTTATGTGAAGTCTACCAATCCACACTGGGCCGAAAAGTTATCTATTAGCGATTGCGTTCCGGAAACCGCAGCGTGGGTAGGCCCCCAACAAGGTGGACCAACGACCTGGTGAAGGCAGCGGGAACCCGTTGGATGAAGGCAGCGCAGGACCAGTCGTTATGGCGATCCTTGGGAGAGGCCTATGTCCAGCAGTGGATATCCATCGGCTGAGATGATGATGATGATGATTATGGATTGATTGATTGATTATAATATTCTATTCTAATCTTAAAAACACACTTATGGGCCACCACAAAATGGTGGAGCTTTATGACAGGCCAGAGAGCAGGCACCATACGCGACCAACCAGTAACAGACCTGCAACGTGATTCGAAATTATAATATTAAATATATATTATTTACATCTTGTCTGTGGAGACAGGTGCTTGGTAAATGTCATAAATTAGACTTTAAATATATGAGCCTCCTAACTGACCTGAAAATCTACTTATTTTTAACTCCGTTGGTTTCGAGTACTCCGCGCCTCCCCTTTTTATAGGACGCAACCTATTTGATCAGAATAGGTTCTACGAGGGCATGAACAATTTTAAAAATTATAGTCATTCTAGGTAGCTAGTTAAAGTAGGTATTCTGTCCCTTTGATCACAAACAGTTACTAACTAAGTCTACTTTACTTTAAATTTATTAATACTTAAAATAAACAGGCAAGTCTTTGAAAGAAACCTAAAACCAAACATCCTGAGAAGTACTCAGAACTGCACACAAGACGCAAACTGCATTTCCTTTCAACGGTCCTCACTATTAATTAAGTTGAGATTTGGTCTCTCACAAAGTCGGTTTACACGCAAACAGCTCTAAAACAAAATGGCCGCCTTCCCAAGAACAAATTTCAAAGCACTTTTTAATTATCAAGACGAAAGCACTATTGTCGACAAGGAAGACGGTAGACACCGACGCTAAAGCGATCTCATATTTCCCGGAACCCTCGGGGCCAGAAATTAATTAGAACTACCACTGGCAAGAAAACGGTTATTGGGGTTTACACAAAAATTTATTGGACAACTATTACCTGGCGCATGGGATGAGCGGTAAGCGATTTAAAATAAAAAAAATTAAAAATAAATAAACATATACAGGGTGTAAGTGACAGCCTAGCAAATACTGAACGGTGAACTCAGACCATCAAACTGAACAACTTTCACCTACCTCAGGAAACGCGTTTTGTTACACCCTGTATAATTGACACTTGAACACAGGGAAACGTTACTAAGGCGATAACGTTAATGTGGCCCATTCACTATCACCGTCAAACCACCCTGAAAAAAATCTGTAATTATTAGGATGGAATGCAACGTGTTAATGAATAAACGCAAAACTAGAAATTAGTTTGTTTAGGATCGAGAGCAGAAGCGAATTATCATGTTTTCAACAAAGGTAAATTTTTTTCAAAATATTAAATAATTTGTTTGTAAAATTTCAAATTTACTGAACTCGATCTCAACCCTCCGCTCGGGCACTCTTACCCTACTTACTACCAAAACAATTTTAAGAATATTGTTCGCTTTATTCGCTTTCATTGATTGCTGAAATGATAACAAATAATTTTTGCCTAAAAACTTAAAATGCGAATAACTTTAAATTATAACTGTCATAATAATGAAATTATTGTATCAATCAAATTATTTTGTTATAAATCAGTTGGGGTGTATGAGGTTTTGCGCTTATTCATTAGCACGTTGTATATAGGGTCCTTCTTATTATGCTGACACTTTTTAAGGGGATGATGAAAACCATTTTTACCATACAATCTATGTTACCTCTGCTATGTCCCTATGTTTTGCTTTTTTGCATAAATTAATTATTGTAAAAACTAGGGACCTTCGAAAATTGTCCAATTTACCTCAGTTTTTAGACATCTAGCAAACTATTTTGACGATTTTCACAAAAAAAGCATTTGTTCTTGAAAAAATTCTTGAAATTGGTTTAGTTTTGGAGGAGGAAATAGGCGTATACGAAATGCAGATTTCGTCCATTTTATGTAGATAAAATCGGTCCGAGCAGCAGTTGTCTCTTTGGCACTCTGGTCGGCGGGGTGTGTGGGAGGGGCGGATCGTACAAATATGAAAACAGTCGAAAAAGTGACCTATTGTCCAAATTTCTTCGAGTGCCTATCCTCTTAAGTGGGATTCATCACAGTTTTGATTGGTAATGCGAATTACAAATGAAAACTTTTTTAAGTTCGCTGCAACCAAAGACTTGAACCGATCGCTATAGTGGTTACTTCTTGAGACAGTGTGATAGTGAGGATGGCAGTAATTGTTTTGAAGTGTTCTAGAATGTACAAGGAAAAGATTTTCCTAATTTTTTCCTTCATCCTGAGGGGCTTAGACGCTGTGTTAACTTTTGTACTGATATTACTTTATTAAACTGTTTCTAGAGACGAGGTGTTTTTGGCAAACAGTAGACTGTTCTGTTTCTGTTCACTGGTTTTGTAAAATGTGACTAAAGGATAAGAATATTTCATATAGTCTCAGTAGTTACGCTTTTATAATAAGATAGACGAGACGCATTTTATAAACTTGCCAGACAACAAGTTTAAGTCCCATGTTAAGCAAGTCTTATGTAAGAAAGCTTTTGAAAAACTCGAAGACTAATTATGAATTACGAAAATGTCTCAAGTGCAATATTTCAATCGTTCGAGTGATGTATAATCTATCATCTAATCCAATTTCAAAAATCCACAATCCAGGAATGCGATTTTTGAAAGTCGAATCAGCAGTAGAAAGATGCATATCTCCATAGTAATTTTGACATTTTCAACTGCTGAGTTCAACGTATGAGTTTCAAAAATCTCACTCCTTTATAGTTCGTCCACGATAGCTCCGTGATTTTGACAGATCGTATTAGAGCGATTATTTTACTTTATGAAAATGTTTGAGCCGTGAAACCTTAAATTTTATGTTAAATATTAATTAAACTTGTAAATTTTTTGTGGATTATAAAGTTTTGACGGCTCAAACAGCTTTAAGAAGTTAAATAAAATGTCTAAAACCGCCTGTCAAAATCACGGAGCTAAACAGTTGCATTACTTTAAGGGGTGATTGTACCCATCATATTGAATAACTTTCCCTAAAAAACCTATAGGAAATTCGCAAAAAAAAATTGCTACTTTTCATACAAACATCCGATCAGTCGATTGCATTTAGTATGGAAAGTCATATTTTTTGCGAATTTCCTATAGGTTTCTTAAGCAAAGTTTATGTCTAAATTATGCCGGTTGTTAGGGTAAACAGTTGCATTACTTTAAGGACTGATTGTGCTCATGATACTGAACGTATCATGAGCACAATCAGTCCTTAAAGTAATGCAACTGTTTACCCTAACAACCGGCATAATTTAGACATTTTCTACTGCTGATTTCAACATTCGCATGTTCTTCTTCTTCTTCTTCTTCTTGCCCTTATCCCATTATTTGGGGTCGGCGCAATATGTCGTCTTCCTCCATTCATCTCTTTTAGCCGTCATTTCCGCGCACACACCTTTTTTACACATGTCATCTTTCACACAATCCATCCATCTTTTCTTTGGTCGTCCTCTCTTCATGCAGCCATCCACATTCAGATTTAACATTCGTCTTGTAATATGCCACTCATCTCTTCTCATCACATGTCCATACCACGATAACCGATTACCGCGCAGCTTTTCATTCACAGGAGCCACTTTCAAACTTCCTCTAATATACTCATTCCTAATCTTGTTCATTCTAGTAACCCCACACATCCATCTCAACATTTGCATCTCTGCTGCATGCAGTCGTTTTTCATCCGTCACTTTAACGGCCCAACACTCCGAGCCATACATACATTCGCATGTTATCCTTTAAAATTAAAAATCGCACTATCTAGGTACATGTCTTCACAATGTTAGTCTGTGTAATTCAGTATTGTATTTGTAACTGTACTTTGTATATTTTTTTTTATTTAAAAGGTGTTTACTTTAGATCTATATCTAAGAGGAAGGATCTCTCTTTAAGACTAGAGCCATACCAATTGTAAAGTGTCCACTTTTTTTGACGTTTAGGTTTGAGTGTGTGGTGTCAAGTAGTATGGACAAAAGGCACCAAGTGACATATGGCCTTATGTTTACGGTCACTTTTCACACACACTAGCTCAAAAAAAAGTGGACAGCCGCATAAACAAATATCTATAGTTCTATCTTCTTCTACTATTAAAGGTACGTCATAATACAAATGAGACTAACTACAATCGTAAATTTATGCGGACTCTATGGAAATCTTTCCTTTGAGATCTATATCTAAAATACTAAAAGTTCGACAGACTAAAGTATCAGAATAAGGAAATTCAAAATTTTCTGTAAATCTATTCAAGGATCAAAACAAAATTTTCAATTCATATCTTTAATGTCAAGAGTTGGAATTAAATAGAAAGTCAGTAATAACAAACGAATAACAATTTCATCTGACAAATGATTCGAGAAGTAATTCATTAATCTGATAGAAATATAAAAAGATTTGTCGTCGATGTTTTCGTTTCGTAAGATTGAAAAGACTGGCGTTCGTATTAAAATTGAACGAAGGCAGGTACGTCTGAGTGAAGCGACAGTTCCCGTGATTAATTTCTACTGGATTTTTTCAGTTTTGTAGAGGTGGTTATGATTTTTTATCTTTCTGCTTGGAAGCCGTTTTTAACTGTTATTATCTTATATATGTGTTAAGAGAAGTTTAGTAGACGATATAGTTATGCCTAGTAAATACTGAAACGGTGAACTCAGACCATCAAACTGAATAGCTTTCACTATGGAGCCTACCGCAGGAAACGCGAAAAAAAATCAGCTGTCCCACACAAAACTGCTGTACCTACCCGACTCAAATGTATAGGACAGCAGATATTTTTTTGCGTTTCCTGAAACTGTCAAACTGAACAACTTTCATTACAGACCCAACTTCGAAATCGCGAAAAAAATCAGCTGTTTCATACAATCTTGCAGTGCCATGTATGGGACAGCTGACTTTTTTATTTTTTTACGAATTTTATACGCACTAAAATTATTTTGAAAATCTTTTACTCGCATAAAATCTTTTTCATTTTAATTGATGGATTCACTCACAGAATTAAAAAGTAGGATTCTCGACACGGTTTTTGCATTTAAAGGCATGTTGCAGCTTGCGAAAATAATCCATTAATTAATCCAGAATCTGTCTCTTGACATGTTATATTGTTTCGTCACACGAAATGTAATGTAGGTCCCTGACTAACTGAATGACTTACTAACTGACTGATTGATAGACAACGCGTAGCCACAGGTCCGGCACTTCAAACAACGTTCTAGATTTGACATGATGGCGTTCGCACATGCGCACTTGTTTAGGGTTGACTTATCACGCATCGTATGAAAATCATCTATATTTCGTTACTTTTTATTGTTCGTTCTGTTATTAAAAATAGTATTTGAGCTAAAGAATTACTGAAAATGTGAATTTAGCGTTATTTTTCAATGTATTTTATGTACTGAAAAGGCTCAATTATCTGTAGTCAAATACTGCGTCTGCTTCCCTCAAGTTTCCCAGAAAGTGTGAGGTAAGGTGAGGGATCTGAAGTCAGAGGGGGGCGGGGAGTGGCCGTTCTGTATACAATGTGTTAATGAATAAGCGCAAAACCTCATACACCCCAACTGATTTATAACAAAATAATTAGATTTAAATAATAATTTTACTATTTTGATTGTTAAATTTTAAAGTTATTCGCATTTTATGTTTTCAGCCAAAAATGATTTGTTATCATTTCAGCAACGAATGAAACCGCTAGCGTGCTCGTGGATACATTTTAAGAATCTTGTGTTGGTAATAAGTAGGGTGAGAGTGCCCGAAAGGTGGATTAAGATAGACTTCAGTAAATTTTAAATTTTACAAACAAATTATTTAATATTTTGAAAAAAAAAACGTAAGTTGAAAACATGATAATTCGATTCTGCTCTCGATTCTAAACAAACTACTTTCTAGTTTTGCGTTAATTCATTAACACGTTGTATAGAACTGTGTACTATTACCTATTCTGTGGCGTAGCCTAAATAGCTGAAGAAAGATAGAAATATATTCGGAATATACACTGACCTGCAATACTAAGTAAGTTATAGTCTGTAGGATCCCATTTCAGGGCAAAGGCCTCATCTCACGAATAAGGGTGAGAGGGAGTATGCCATACTCCATCACGCGGGCCCAGTGCGTTTTAGTGGAGGCAAGTTAGTAGGAGTAAATTTTCAAGTCGCCTTAATAGACCTCTGGCTTAACGAATAGTTACAACGCCATCTGAACTAACTGTCATAGACCAACTGCTTAACGTGCCTTCCGAAGCACGCAAACGCTCAAGATGAAATACCACTAAACGATCACCCATCCAAAGACTGACCGGACCTGCCGTTGCTTAACTTCGGAGATCGTTTCCAATACCAACGCTCTAATACGCCAACGAGCGCTTCGCTTTGGCAATACTAAGTATTTCAAAGTTGATCATAACTTTGGAGGTATGAGATTTCTCTCAAGGACATGACGTGAAAGTAACCATCGAGACAAATTACCGTCATAACTTACCTACCCCTTGCCTTTCCTTCCGTAGTGTAGGAATTTTGCACAGAATATCAAGATACAGATACTTTACTGACAAGAATGCTCGAACAAAAAACTAGAGGCATAAAATAAGTCGGTCTTATCGCCTAATAAGCGGCGGTTGTTAATATTCAAATCAAATCTTCAAATACCTTTCAGGATTCGAACCCGTGACTTTCGGGTCAGCTGGCAGGTTCTCTCTCATCTTTTAACAGACACACTTCTGTTACAGCTTTAAAATAGTAGAGAAAAGGTAGCTTAAGGTGCTATAGGTTCAGACGAATATTTTCTATGAGAAACGCGATTGCCCAGCCCTCCAAAAAGAACGTGCGTGTGCCGTATTTTGGATTAAAAGAATTAACAAAATTACTTTTATAGAATTTTTTTATGATTTCACTAGATGAACTAATGGTGAATATGTGAGTATATATACCAAAAATCGGAAACTAATTTAAGTTCTTATAAAATGTTAAAAAATACATGAAAATACGTCATCTTTGTGACGATTTTCTATTGAGTGAAGTAATTCCAATCGTATATTCAATTTATGACTTCACTAGATAAACTATCCAAGAATACTGACTGACTTTGGTTTCAGTAAATTGTATAAATCTAGTCGAAAAATTAAAAATAATAGATGCCTCCAAGGTATTTCGTCCTACTATTGCGCCTTAAAACTAACTCCTCAACATCAATCAAAGTCAAAATAATTTATTCAATATACATATACACTTATTAAACGTCAATTCTTTTTTTAAGCTACCACCGCGTCGGAACGTGTTGTCGCTGTAGAGAAGATCCGTACTTAACCCACTGTATGCTCTACTCTTCCCACAGCATACGCGCAGAAGAGTTCATTAAGCTGACAATTATCCCTTTAACAGGCAACGTAAAAGTTAATGCCCTCAGTGTACCCCAGAGAGCTGCGAACTGCTGATAATCTATTTTTATTAACTGAAACATGAGTCGATGTTGCCGTAGTAAACATTTAAGTTACAGATAATTTCTCTTGAACGGTGAAGGAAAAACATCATGCGGAAATCTGCATACGCTGAAAAATATATTCTGATGCGTAGGTGGAATCTAACAATCAGGATTTGGGCACGAGTGGAGGACTAAGGCCCATAATTATAACATTCTTCAAGAGTGTCCCTGCAGTCATCATCATCAGCCTTTATACGTCCCACTGCAGGGCACAGGCCCATATCTTCCTCGTAACAAACTATCTCAGTGTAATTAGGTATCTTCTGAATTCGGAATTGCGATAAACTATAGAGCAACACGTAATTTTTTTTGCGATTTAAAAAAGTTGGTCCCATAATAAAATTTGTTCAGTTTGATGGTCTGTAGACTCTGAACCACCTCGATAAAAACGCATTTAAGAGAAGTTTATTCCGAATGCGTAAATGCGCGCTGCATACAAACGAAGTCTGGTGATATTTTCAATACTAACCAAATAAAGTCAATGAAATTTTTCAGAAACAATATTGAAACTAATCTCTATGTTTGTATGAAGTCAGATTTTCGTTAAAATATACAGTTTTAGTACTAGGATTAATTTAAGATTTGTACAGAAATCTTTGAGGCACTGTAACTTTAAAACTATACATTTTAACGAAAATCTGACTTCATACAAACGTAGAGATTCGTTTCTAGATTGTATCTGAAAAATTTCATTTACTTTAATTGGTTAGTATTGAAAATATCACCAATATAATTAGGAGCGCACTGCATACAAACGAAGTCTGTTTGAGTGGAGCGCGTTACGAATTATATTCTCTTAAGTTTACACCCTGTATAATTATAACCACTGACCGACACTGATCCTAAAAGATCCTACAAGACGTAGGTTATATCATATACAGCGGCAGATATACTAAGCCTTGGTTTAACTTTGATAAAGTATTTTGCATGTATTTTGAAGAGTAACTTCTGTTAATGACTTTAAACTGGGATTATTGGCAGGGCTGTATTCGTAGACGATGTATCTAAATATACGAAAGTATACAGACTAAGTTACCTATGAAAACTCTGGCCGCTGATTGCTATGCACTTTTAGACGAACGGTTCATACTAGTAGGCCTCGCATGCCACCCCTGAATAAAACCGGCCAAGAGCGTGTCGGACTCGCTCATGATAGGGTTCCGTAGTCATTACAGAAGTAGAATAAGAAAAAACTAGTAATGTCGATATTTAGAGAGATCGACATTTATAGACGCCCTATTTTTGACTTTGAGTGCAGATATCTCGAGACAGAAGCATTTTATCGATTTAATTTAATTTGGAGTTTTGTTCCATTGGACAAGACCTATCCAACGACATCTCACTCGATTTAAAAAAAAACTATTTTTTCCAACCCCTCTTTCGTTGTATGGGATCGAAAAAAATGGTTTTCTTCATAACTACTACATTTCTGTTTTTTCGTTACTGTTATCTGTCTTCATGTCAAATTTCGTTAGGAATAGGTGCAAAAATGAGCGAGTCGTTGAGGCGGGGCATACAGACAGACAGAATGGACGAAAGTATAAGGGTTCCTTGTTTGACTGTGGAACCCTAAAAAGGTTAAAATCGAGATCTGCCTCTATCTTTGTTATTTTACGTGTGCCAAATAGAGCGCGCGTCACGTTTTTCTCGTTTTTACGTTGGTGGCATGCTAGCCGTGCAGCCCGTGCAGGACGGAAGTCTGAAATAAACGAATTTTACTTCAAATTTTTTATTATTTTCGAACCACTTTTGAGCCCTGCATATTGGTAGAGTGATTTTTTTCTACAACATCACGCCTGTTTTATTAGAAAGTATGGTTAGTAGAGTGGACAGTAACTTTGTTACAATCACCAACCTATTTTAGGGGTGAAAACGAGACCCTATTACTAAACCTACGTTGTCCGTCCGTCCGTCCTAGCTTCAGAAGGCTGTATTTTCGGCACCGTAATAGGTAGTTGGTTGTCACAGAATATGTATAATTATATTTGATTTGGTGAAAAATGATTAGGAAAAATTAATTATTAACTTTTTTTATTATGTATTCATACAAGCGTAAAAATTTTTGTGATTTATTGTCGCGCTAAAGTTCCGAGTTTTTTTTTTGTAAATATTGTGTGGTGGTACGGAACCCTCGGTGCGCGAGTATTCTGACTCGCACTTGGACAGTTTTTTCAACCTTGAACCAGTTAGGCTCCTTCATATTTTGTTTAACTTCCGCTGAATAAAAGTAATAAAATATTTATGAGTATCTAAAAGTGGAAATGCGGAACAATCCAAGTCCAATCAAAATAAACTCCAGTTTGCTATTAATTTAAAGAGATTTAAATTGACTTCTCAGTTTACTGAGGAATAGGATCTGATCCCGGTAATAATATTGAAGAATAATTTCTCGCAAATATAGCTAACTTTGATAAATACGCTCGGTAGAGTAACAACTCTGTTGCGAACGTTCATTCGCTTGTTCTTTGGTGGAGCCACAGAATAGGTAATAGTATATTAGTATTACATACAGAAAGTCTCACTCCCCACCCCCCTCTGACTTCAGATACCCCACCTCACCTCACACTTGAGGAGAAACTTGAGGGAAGCCGAGCAAGGTAATGCAGTCAGGCGTGCGCACCCGTTGGATGTAACATAAAATATATTTAATTTTTATCCTCTCAGTAAAAATAAACGTCGGAACTCGGAAAATAACGCTAAGTTCACATTTTCAGTGATTCTTTAGCTTAAATACTATTTTTAATAACAGTAACGAAATGTATAATGATGTTCATACGATGCGTGGTAAATCAACCCTACACATATGTCATGCAAAATTTGCGCAAAGTGAGAATGTGCGAACGTTATCATGTCAAATCTAAAACGTAGTTTGAAGTGCCGGACCTGTGGTGGAGCGAAACACACACATGTAGAGTAGAAATTATTTGGTGGGAGGTTGTATTGAATAACGAAATACAACTTCGTCTACCATACTCCATTCAAAATAGCAACGAATTTTTAAGGCTATTTTGCATTACAGAAACAGAGATTTGTAACACTTCCTCTCACTTATGCTTAGAACAGCTTTAGTAGCATCCAAGATATATCGGATAGTATATGTATCCAATAAATTAATTACATTTGGTAGTCAGAATTAACCAGAAAGCTAAATAGGAATCTGAAAATTTTGTCGTCCTTGTTTGGAATGTAGTATAGGTATTTAGAAGCGGAGGTCTCGATACAATCTTGTTATCCACCTATTAGTCATGGATTTCCAGAAAGTAACGTCTGATTTAATTAATGTAACTAACTTAATTTAATAAGATCTTTATTAAATTTAAAAATTATGGCGACGCCATTGATATGATATTCACAAGTCAGAGATATTTTATCAGTATGATATTTAGTTGAAGCCGTGGTGGTCCAGTGGCGAGTAACCTTGCCTGCCGTGCAGGAGGCGATGGTTCGATCCCCTTCCAGGCCGACTCGCACCAATGAGTTTTTCGGAATTTATGTACTATCGCGAACTTTTCCGCCTGACCACCACAAGGCTCATTTTGGTGGTCAGTGCTGTCTAGACCCGCCTATTGATGAATAGACCAATGAATGAATAGTTTCCAAACGATAAATTATGCGAAGAAAAATTTAAGTGATCAGGCGGAAAAGTCCGCGAAGTACGATTTGCAACACCACTGGCTTTTCGGTGAAGGAAAACATCGTGAGGAAACCTGCATGCTTCAATTTCGAGGCAAGTATTTGTACCCACTGTTCATTACAAATTGGCGACGGGCTCAATCCCCGTCACACTGGACAGAGTTTTGGTACTACTGGTGAAACGTGTATGTTCTCTGGTTTCAGAATTTCTCTGACTACCCCCTCGGGGAATATAGTCGTGATCATTATGCATGCATGCATGATATTTAGCATAATATTAACAGATTAAATTTTTAGTCAACGTGGAAGTATTAAGTATGCATTTACTGATCAAACTGATACCTTTGGAGCCAACATAGAATAGAAATTTCGAAAAATTTCGCTTATTTTACTGAAAATCTGATAAACAGGTACAGAGATAGATCGTGTTCCAAAAAATTTCATCGACTTTAATTTTAAAAGAATGTTTAGGAGTGTTTGTTAGCATTGAAAATAGGATCTAACTTCGTTTGTAGCAGCTCGCTCGAAACAATTTCATAAATAAGTTAAAGTTAAGTTATGCCGACTGCTTTCAAACAGTAAAGGAAAACATAGAGAGGAAACCTGCGTACGTTGAAGAAGAATTTTTATCGTTTGTGAAGTCTACCAATCCGCATTGGGAACGCAGATTGCTCAGGGAGCAGTTACTGGTTGTTACTGCGGACTTTGGGGGGACCACATCCAAGGACTGACCGGTCCTGACGTTGCTTAATTTCAGTGATCGGTTCCAATTACGAAGCTCCACTATGCCGACAAGTACCTTCATAAATAAGTAGTAGGTACCTAGGCATTAGCATATAAGTAGGTACCTTCGTTTTTCTTAGAGGCATGATTTAGAACTTTTTTTTTTCTATAATCTGAATCTGTATTGTTTTAAGAACGAAAAAACATCAGAGCTAGACAAAATGGTGGCGCCACGTGGCTACCTAACCCGCGCGCTGAAAACACGTCCGCTCGTAATTCGTCTAGATACTTGACTCGATTAAGTACCTTCTTGTATTATTATAACATCTCTGTGAGTCATTAAATTTGAGCCATCGTCAGTCAAGTGTGTACTCCACTCTGTTTCTGCACGGATAATTTGTTTCGAGAGCTGAGGCGAAAATAAAAAAAAGAAATAATATCTCGTCCACCTATTCTGGCTTATTTGGGACACACGGGTTTTTCGTTTGACGAGTAATGTCTTTAGAGCCTTTTTCCAGCCACGTAGATCCACATGCGGGATGCAGGTGGTATTTGTCTTACATTGCATGCTTCGTGTAGATTCGATATATCAAATGTCTTTCAGATTTGATGTTGGATAAGCTAGATCAGAGGCCTATTGGCGGGTAGAAAATTTTCTAACAGCAAGTTGACCACTAACTTGCCTCCACCAATCCGCATTGGGCCCGCGTGGTGGAGTATGGTCTAATCCCTCTCACCTTTATTCGTGAGAGGAAGCCTTTACCCTACAGTGGGATCCTACAGGCTGTAACTTAAACTTATTTGTAGCGTATAAGACCGATTTCTTAGTAAGTGCATATTCTCACGACAGGAATGTTTTCTCGCGTGTCGTTTAAATACGCCCAAGCCCGGCCACATTACCACGGCGCGGCGCCGTATCATGGAAATTCATGGCGTGGCGTCGTCGCCTTGATACGGTGCGGTGCTGGGCCACGGTACGGTGGTTGTTATATGCATGAAATTTGCGCAAAAGGACGAAATTAGTCCAATAAGTAAGGTTTCATCGGAACACTATCACACCGGAACTTTTTATGACACGGCGCCGCGCCGCATCACTTTGGCGGCGCGGCGATGCTCTGTAGTGATGTGGCTAGGCCCCTGACCCTCAGTCTTTTGCTGTGACTGTAATAAGCACTGCATTACTGCCTATGTCGAGAGGATTTTGACAATATCGTATCTCTTGAGATAATATATCTCAAGAATCGTATTATGAACAAAACACATTTAAGGGTATATTACTGTTAGCGCGCTCCATACAAACGAAGTCTGGTTATATTTTAAATACTAATCAATTAATGTCAGTGAATTTTTTCATAAACAATCAAGAAAGTAATCTCTATGCTTGTATCTAGTCAGATTTTCGTTAAAATGTATAGTTTTAAAGTTACAGTGCCATAAAGATTTCCATCGAAATCTTAAATTAATCCTAGCATTAAAACTGTATATTTTAACAAAATCGGACAAGATACAAGCATAGAGATTTGTTTCAAGATTGTTTCTGCAAACTTTCATTGACTTTAATTGGTTAGTATTCAAAGTATCCCCTGAATTCGTTTGTATGCAGCGCGCATTTACAGATTCGGAATAAACTTCTCTTAAGTTTATTCGACAATAGCAAACACCGTGTGTCCAGGGCGTCACACTCACCGGATTATTGTTTCTGACGGATTGATCTCTGGATATTACACGGATTTACGTCGCGTCGCCTTTTTATTGACGTAATTCTGGCGCACGTGACATATTGCTCGTGGCATGTTTATATCCGAAGCTTCCCCGAAGAAAATAGTAAATACGAATAAGGCAATTACTACAAGAATAAAAAGATTGGACGCTATTTTTGTGAATGGCGTCGTACGTGGGTTGGCGATTGTGAATGGCACGTTCTGGGTGAAAATCTACGTTTAACTTTCATATATTATTTTTAAATTCGTATCACTTGATGTGACTGTGTTATTTTGGTTGGAAACTGCTGATGTCTGTCCCTGATATGTTTATATTTAGAATAACTGCGTCATAAAACGGTGACTGGACAGAGTCTTTTCGAGATAAACTGGAAAAAAACTTAGGGGTAACTTCGTATTTTTCACCCCCGTCGCAAAAAGAGGGATGTTGTTGTTATGTTTATAATATAATATATACAATTATTATTTATTAAGCTGGCTTATTGATATTACTATAATAATACAGTAAGAATACCTATCCAATTTTATTGATAACAAACTCTGAAGATTTTTATTGAAACAAATGCTTTGCTTGCCTTCAAGTATTTTGCCCGTCCAGGCCGACTCGTACCAATGAGTTTTTCGGAATTTATGTACGATTTGTAACACCACTGGCTTTTCGGTGAAGGAAAACATCGTGAGGAAACCTGCATGCTTCAATTTCGAGGCATGTATTGTACCCACTGTCCATTATAAGTGGCGACGGGCTCACCCCCGTCACACTGGACATAGCTTCGGTACTACTGGTGAAACGTGAATGTTCTGTGGTTTCAGAATATCTCTGACTACCCCCTCAGGGAACATAGTCGTGATCAAGTATTTTGCGAAAGTACTAGATAAGCACTTTTATTTAATACTAGATTACCCGCGACTTCATCCGCAAAAATTATAAATACGTTTTAAGCTTTGTTTTAAGTCATATCATAAGCTATTAAACAAAAAAGTTTCATCAAAATCGGTTCAGTAGTTTTTGCGTTATGCTGTTACAAACATACAAACAAACGGACTGACAAACATTCTAAAAAAGGTTGATTTGGAGTCCGGGATGCCTAAAAACCATATCGTAATCTTTTTCATGTAAATATCGTTAATGTACAGACAAACTTTGACGTTTGATAAGTGTGCTGCAAGCTCCTATATTGAATAAATTATATTGACTTTGACTTTGACTTTGATTAAATCCCAATTATTGTGCTATTATTATCTTAAGCCAATTTGCGTTATCAATAAATATTGAGCTAAGTGCCTTGTCGAATCCCTCAAGGGGCATGTATTTGTATGGTGAATAGGAAAATTTGTACGGAACTCAATGTTGTACTAGTATGTATAAATTATGTCTTCTAATGGCCTTTTCACCACTTCTGGATAAGTTATTGGTAGCTTATATGACAGATAAATTGACATATCTTTCATACGAAATATGTCAAACGATCTGTCAAATAAGCTAACAATGACTTATCCAGAAGTGGTGAAACAGGCCCTAAACCTTTATCTAGGCATCGTATAATGGTATGGAAAATATTCTGGTGTTTAGATTAGGATTCGATAATTTGTATAAAAATGTCCAAGATACTAGCATAAGCATAAGCATATGCTCACGACTATATTCCCCAAGGGGGTAGTCAGAGATATTCTGAAACCACAGAACATCCACGTTTCACTAGTACCGAAACAATGTCCAGTGTGACGGGGAGTAAGCCCCGAAGCCACTTGTAATGGACAGTAGGTACAATACATGCCTCGAAATTGAAGCATGCAGGTTTCCTCACGATGTTTTCCTTCACCGAAAAGCCAGTGGTGTTACAAATCATACATAAGCTCCGAAAAATTCATTGGTACTAGTCGGCCTGGACGGAGATCGAACCATCGCCTCCTGCACGGCAGGCAGGGTTACTCGCCACTGGACCATCACGTCTTATATACTAAGAAGTCCAAAATACGAATTATCTAATATAGAAATTTAAACACTTTTAATGGGCCTGAGTCCTTTAAACTTAATCACCAAGTTTCAAAACTTCACTTCAACAAGATTCAAGAGAAACTTAACCGAAAAAACAACTTGAAGCTAACATAATAACCACCTCACTCCACATTTTCTTCACTTTTTCCGGTAGAACAAACGCCAAGATTTATAACTATCCGCGTAATTCAGTGGATGTCTTGTTAAGAAGAAGTTTTCCTGTAATAAATTATGTCTGTGGATAAATTTACATTTTGTGTCCGGTACGGATGTGTGGACCTGACCCTTAGTTCTACATATATCTTACGATATCAAAGGTTTATAAGATTTACGATGGTTTTGGTACTTTACCGTGAAATGATGCATTCTGTGTCAAACGGGTTTGAGTGTTTACTTGAATTTATTAACATTTTATATAGGGTCCAACTTAATATGCTGACAGTTTTTTAAGAGGATGGTCAGACCATCAAACTGAAAAACTTTCTCTATGGGACCAAAATCGAAATCACGAAAAAAAAACACCTGTCCCATACATATGGCTCGAGTAGGTTTGAGGTTTTGTATGCAACAGCTGATTTTTTTTTTGCAATTTCATTGTTGGTGCCATAGAGAAAGTTGTTCAGTTTGACGGTCTGATCATCTCCTTAAAAAAGTGGTAGCATATTTAGAAGGACCCTGTATACAGGGTGAAATTGATATCATTAGCAACCTATTAAAGTAAGAGTCTACTCAATCAAACTGAACAACTATTACTATGGGAGAAAATCGATCGGACCAAAAAAAATCTGCTATTCCATACTAAACTGCAAATTGCAATGCAATGCCTACCCGACTCAAATGTATGCAATAGCAAATTTTTTTTGTGTGGGAAAACCATTTTTCGATTTAGGTATCCGTTAGCGAAATATATTATGATTTAAAGTGAGAATTTTTGTTAGAGTCAAGTGTCCAAGTTAACGAGTAATAGTCGACCAACTTGTAAAATTTACTTTTTAGAGTTTATTATTAGCCGTTAAACAAAAAGTCCCCTTCTAAGTCCGTATATTGAGACGGGCAACTACGGAGCCCTTCCCTGCGCGTGGCCCGACACGCACTTGACCGGTTTTTATTATTATTTGTCGTTATTCTGTAGAGTTTGCTCTAAAATCACACCAAGTTTGACACTTGTATGTATTACCGTTTTTACCATAGAGCGAGAAGAAAAACGTTCATAAAAACTAGTTTCTTGTACGAGGACCCCCGTAAATTTTTTATTTTTTGTTACTTTTATTATTTTGGTAACAAATCCGCCGTATCTTCTGCGAAAATTTCAACTGTCTACCTATTGCGGTTCAAAAGTTACAGCCCTAAACAGGTAGGACGGACGCACGCCTATGGGTACAGAACCCTAAAAAAGGAATACGTTTAGAGCATAAATATTTTTCTAATTACTGCAAAAAAAAAAAGTACAAAAGAAAAAAACCATTAACGATAAAAACAACAGCTCCAATTACCCTTAATTATCGGCTTTTAAAAGCGTGTCCCCGAAATTTTTACCCGCAAACATTAACAAAGCTGGGCTGTATCCATAAATTGTGTTAGCCATATTAAATGACAGTTCAATAGGAAAATGTATGCCATTAAAAACACA
Source organism: Agonopterix alstromeriana (assembly GCA_963924505.1). Taxonomy (NCBI): domain Eukaryota; kingdom Metazoa; phylum Arthropoda; class Insecta; order Lepidoptera; family Depressariidae; genus Agonopterix; species Agonopterix alstromeriana. The sequence continues at coordinate 1,726,820 of OZ004680.1, forward strand.
TTAGGGACAGAATCAGTAAAGGTTCATAGACCATTAACTTAAGCTCGTGTGTTGAATTAAACTTATAGATAATGTTTTCGTAAAAAAGGATTAGTTACACCATCATCATCACAAGCTTTAACATCAGTTGCAGATGATTTGAGTTTGCAGTGTTGTAGGTAAAGCACTTTTTCTCATGGCTGTATAGTCCTATTGGCTATGGGAACTGATAACTCGCAGCGCCCGGGGTGGCAGAAATGTGTACTTTTGTAGGACAAGCTGTGTAAAATATGCTTGAATCTATGCAAATCCACACACTAACTCTACACGAAATCTCCTAAACTGTAAAGACTACAAATGTAAAATTTGGCATGGAAGTTTCTATTGGCATCTAGGTGCTCACTAAAAAGGGTTTTTCGAAATATTATCTCCAAAGGTGTGAAAACCGGGATAAAAGTTTGTACGGAAATTGGCAAAGCAAATATCTTGGATTCTAGCAAATAGGTATTTTAAAATTTTTTATATCTATAATGTTGATAATTTCTTTAGTTTTTACATCATTTTATTATAAAATAACAAACTTTTGACTAACATGTTACTTGAAATAATTCACGGCGGTCCGACGCCGCTAGGGGCGCTAGTGTCGTGCACATAGCCAATACGAGAGCGGCATACACATCCACAGCCTCTACAACGGAACTGTACGCTGTTGGATGAAGGCAGGATTGTGACAGCATTATACCTTCTGCCACATTTCTCGGCCAGGTGTGCGAACCAGGCTTCATCATGAGGAGTCCGACCATCTCTTGTTTTCTTTCTCCACCCTCATCCTCCCTGTTATTCTTTTCCCAATGTGTTCCTCAGACTTACGAAGGATGACAGTCAGGACCGGTCAGCTTTCCATAATTTCCTTTCATACATCTCGTAAGGCGGTCTGAAAAAACTCTGGCACCAGGGCTGTGTCCACACGATAAGAAGAAGATACATCTCGATGCGAGAATTGCTAAACTAAAGTGGCAAATGGGTTCTGAGAGCAATATGCCCCATATTGCTCGCAGAACAGATGGCCGATGAGGCCAAAGAGTTCTCGAGTGGCGACTGCGTACCAGAAAACACAGCGTGGGTAGGCCTAAAGTGGACCGACGACCTGGTGAAGGCGGCGGGAACTCGTTGGATGAGAGCAGCGCAGGACCGGTCGTTGTGGCGATCCTTTGGGGGAGGCATATATCCAGCAGTGGACGTCTATCGGCTGAGATGATGATGATCGCGATGCTCTTCCACTCTGGGATGTTACGAAGCCAGAACTTCCTACGTCACGGTTTTTTTATCAATTACTATAATTAGCAACTGATGGATGCGATGCATGCATAAGCCTAATCCTTAGTCTTGATGGTTTGCATAAGCTCGTGTTTCTGGCTGACTCATCGCAGGTCTTCTTTTTTAGTGACCTTCTGAATCTAAAGTATACGACAGCTCAGGTACAAACATCTTAAAAGCTTATGAAGTAGCTATAGGTACAGTACGACCAGGAAAATAATTACCCTCGACAATCTTCGTTTGAGTCCCCCCGACAAAACCCGAAGTCGTTTAGTAATCAAAGGGTGCAAAGTCGGATAGCAGCGAAAAGGGCGCGAAAACAATTGAAAGTGACACATATTGATTGGTCAATATAATATCGTGGTTTTAAAATTTGTCGACTGCGCAGTACACACGACGACACATCAAGCTATACAAAACCAACATAAGCTGGCCGCGCGTAGGTCGAATAACGTATAACGTCGCGCGGCCAGCTTATGTTGGTTTTGTATAGCTTGATGTGTCGCCGTGTGTACATCGGGGGAACTTATAAATCTTGCAAGTTACAGAAGTGAGAAGAAATATCTTTTTTTTAAACAGAAGAATCCTTAAATGGCTCTAATTTCTTTCACATATCAAAGACATACGTCGGTGCCATTGGAATGAAACTTATAAATGAACTGACTTCATAAGTTCTTACTGTGCAGACTGAGCTTTGAAGATTATTTTATGGTTTCCATTCATCTGATGTAAGCTTTATACCCTACGATATTTAGGGGAAAGATGCATAATATGTTTGGTGTTCGTGTTTTTAATAAACCCCTATTTGAAAGGTTTGCAAACACATTCAACCACATATTCGACATCTCAAGCATATCTAGTCATCATAATTATCATCATAATTATTAACATCATAATTATATATGTATGTATATGTATGAATATATATATATATTTGTGTGTATGTATGTATAAATTATATTTACTCTATATATGTAGACAGGTACATAGGTACCTAATAGTGCACCGCCGTAGCATTTGTCTCTTTAAATAGTTCTTCCATCCAATGGTTGTCTGGAAGAAATCGCTTTTAGTGATAAGACCGCCCTTTGTACCCTTCTTATTCTTGTTTTAAATTGTATTTTTATATTCTTGGTGTGCAAATAAAGAATATATTTATCTTATCTAGTCAAAAACCGCATATCACCCACAAGATTACTTTCCAAGACTTTTCATATATCATTCCTGCAATTTCCTAGAAGGCAAACGACAAAAATATAGAATTTCCGTGCATTACTCGTATGATATTTTATACCGTCGTGTAGAACGCAAGTGCCTGTCCATTCTGGTTGTGTGAGGAACGCTACTCGACAAAGCTGGCTTACTTTACTTGTCAAGTATTGTGGCTTTGTACAATTTGCAGTCAAGTTCTGTTATTTCAGCTGTTTTGATGTGGCTTTTTAAGTTTTGATACTGGAAATTGTGAAGTTAAACTTATTTATTTGTGTTTTTTTTTTCGATTTTGTCGCTTGAAAGTTAATGAAACGCCTCACAAAATATGAGTTTGTCTTACGCACCTTGGGCAGTCAGCCTCTAATTCGACCATTGGTGACTGGCTAATCTTTTCACTACAGCCAGTGTTGTATTCGAGCAATCAAAAAATTATAGTCTATGGAAATTAAAAGATAGTATTTGACGAAAATTATAGTTCTTTAAATAAGCTTTATTTTAATCAAAATACACGGTGCGTCAATCGTTTGCACACCCTATTGTTACACAACTCCAACAACAAGCAACCAACATTGTCAGTTAGCAATTTTAGATCCGAAAGAGTATGAAACAAGCAATGCTTGTTGCTGTATATTTTGGTGTGCAAATAAATAATATTTATGTTATGTTATGTTAATTATGTTAAACAAGCTAAAATTTTTGTTGTTATTGACTTCAATTTGAGATTTGTCTATCCATAGTACGATCAAACATTGATTCGATAGTGTTAATGCTATTTCTCTCGCACTTATTAATAATAATGAATTCGTCCTGCTGTCAGTGTCAAAAGACAACAAGTACCTAGATGTTAATTTTTAAACGGATCCTCGATGAACTTTAATGTTTAGGATCAATTTGTGTCAGAGAAAGGTATTGGAAAATTATAGTATTTTAGTGTACTATCCTATATGGACGATAGTATATAGTACTCAATATGAAATTTTAATACAAATGCTATAATTATAGTACGGAATGCAAGACTGACTACAGCACGAGTATTTGTCATGCGATATAACTCGTGCTGACATGAAAAGAAGAAGAACAAATCTACCAATTCGAAATAGAGCAATTTTTCAAGCAAGAATGATTTTTTTTCTGTAAATTCGACTTGAGCCTGTTCTCTCCGTAAATGGAACATCTTTATTTATGGAAAAAAGAGGCAATAATACATTGTAATAATAGAAAACTATTCTTCTATTCTTAACTACTAAATAATATGTAACGTATGTGATGTATATGTGTCTCTTCAGAGATAAGTTCGCCCTTTGTACTTGTCGTCGTTGTCGGATTTCCGTGTGTTCAATAAAGTGTTAAATAAATAATAAATAAATAACGCCAACAATTTATTTTATACAATTACAGCTTTGATGTTCGTCTGGACATTTTAATATAGTGCATTCGATATGATGACGTTACGCTAAAAATGTGGATAGATTTGGATAGATCTAGATTTTCAAAATATGTACATGTTATCTAGGGAAAGTTAGTAAACGAGTAAGTCGACCAATTTAAGAAACTTATGCGAAAACACTCTGAAAGTAAATTTCTGTCAAGTGTTTCATCATCATCATCATCGGCCTACTAAACGTCCTATATGCTCCACTCATATGTACCCTTAAGGAATGTATGGACGTTATTCCACCACCGGACGGACGATTTTACCATAAAATTGGGTAACTTTGTAACCATTACCATTTGCATACATTTACTATGGCATTTATAAGCAGAAAATAAAACTGAAAAATCTACAGGACATGAGAAGTGATTTGATTTTTCTCGAAATCTATTTTAATTAATAAAACTGAAGAAAAAGGCATCTAAAGTCACGCCTTTTTTTCTAGTAGTAATCATTTTACTCTTACATTGTTGATCGGAAGAAAATGAAAATTTACAATATAGGTACTTCACAATTCAACATACAATGAATTGGTTTTCTTATTTTTTGAAAATTCATATTTAAATAAGCATAAGCATATGCTCACTACTATATTCCCCGAGCGGGTAGTCAGAGATATTCTGAAACCTCAGAACATCCACGTTTCACAAGTAGTACCGAAACTCTGTCCAGTGTGACGGGGGGTGAGCCCGTCGCCACTTATAATGGACAGTGGGTACAATACATGCCTCGAAATTGAAGCATACAGGTTTCCTCACGATGTTTTTCCTTCACCGAAAAGCCAGTGGTGTAAATCGTACATAAATTCCGAAAAACTCATATTTAAAGTATTAAATTTTTTCAAAGAAAACGGCTAAAGACCGGAGCCACGCGCTCGTTCCCATCGATTAGTATGTAGAGTCGTGTTCCCGGCCGGATACGCCTTAATGCGGATTTATATAATTCACATCGTCGTCGTATTGTTTTTGTATCTCAATTTAAACCAAGATGAAACTGTACCCTTCTCTATGTAAAAAACATTTAAGTAAGTAAAATAAAACTGTATATTTTACGAGAGGACTCAAGTGGAGTTTGATTGGTGCGCGGTAGATATCCCATTGGATCGTCGTTTAGTCGGTGATACCGATGAATTATTGCAGAAAATGTTTTTGTTATTCACTTTGTAACGGATTATGTGCGCCTGATTTATTTTACATTGTTGAAAGCTTATCATAGCTTGCCAAATCGTGCATTTAAAAAATACTTTTGGAGAGATTATAATTCTGTTCAGCATTTTTATGATTTCAGTCGGAAAACTATTGTTGGATATCTTTAAAACTAAATATATTTGGCATAAGCATAGCATAAGCATATGTTCACGACTATATTCCCCGAGAGGGTAGTCAGAGATATTCTGAAACCTCAGAACATCCACGTTTTACCAGTAGTACCGAAACTCTGTCCAGTGTGAAGGGAGGAATATATTTGGCACCGTAACGATATGATCAGACGTAGAAATCATTTTCTTAAAGTAAATCAGGCCTGTCTCACTCCACAGGTCAGTTACGCTTGACGGCCTATCCCAACCGAGGGGTGAATGCCAATAGGTTTGGTATACCGTGTAAACTTCTTGGTCAAATCTTATTAAACTTGCCTCCATTTTGTGAGTAGTCAATGCGAGACTTAAAAACCCTAGCGATGTCACGCTGCCAGAACGTGAAAGAATGAAAGAGGGAGACTTTGTAAAGGAAGCTTTCATGTCTAATGACTTGGTTCATTTTTGTTTGCACGCGCGCCGTTGTGACGGTTGGTAGGTTTTTCGCGAATTGTACGATAGGACGGGTGCGAATAACTTTGCACCTTATTGCCGTGCAGAGAGAGTAGACATTTATTTAAATCTGTTTTCGAAGTGATTCTTCTGTACGGGTAGTACTAGTATTTATTCTGTGGTAAAATTAAGTACCTACTTTATCATAGAAAAGATCAAAATCTAGGTATGTGCACTTTAACGGGATTGTACAGGGCCTCTTAGAATTCAAAGTCTGCATGCACGGTTTTAATTTACTATTATTTAGTCAGGGATAGTGTCCAAGATAAAATATCTTTTCGCATAAGAAATATTGCATGTATGTTTCTGATTATAATTATTTCTGACCATAGTTTATGATAGTATATGTAAGAATTTTTTATTTCTTTTCAATTATAACTGAAACGTTACAATTATTGTTATATTTAGTCTTCATAAACAAGCAAGACACTAAACACTCGCAAATAAAATCTAAAAGTGAGGTCACACCGGCTGTTTTCAAGTCATGGATGTTTGTAACTATAAAGAGTTACACGCATAAGTAACTGCTTCAAACTATAAAACTGAACAACTTTCACTATTATGGAACCAACATCGAAATTGCGAAAAAAAATCTATTGTTTCATACATTTGAGTCGAGGTACCATTGACACTTTTTATGGAACAGCTGATTTTTTAACTGTCCATAAGGTATTCATTTTGTTCTTTTATGTTCAGTCGCTCGTATTGTATGAGTTTTTCAGAAATAAGTACGATTTGTAACACCACTGGCTTTTCGGTGAAGGAAAACATCGTGAGGAAACCTGCATGCTTCAATTTCGAGACATGTATTGTACCCACTGTCCATTACAAGTGGCGACGGGCTCACTCCCCGTCACGCTGGACAGAGTTTCACTACTACTGGATGGATGTTCTGAAGTTTCAGAATATCTCTGACTACCCCCTCGGGGAAAATAGTCGTTAGCATATGCTTATGCTTATGCTCGTATCGAAAATTCTCTAACTCACTTTGAATCTCTGGTGAAGACCATCTTTAAATTAGAATCTAAAAAACCTAATTACTTTGTCTTTCCACCGAAACAAATGATAAAACTTTCTGAGCATTGCCTCCAGCTCGTTTATGAAGACATTAAGACAAATTGGATTTGTTTCGAAAGGGAAGAAAGCTATAAAAATAAGCAAAACGTCATAGGCCATGTTGTTTCTCTCTTAATCATTCGGGACAAACATTTGTTTCTGTTTTGTTAGAGTAATGGATTATGGCATTATGTTGTTTGATTTGTTGATATATCCATATTTACGTCGTGTGGTGTCCGGCTTATACTACCAGACTATACAATATTATTTATTTATTTATTATTAATGGACTCTTGGTTGTGCGTTAGTACTGCATTTCGCCAATGTCAAGTAGTTCATGGGAGTCTCTATCCCAATCTCTGGGATTGTTTGCGATTGAAATCTCTGGGTTTGAAGAGATTGAGGGTTGCGGAGCCTCGTGGCAGGCAAAAACGCGAACCGCGAAAACTACAGCAGACAAGTGCTCGGGTCAGAACCTGCAACGTGACTCCCTATAGGTACTATACAGGGTGTTACAAAAGTAAACATAAAAATTTTAATTTTTTTAGGGGATTGTTTAGACCATCAAACTGAACAACTTTCACTATGGGTCCAACATCGAAATCGCAAAAAAAAAATCACCTGTCCTATACATTTAGCTCGAGTAGATTTGTAGTTTAGTATGGAACATCCGTTTTTTTTTTCGCGATTTCGATGTTGGTCCCATAGTGAAAGTTATTCAGTTTGATGGTCTAAACCACCCCCTTAAATGTTTATTTGTATTTTTGTAACACCTTGTATTATACTACCCGCAACGAAATATTAGGGCTGTTTTGAATTACAGAAACAGAGATTTGAAACCCTTCCTCTCATTTATTCTTAGAACAGCTCTAGTAACGTCCAAGATATGTCGGATAGTATATCTTTCTGATAAATAAATTATATTTGCAAATCAGGATTGGCCAGAAAGATTATATAGGAATCAAAAAATCTTTTCGTCTTTATTAAAAATGAAGTATAGTGTAGACTAATACCTTCAGATCGTCAATACAGTATCCTTCTTAATATGCTTAAACTTTTATAAGGATGATCAGACCATTAAACTGAAAAACGTTCTCAATAGGACCAACATCGAAATCGCGAAAAAAAAATCGTCTGTCCGATAATTATCTTTGGCTCAAGTAGGTTTTGCGACTTGCTCGTGGGCCCCCAGCCTAGTCCCCCGTGGGGTACCACGACCATTTATTTTGCCCGATGACCCCACAGGGACAATGGACAATGGTGGCAAATTATTTTGCCCCCGCTAATCGCTTTTTTTTATGTCAAAAATGGTTTTGTAGAACTATGATTAAAAATTGTATTTCCAAACTTATTATTTAACAAATTAAAAAAAAACACGTATATTTTTATTGCCCGTGGTACCACGGCTAATAAAAGAAGTCAGCATATTAAGAAGGACCCTGTACAGGGTGTAACAAAATACCCTAGTCATATTCAAGGGGGTGCTTTAGACCATCAAACTGAACAACTTTCACTATAGAGCCAACGTCGAGAAAAAATAAAAAAAATTTCTGTCCCACACATTTGAGTCGAGACGGTACTGCAGTTTTGTATGAAAGAGCGGTTTTTTGTGTCGCGATTTCGATGTTTGATGGTCTAAAGCACCCTCTTAAGAGGATATAATTCAGAGCGCGCTCCATACAAACGTACTATGGTGATATTTTCAATACTAACCAATTATACTCAATGAAATTTTTCAGAATCAATCTAAACACAAATTTCTATGCTTGTATAGAGTCAGATTTTTGTTAAAATGTATAGTTTTAAAGTTACAGTGCCACAAAGATTTCCATACAAATTTTAAATTAATCCTAGCATTGAAACTGTATATTTTAACGAAAATCTGACTCCATACAAGCATAGATATTTGTTTCAAGATTGTTTCAGCAACATTTCATTGAGTTTAATTGGTTAGTATTGAAAATATCACCATAGTACATTTGTATGGAGCGCGCTCCGAATTATATCCCCTTAAGTATTACTAGGGTGTTTTGTTACACCCTGTATGTCTGATTCCCACTCCGTTTGGGGGTGAATTTTCAGGGCGTTTGGACGCCATAAATGTTCTTGTTGAACATTTTCATCTTATTTATAAGGTGGTTAATGGTATTTATAATTAAAATAAATCAATCCAATGATATTAAATTAAATCATCTAATGATAAGTAATATTGTCCATTTCCGCATTTTGAATGCCGTGGCAGCCTATAATTAAGTTAGCACTTAGTCTATACACCTACTGTGTACCACTGTAACATAAAATTGTATTAGTGTTTAACTTGTTGGTTGTCCTTAATAAATAAAATAAAATAAATAAAATAAGAAAAAACATAAAATTTTAAACCACTACTATTAAACTCCTGGACATTTATAACAGTGCTATAAAATTATATACCTTGTTTGTATTTTGATAATGATAATTAAAAAAAAAATAATAAGCCCGCAGGGCAGCTTGTGTCGAGCTGTTGGTGAGTGGCGACACCACGGACCCGATTCTCCAGAGGGCCCAGATTGATTTGGCCCTCGCCTCCTGTCTTGCCTTAACCGGCCGGCCAGGAGTGGAGTAGCAAGAGCGGAACCTATGCTCCAGGTTGGAAGTGTAAAATGTCATAACGCCGGGACCTGCTGACTGGTGCGCTTAGCACCGGGAACCGGCGCCCGCAGACTCACCTCTCTACAACCTTAGCCGCTCAGTAGATGTTGCCGCCTTGTCGCTCCTTGCGAGCGGCCATTTTGGGGGGCCCATCAAATGAGTTGGCAAGTCACCGTCTGCCATTTTTGACAAACTAGAGACATTTGTTACGGCAGGTGTCCCGAGTCTCACCGCAATAACCCAGATTTCCCAGCCCACCCAGTTCACCCCCATAACCCGAGTAGTTTTTGTCCTTTCTACAATAGTCTCTGCACTAAACGTGGTATGTCTTCTGGTGCGTTTCCATAATGCATTCAGAGATAGACCACGGTTAGTGCATCCCATCTCATTTAGATAATAGTGTCTCAAAGGGGCCTCTACGTGTTGGACCTATGTCCCCACGCAAGCCTTCCAAAGGTCCGGACTACGGCCCGTGAAATACCGTTAGAGATACAATAATAATAATAAATCTTTATTTCTTCTCACACACAATATTAGTTAAAAAAGGCCCAAGATGACATGTAGGACAATAGACTTAAGTATAATATTATGTGAGAGACCGGTTCCTGCCATAGATTTATAAATACAGTGTTTATCGATCTGGGTGACGGGTCACCAGGCTCTCACCCCACGGAGTCGGAAATTAACAAATATTGACCATGATTATGGAACTTTAATATAAATGAACTTAGAACTATTGTTAGTATATGTGTTTTTGTGTATGTATGTGTGTGTGTGTGAGTATGTGTGTGTGTGCGTGTGTATGTGTGTGTGTTCGTATGAGGGGGGATGGGCAGGTTTGTATACCATTTCTTCAGGGACAGTAAGTAATTGTTCAGTATCGTCGTAGTTTAATGCTAGTAACCATTTAGTCAACTTATGTTTGCAATTATGCTTTGATAAGTTTCTATTCTAATATAAATAGTACCTACGATTGGACCTGGACAAGAATAGAACCGTTGGTTGCATGAAAATAAAGCTACTCACTACTAGGTTACTAAGACGTGTCAGTTTTAAATTAAACCCCATTAATTTAAATTAAACACGTACCTAATAGTCGAAACTAAAATTTAACTAAACTAAAATGCCATTTTGTGAGGAGGGTTTACATTATTAACATTATTACGTCTACCAAATTAATGGGAATTTCTCTCGTTAACTGTAGTTTTGGTTAATTTTCAGTTTGTACAAAGCTTTTTCGTTAAATATTTAGTTGTATTTAAACATTTTAGTTTAAAGGTAGAAGGCAAATAAATAACGTTTTAAAGGCCATTTAAATTATATTTGGCGTAGTGGAGCTTCGGTATTGGAAACGATAATCAAGTTAAGCAATGATTATTATTGTTGGCTGGGCTATTGCAAGCAAGGTTCGTTATGTAACACTGCGACCATTGCTGGTCTATTATATTCACCTCAAACTCATCTATATTTACACATACATCCGAATAGTGGCGACGGGCTCACTCCCCGTCACACTGGGCAGAGCTTCGGTACTAGTGAAACGTGGATGTTCTGTGGTTATCGGGGAATATAGTCGTGAGCATATGCCTATGCATCCGAAATAATTTCTCGGGTATGCCGGTTTCCTCACGATATTTTCCTTGAAAGAAAAAACCCACTGCAGGGCAAATTTGAAAAACTTTAGAAATAAGTGTTCAACTTAAAAGTGTTACCAGTTACTTAGTGGCATGCTATAGGTCACTGCCGGGATTTTAGATTCTTGAATAAAAAATTTATTGAGTTTCACTTTTGAGGAGACTAACCTTTAAATGCAAAGAAATGCAAGGGCTACATGAGCTCATGCTGCCTTCCCTTTTCTACTATCGGCCTTCCAGACGCACCGCGGGCTTTGACTAATTATTATATGGACTGGTTACGCGTGTAATTCTGCTAACAAACAAATCTGCCACTTTTTGCGGGGGGCGAGGTAACATGAAATCCGCAACTTTGGATTTTACTCCCCATAACTTTAGATTCTAATTTTGAATTTTAAAAATCATGAATAGTAGTCTCGTGTGAACCCCAAACGTTCTAAGTTCGAATTTATTATTTCGCTATTATAGGCTGTCTCGTCTAGTGATAAGGTGTAAAATTGAATGTAATTGCACAAGATCAATTGTGCTTATACCGTGGCAGAGGGGAAATGCTACCGCAAGGCTAGTCCTTATAATAATTAGTCAAAGACCGCGGGATATCATCCCTTCTTGGTTGACTTCCCACATATCCGCACCAAGCGCCTTTCGGAATCATCACAGTCAAGGAATGGAATGCCCTGCCTGCGTCAATATTTCCGAGCGCTTACAAACCAAATTCCTTTAAAGTACGAGTGAATAGGCTTCTTCTGGGTAAGCTCGCTACATCTGCGACCCTCGATTGAGGTCAATAGCAAACCCATCCGTAATTTAAAAAAAAAGTAGACCGTGAAACGTATTAATAAATAATTCGTGTTTGAAATTTCGTTACAGAAAACTAATAAAAAGAATTATATGTACTCTTGAAAACAAAAACTGGGCTACTATATAAATTAAAAGATAAATTACGACATCTTAAAATAAAAAATATATATAACGACGTATTACCCCACTTGGTGATCCTATCCCTAGCCAATTTCGACTGCGGCGATTGTATCTATAGGGTCCAACTTAATATGCTGACACTATTTTAAGGGGATGATGAGACCATCACACTGAACAATCTTCTCTATGAGACCAACATCGAAATCGCGAAAAAAAATCAGTTGTCCCATACATTTGGCTCGAGTAGGTTCACAGTTTTGTATAGGACAGATGATTTTTTTTTTCGCGATTTCAATATTGAACCCATAAAGAAAGTTGTTCAGTTTGATGGTCTGATCATCGCCTTAAAAAGTGTCAGCATATTAAGAAGGACCCTGTATATAGAAAAGAAATCAGTCAGGTACTACGCAAGTTATTTTGAAGTGCTTAAGTGTACGCGCTAAACACAGATGCACTCTCTCGTCCTTACCCTCCTGTGTCTGATGGAACGGGAGACCGATACGATCACAGGTAGGGTCAGATGGGACTGAAGGAATTAGACGCCTCTAACGATATCCGACTGGGTTGGTGCTATATATGAAGCCAGACACCACACGGCCCACTGCACGGCACCTACTTAATAGTTAGTCCTACGAAGATAGTGTCTAAGATACAACAATATCTCTATTCTTTCCTCAAACAGTAAATAAGTATTACGAAATTAATGTCACCAATTCAGTGTCTCCTAAAGTCATACTATCACTTGAGTGTAAGCCCCGGTAAAACGCGGTTTAAGTGAAAAGCGGAAATAATTCTTATTTTTAGTGCTATAAAATTGCTTATTTGTTACGTTTTGGACTGACACTTTTTTTGGTATTTTTAGAATTGCGTGTTTTTTAGGTTCCATGGTCCTTATTATTATCCTGAAAGTTTTTATGTAGATGATCAGACCTTCAAGCTTAATAACTTTCTTTGTGGGACAACTTCAAAAAAGTGGAGAAAATGTCTGCTCTCTCACACATTTGGTTCGAGTAGGCTTCTAGTTTTGTATGGAACAGCAGATTTTTTTCTTACGATTTCGACTTTTGTGCCTTAGAAAAAGTTGTTAAATATGAAGGACCCATTTATTATTTCCATGGTTACTATGGTTGGAGTTGGAATGAATTGTGGCCTATGTGATGGATGGTTTATTTCTCATAGCCGATTTCGATTGCAGCTGTGTACTTCATCATTATCATCATCACAGTCTATATACGTCCTGCTGCAGGGCTGTGCCCTCCCCTCAGGGAGGGTGTATGGGCGTGAGTTCGCCACTCGTGCCCAATGCGGATTGGTAGACTTCACATACGTATCGGAATTTCTTCTTCAGCCTTCCCTTCCTCACGATGTTTTCCTTCACCGTTTTGAGAACTGTCAGTATTACGTAAATACTCGTAAGTTAGAAAAACTCATTGGTACATGGCATGTCATCCGTGTGGATTCGAACAAGGTTTTATAAAAGTATAGATATAATAATATGGTGCTAATTTGAGTGGAAGTGTCGGCAGAGGGCGCCCTCGTAGGACGTACTCTGATCAAATCGGTTGCGTCCTACAAAAAGGGGAGGTGCGGAGTACTCGAAACCGACGGGCTGAATGGATGTGTATGAGGCGAAAGAGGTATGTAAGGATCGTAGTAGATGGCTCTGGTCTCTGCCTACCCAACTGGGAAAGAGGCGTGACGGTATAAATAGATAGATAGATTATAAAACTAAGTGACAATTGACGGCCCGATAGCACAGTCGGTAGTGAACCTGCCTGCTGTGGTGAGGGTCGCGGGTTCGAATCCCGTAAAGGACAAATATTTGTATGATGAATATGAATATTTGTACCCGAGTCACGTATGTCTGTATCTATATATGTATTCTCTATATCGTTGTCTAGTCATCATAACACAAGTCCAGGCTAGATTCTGGTACTTTGAATGTGACTAGATAATTTGTGTGACAATGTCCATGATATTTAATATTATTATTATTATTTAATTGATCAGTGTGTTTTGACGATTACATACCTAAAAGCTACAAAACATTTAAGGCGAACTTATCTCATAACAATTTTACTGAATTAATTTTTCCACTTGCCTTCTATTCGGCCTTGACTTTGCCCATAGAAAAGATTCTCACTTTGCCGGCACGGAGTAGAAATTAATTAGAAGAGGCTGGCAAACTTGGCCGTAGCTCGCTTATTGGGCTTTAGGCAAAAATATGGGACAGCCGAAACGGCGGGGTGCCGGCGTGAATCGCCTGTTATGGCTGACACAGTTCAATAAGTTTGCAGTAGGTAAACTACTCTACTTAGATCATAAGACACCGGAAGTTAGATTTTGGTTTTTTCCTTCAATTTATTGGCTTTAGGCAAAAACATGGGACAGCATATGGGACAACAGTGGGTGGCGTAGTGGAGTATGGGTTACTCCCTCCTGTTTTTGGCCAGGGGAGGCCGTTGTCCTGAGTGGGCTCTGATATCGGTTATAACTTACTTAACTTTTTGAAATTTACAATTATAGCATAGTATGGCATAGCATATAATCACGACTACAGTCCCCGAGGGGGTAGTCAGAGATATTTTGAAACCTCGGAACCATTTATAATAATTATAAGTTTCATATTTGTATTTAAAATGGCCCCAGTTATGATGAAATAGTAAAATTTTCGAAACCACCAAATCTAACGATCGTTGTTCTACAAAATCTATTTTTATTATTGTGTTCATTTGATGTGTACGCAAAAAATCGTCTTGCATTCTGCCCTTCCTGTCCGGACTTCTGCACGCGAACAGAGCTTGTGGACGCTATCGGTAATACTGTACGTGTAGCAAAATACTAAGCTGGAAACATGTTGAATGACATGCCATCGATTCAATAGAAGATATTCACAGATAAAAGGATAAGGTTGTCTGGAAGAAATCGCTTTTTAGCGATAAGACCGCCTATTTTTGTACCGTCTGTATTTCCTGTTTATTTACTCTCTATACTATGTTTTTTGGTGTAAAATAAAGTATAATTGATTGATTGATTGATTGATAAAATAAAGCTCAGACGCATTAAGCATATGCTCACGACTATATTCCCCGATGGGGTAGTCAGAGATATTCTGAAAACTCACAACATCCACGTTTCACCAGTAGTACCGAATCTCTGTCCAGTGTGACGGGGAGTGAGCCCGTCGCCACTTTAAATGGACAGTGGGTACAATACATGCCTCGAAATTGAAGCATGCAGGTTTCCTCACGATGTTTTCCTTCACCGAAAAGCCAGTGGTGTTACAAATCGTACGTAAATTCCGAAATGCTCATTGGTACGAGTCGGCCTGGATGGGGATCGAACCATCGTCTCCTGCACGGCAGGCAAGGTTACTCGCCACTGGACCACTACGGCTGGCGACCACCAAAGCACAGACGAAAGCGTTAATTAGTATTAAATTAAGCTTTATTCCATTACAAGTAAAAATAACTCGTCTGCCGTGTGCAGAGCAACTAACATTTGCATTTAAATATCGCGAATTTAGCACAACGACGCGAGAATTGCCGCGTTGCTTAGTGGTGATTAGTGGGTGGCTTTTCGCTCATAAAAACATAGCAAAAGAAAAAATTCGTTGCCTAATACGGAATGCAAGAGAAATTGAGGTAATTTATAAAATAAATTCCTACCTACTACATGCATACATAAACTCAGGTATCCGTAATCTCGCATATTTTTATGTTTATCAGATTGGGATACATAAAACTATATAGGGTCCTTCTTAATATGCTGATACTTTTTTAAGAGGATGATCAGTCTGACCAACTTTCTCTATGGCATCAACATCGAAATCACGAAAAAAATATCAGCTGTGTCAGCATATTAAAAAGAAACTTGTATAAAACACATCCTCTATCCTTCTTTTTTTTCAATAAATATTATTTAAATCTAAAATTACGAGTTGTTAATTATATAATTTACCTATTTATATGTTTATTGCAATCGCAGTTAGGTCCTAATTCTAACAACTTTTCAATTACTTTTTCTTAATCAAAATTATTATGGAGGATTGGCTACTGCCTCTTTCTATACTGTATAAAAGATGCCCCTAGAACTATGTCGAACTTGAAATTATTATTGTATAAGTTTTATGTGTTTAAGTTTGAGTTAAGATGTCGCCACTGCAGGTTATGGTGTCATAAAACTGTTCTTACTTCAGTTTAACTTTCGAACGTTATGTATGGGTGTCCTGGAAAAACAAAAAGTTTAAAAAGTTTATTTGGTTGCAAGTTTTAAGTTAGTCTTTATAGTTTAAATCATCATCAGTTACGCGATGGAATTTGACTTTTATGTCAAATATTCATACAAAAAAAAAAGTATCTTAAAGCCGTGGTGGACCAGTGGCGAGTAGCCTTGCCTGCCTTGCCTGAGGCGATGGTTCGATCATTCATTAAATCATAATTTTTTAAATCGAGTAAGGCGTCGCTGGATAGGTCAATAGTCAAAAATAGGGCGTACCCCCCTCTAACTTCTAAAATAGTGGAGTGAAAAATCTGAAAATGTTATAAAACAGTTTCGGAAAAAACCTGTAAAATAGATTTGTTCTCTAGAGACAAACTAGGATGGCGTTTCACGAAAATAAATCGCGCTATCACTGTGTTGTAAAAACTTTTCTTCTTTTTCTACTTATACAAGGGCTACGGAACCCTATCATGGGCGAGTCCGACACGATCTTGGCTGGTGTTTGTAGTTTTTAGTAAATTGTGTCATTTTGATAAAAAAAGGTCAGTTTCAGTTTCATAATAAAAGTATTTCAACAATAAAGGTTCACTTCCGATGCCAGCGGCCGATACGTCTGACGCGTGGTTTTGTCATATGCCATATGTCTATCGCATCGGCCGCGCGCGTCTGACGCACGCGTCAGTCGCTGGCATCGGAAGCGGCGCCATACGTTTTCATAGTAACTAGTATAGTCGGCCGCGAGCCGCGCGCGTTAGTCGCATCGGCCGCTAGCATCGGAAGTCCAGCTTTACTCTACCAAATAAAGGAGGCCAGTAATTACTATGCGAGTCACACGATGGCGCAGTCGACTCAAATTTATGTTACTTGGTAGTTGCAGTACGTATAGTCGTAGTTTGAAACGTGTAACATAATTTATGCTTTCATATTTGGATAAAGGTGGCGGATGTGAGAATTGCCTTTTTGACAATAGTAACGGTACAATATTAAATGTATTAGATTTAGTAGCCTATAGGTTCAAAATAATAATACAATATGTTTTTTGCATTAAAATCACTTGAATATATTTTATTTTTCAAAATATATTAGTGTTTTTTTATCTGTGGATTTCAAAATCTGAAACGCGGGCGGCCATGACTGAGCAACGTGTGACGTCACATTTCAAACAATAAAACGTCATGTGAGTTGAAGCGTCGTAGTTAGCTTTACTTTGTTTATTGAACTATGACGTCACACTGTCAAGTGTCACGTGATCGGCTGTTTTCGCGCGAATCTCAAATTACTGAAGAAAAAATATTGTTTTTTTCGAATAAATAACGCTTTTTTAAGAAAAAGATGATTGAAACAGGTATAAAATAAACCTAAGTATAATTTAAAATATCTTTCCAAAAACTGGCAAATAGCCAATAAAGGATAAGTACATACTGAAGAGCTCGTTGGCGTAGTGGAGCTTCGGTATTGGAAACAATCACCGAAGTTAAGCAACGTCAGGTCCGGTCAATCTTTGGATAGGTAACCGTTTAGTGGTATTTCATCTCGATCGTTTCCGTGCTTCGGAAGGCACGCTAAGCAGCTGGTCTCGGATAGTTCCGTCAGATGGCGTTGTAACTATTCGTTAAACCAGATCAGAGGCCTATCAAGGCGGCTTGAAAATTCTCTGACAACAAGTTGACCATTAACTTGCCTCCACCAACACGAACTGGACCCGCGTGGTGGAGTATGGCCCACTCCCTCTCGCCCTTATTCGTGGGAGGAGGCCTTTGCTCTACAGTGGGATTCTACAGGCTATAACTTACTACATAATCACGGCTATATTTCCGAGGTAGACAGAGATATTTTTCCTATGGAGCCAATATGGAATAATATTTTTAAGAGGATGATCACACCTTTAAACTTATCAAGTTTCTCTGCGGAACAATTCAATTCAATTATGCGAAAAATCGTTGAAAGAACGAAAAAAATAACAGCTGTTCCATATGAAACTGCAATTCTACTCAACCCAAATGTATAGCAAAGCAAATTTTTTTAAAGATTCAGATTATTAGTGTGATGGTCTGATCATCCCCTTAAAAACCGACATATAAAGAAGGATCCTATATTTCTAAATAATCATAAAGTGTTAAGCGTGTATTCAGATATTGAAAGAATGAAACTGAACAACTTTCCCTAAAGAAGGTTGGTCGAAAAAAAAAAATTTGACCTTCGATACAAAAGTGAGGATGAGCCGATCGATTAGCTACATATGGGTACGGGTCCAAAAAAAGTCTGGTTTTACGACCCATGGTCCTTGGGGAAAATTGATTAGATTCATAATTTTTATAAATGAGGGATTTATTTGAGTCGAGTAAGTGCAAGTTTTCCAGGCCTTTGCCCAAAAGTGGGACATTAATGAAATAATATAATAATTAAATATAAGTTATGTATGTAAAACTGTAACAGGAGTGTGTCTGTACATTGAAGATATTTCCAAAAAAGATTACGATATGGTTTTTAGGTGTCCCTGACTCCAAATCAACCTGTCTGTTAGTCTGTTTGTTTGTGGGAGCATCACGCGGAATTTACAGAAACGATTATATTATGAAACTTTTTTTGTCTGATAGCTTATGAATATGATAGATTCGATATAAATACAAGGTCCAACTAAGATCTGTTGGACCACGGCCGGTCCCCAGGCTTCACACCTAGCCTGGCGGAACATCTTCCCTGTTCACCGGAGGAACCTTCCACAGTAGTTCCTCCACATACCTATTTTTATTTCTTACTTTAAGCTTCTATTCTAAGTAGCGGAAATTGTTACGTCAGCGTTTTCAAGACGATGACTTTGTGATGAAGCCATTAAATAAGAGTATTCTTAAACTTTGAAGTAAAATAAAGCCACAGAATAGAATATAGTTCTACATACAAAACGGTCACTCCCCGCTCCCCTCTGACTTCAGATACCCTACTTCACCTCAGACTTGATGAGAAACTTGAGGGGAGCCGAGCAAAGGAATGCAGTCTTACGCATTCAGTTTGATGGTCTGAAGCAAACCCTAAACTGTGTAACGCATTTACGTACACACCCTGTATTAAGGAGCCGTGGTGGTCCAGTGGCGAGTAGCCTTGCCTGCCGTGCTGGAGGCGATGGTTCGATACCCGTCCAGACCGACCCGTACCAATGAGTTTTTCGGAATTTATGTAACACCACTGGCTTTTCGGTGAAGGAAAACATCGTGAGGAAACCTGCATGCTTCAATTTCGAGGCATGTGTTGTAGCCACTGTACATTATATTGCGACGGGCTCACCCCCCGTCACACTGGACAGAGTTTCGGTACTACTGGTGAAACGTGGATGTTCTGAGGTTTCAGAATATCTCTGACTACCCCCTCAGGGAATATAGTCATGAGCATATGCTGATGCTGATGCCCTGTGTTATACTCTTGTCATTATGGTGGTCGTCTAATTAATAGCTCGTTATAAGATATCACTTACCAGGATTGGGAACCTATTTTTACCATACACGCTTCTTTTAAAGCCATACCTACTCAATAGAAATACGGTCAGCGTTTCTCAAAGATGTTCGGATTAATGATCTCTTCAGTACACCTTAAGTGAGCTATCGGCACATTAATATCACGGAGGATATCGACACACTGGTTGCACAGTCTTCCAATATTTCACGTTATGAGACCTGATTTAATAATTTTTCTTCTAGTCCAGACATTAATATACCTAGCCTGTAGGATTCGATTGCAGGGAATAAGGATTAGAGAGAGTAGGCCATACTCCCCATGGACTCAATGCTGATTGGTGGAGGCAAATTAGTGGTCACTTGCTGTCAAATAATTTTGCATGCATGCACTGTATTTGCCGAAGGGGTAGTCAGAGATATTCTGAAACTACGGAACATCCACGTTTCACTAGTACCGAAACTCTGTCCAGTGTGACGGGGAGTGAGCTCGTCGCCACTTGTAATGGACCGTGGGTACAATACATGCCTCGAAATTGAAGTATGCAGGTTTCCTCACGATGTTTTCCTTCCCTTGAAAGCCAGTGGTATTACATATCGTAAATAAATTCAGAAAAACTCATTGGTACGAGTCGGCATGGACGGGGATCGAACCATCGCCTCCTGCACGGCATGCGGCTGGAGGTTACTCGCCACTGGACCACCACGGATTTATCCATAGGGGTTTGCCTTTGGAAACAATGAACCAAACGAAATAACATCGCACTTAAACGTTCACCCAAGCGCCATCTAACTGATATATCCTGGAAAAACGTGCCTATCGAAGCAAGGTGGCGCTCCAAATGAAATACCACTTCAACGGTCACCCATCCAAAACTGACCGGGCATGAGGTTGCTTAACTTTGGAGATCGTTTCTAATATCGTAGCTCAACTACTAAGGAAATGAGCGCCAACAAGGCAGTTACCATTTTATTTTTCCAATTGACTTAATTTTGTGGCGCACCTTGGGACAAGTCTTGGAACAAAAATGATGATGATGTTGATGATAACTTATATAATCTTTACATACCTGTCACACTTTTCACCTTACTTTTTTATTAATACATTTATACATTATAGTTCAGATATACAACGTGTTACAAAAATACAAATAAACATTTAAGGGGGTGGTTAAGTCCATCAAACTGAACAACTTTCACTATGGGACCAATAACGAAATCGCGAAAAAAAATCTACTGTCCCATGCACTTAGCTCGCGTAGATTTGTAGTTTAGTATGGAACATTAGATAATTTTTTTCGCAATTCCGATATTGATCCCAAAGTAAAAGTAGTTCAGTTTGATGGTCTAAAACACCCCCTTAAATGTTTATTTGTATTTTTGTAACACGTTCAAAATTCAAATTCAAAATTGTTTATTCAAAATAATATCACATAGATAACTTTTTGACGTCATGTTTTTGAATGTACCATCGCGTCGGAAGGTGTTCCGTTGTAGAGAAGATGCGGCCAGAAACTCTACAACACACTTCTTTTAAACAAAACAAAATATACAAAGTACAATTACATAAATTCAATATTAAATTACATAGAGTAACATTGTCAAGACCAGACATTTTGGTCATTCAAATAATCATCGAGTTTATAGTAACCTTTTTTTACAGAGGACTTGTTTAACATGGGACTTAAACTTTTTGTCCGTCAAGTTAAGAATATTCTCTGGTATCTTATTATAATAACGTATACAGTGCCCCATGAAAGATGTGTTGACCTTACTAAGTCGAAAATGTGGGAATACTCATTTATTTTTATTGTATATCTGAACTAGAGATAAATGTTCGATGCTGCTTTACAAATAGCCAAATACATCAAGCCAACGTGTAAAATCCTCGATAAGAGGCAAATCCGTAGCGACGACCTACGAGTTTCAGCATAACTAATATAGGCAAACATTACCTGCTACGATTCGCTACGTTTACTACGCCGTAGCATCTACGTAGCACTGATGGATAGATATCTATGGTTAGCTTTGACGAGAATTCTGAACAGGTTTTCAACTATAAATGTAGAGTATATTTTTATTTGATGGTGTTTTTTTAAAAATCTTTATGTAAAATAAATATTTGAAAATAACACGAGTCTTCATTTTGTTTCAGTCCTCTCAGTACGAACACACAAAGTACACAATTATAAAAAAACATGAACCCACGACCATAATTCAATTCGGGGTGGCCAGAAGCTTTGCTACAACTAACAACAATCTTTTAAACCGTTTAGTTGTAGCTATGCTAGCATTGGCATACCCATATAGAAGATTTTAGGATAAAATTAAGTGGCTAGCCTGTCATACAAAAAAACACAGCATAAACCGTATCCCTTAGTCGCCTCGGACGACACCCACGGGAAATGGGATGGTCTAAAGACATTAGTCTGCGCTCTAAGTTCGTTCTGGGATCATTAGTCTGTGCGTACGAAATCGAATGACAGCGCGACATAAAAAAAGTCGCGCCATACATATTTTTCTAAAAGATAAAATACAGGGGTATATAGATAATATGAAGTAAAACATAAAAATTTTACTTGACATCTATTCACACTTATGAAAAACCTCCATTAGAATGAGCGAGACGTCAAAAGTATACATATGCCATCCTGCAATCTGGATCCATAATTATGGAAGCTTTTCGTTATGCTTTAAAAAAGTGGTGAAATTTTTTTAACTGATATTGCTAGCCGTGGCGGTCCAGTGGCGAGTAACCTTGCCTGCCGTGCAGGAGGCGATGGTTCGATCCCCGTCCAAGCCGACTCGTACCAATGAGTTTTTCGGAATTTATGTACGATTTGTAACACCACTGGCTTTTCGGTGAAGGAAAACATCGTGAGGAAACCTGCATGCTTCAATTTCGAGGCATGTATTGTACCCAATGTGCATTATGTGGCAACGGGCTCACTCCCCGTCACACTGGACAGAGTTTCAGTACTACTGGTGAATTGTGGATATTCTGAGGTTTGAGAATATCTCTGACTACCCTCGGCGAATATAGTATATAGTCGTGAGCATATGCATGTATGCTGCATATTGCTAGTCTTTAGTTACATATAGGTCAATGGTTTTTCGCTTGGAGCGTAACAGAGCGAGAGAAAAGACTCGTATGATCTTTATCACGCGCATCATGCAAAACCCTCTAGTTATCATATAAAACTAAACCCAAAGCACAGGTGCTAAGAGCTAAATTAGCTCGTAAACCACCACGGCCGTGTGTCCCAAATGCGCAGGCTGATCGTTGCAAGCGAAAATTTTCCGATAAAATTATCATAATGATGCCTAGCAACGAGTCTGCAGGCGACGACGTCCTAATCCCGCTAAGTGGACTTCTAATACGTGTTAAATACGACGCTTTTTGCTTTAAAACTAAGCTTTTTCAAACAGTGAAACAATTTGTAGGGAGCAAAATAATCTGCCGGCTACATAACTACTGCAACTTTTTAGGTTATAAAAAAGTCCTCTGTAAAAAAGCATATTATAAACTGGATGATTATTTAAATGATCAAAATGCTTGGGTCTGAGGTCACTAGTTTATAGTTTATTTACGTTACTGTATAGTATCAATTATTTTATTAAATAGACTATGTATTATTGTATACATAACTTTAGCTTAAGAATTTATATTGTAATAGTTATTAAATCGTGTTATGTTGTAGAGTTTCTGGCCGCATCTTCTCTACAGCGACAACACGTTCCGACGCGGTGGTAGCTTTAAAAAAGATTTGGCGTTTGATAAGTATGCTGCAAGCCCCTATATTGAATAAATTATATTGACTTTGACTGTGACTTTGACTTAGGTCACGTGATGTATATGAAACCTATAACATAAAAAGGCGCATCCATCTTAGGAAGGTCGTACAAAAGAAGAGGCCGGAAGATCCATGCTGCGATTTAAAGATGTACGTACTTGACTGCAATGTTTTTATCTCTGAAAGAACTACTCATATTTTTATGTTAGTTTAAAATATAAGTTTTACTTACTAACCCAGAAGTAATGAGCGATTACTTCGTTAATTAAGTACTTTTAAATATAGTTTATATCTTTAGTTATTTTCTCTAAGTTCTCTATTTTTCATTTATTTTTAATGTACGGTAGGTAACTATTCAGTCAGTTAAGAAAAATACTGAATATTTCAGGAGAAAATCGACACAGAAATTATATTTTTTGTCTACTTTAGTCACG
The DNA here is from genome assembly GCA_963924505.1 of Agonopterix alstromeriana. Classification (NCBI taxonomy): domain Eukaryota; kingdom Metazoa; phylum Arthropoda; class Insecta; order Lepidoptera; family Depressariidae; genus Agonopterix; species Agonopterix alstromeriana. Next base: position 1,750,704 of record OZ004680.1, read on the forward strand.
TGATCGTAAACGACTGTGATTGACTGAATGGTTGATGACGTCAACTGCTTGTAAACAGTTGCGTATAGAGTGTGAGTGTCGTACAAAGTTTACGTCATGGTGACGTCACCTGCTTGTAACCACGTATATTGTCAGGATAAGCGTTTTCGCGGGATATTTAAATAACATTTTATGTTTTCGTTTTTTGTAGCACTATATGCAATGGAACGTAAAATAGACCTTTTCTATAGAGTCATTAGACGTCAGTGATTAACGAAGAACAGTTTTTAAAAACCTGTCAAATACCCTATTCATTAACGCCATACGCCTACTTTCCCCTGTGCCAAAGTGCAAGCCCCGTTGGTCTACTGCCACAGATTAATAATAAGTTACTACGTACTACGAAAAATCGGATTCACCAAGTGAATGCATAGGGTTGTTCCATCAATGCAGATCTTATCGATAAAAATTTACGTCAATTATAACTACTTTTTTGTGATAAATTATTTAATCAATACATTTCTAACCATGCAACCAAATCCGGTCGTGGTGGCTGAAATTTCGGTAACAAAATAATTTGAATCTAAATTCTGATCGTGGAATCGTAATTATTACTACTCTTTGCGGCTGTGTGAGATTTAGACTAAAAATATAGTAGTACATTTCACATTATGCGTCTAAATGTGTAAGACGGAATTAGTAAGCTACTACTTTTGGTAACTAACTTCACACTGGTTCATAAAATATCCAAATTTATCGACTACTACCAACCAAGAAGATATTTTTGCAAGCATGAAGTTACAGATTAATTAATAATTTACTTCGTACTAAATATCAATGTCTATTACATCTATGGTTTGGATCTAAAAAATGCAATGCATTTTATGTGTTATTGTCATAGCAACACGGTTCCTCCCCCCGCAAAAAACGGCAGAAACATTTTCTATGGAGAAATGCGTAAAGGCGCCTCCCCTCCGGTTGCTGACGGGAGCCGTGTTGCTTTCAGATGCCTAGCAACCAGTCTGCAGCCGACGATGTCCTAATCCCGCTAAATGTACTTGTAATAAGTTTTAAATCTGGCGCTTTTTGCTTTTAAACGAATCTTTTTCTGACTAATATTGGCTTGTAACAATAAAATTTATAGTACGCAAAATATTATGTCAATCTACATTTAAAACCCGCTTAAATGTAGACAACTTAATATTGTACAATTGATTGTAAATGAATGTAAAACCCAAAAACCTAAATTTATTAGAGAATCCGATTTGTTTTGGGCTTTCAAAAACAAATCCGAAGATCAAGAAATGTTTTATAACAATAAATTCAAAACAATAACATGTTATAGGGATTTTGGTCGTTACTGCACCAACGCCCGTTATCGTAGCGAAATAAACATTTACAAAATTAAGCTTTAAAACACAAAAAGTTTATCAAAATCACTTAGGTTTTGCGTGATGTTCGAAAAAACAAACGAATAAAATCCAAAAACCTGTGTCTTGGCAAAAGGATTTTTTTTTATCTTTAATGTGGAGACAATTCGATTACAGAAGTCATCACCAGTCTATAAGAGGGTGCATGAGCGTTAGTTCACCACGGGTGCCTAATGCGGATTGGTAGACTTCACATAAGCACTAAGCATCAGAATTTCTTCTTTAGCGTATGTACGTTTCCTCACAATGTTTTCGTCGTTTGAGAGCAGTCGTTATTACGAACATAAGTTAGAATAGCATGTCGTCCGTGCGGATAAGAACCCGAAACTTCATTATTGAATGTCTATACGTCTCCACAACGCGCCACTGGCGCTCTAATATAATGATAGACATAATTTGACTTGATTTATGTACGATTTGTAACACCACTGGCTTTTCTGTGAAGGAAAGCATCGTGAGGAAACCCGCATGCTTCAATTTCGAGGCATGTATTGTAACCACTGACCATTATAAGTGGCGACGGGTTCACCCCCCGTCACACTGGACAGAGTTTCGGTACTACTGGTGAAACGTGGATGTTCTGAGGTTTGCATGCATGCATATGCAATATGGTGTTGTAAATCGTACTATCGCGGACTTTTCCGCCTGATCACTTACATTTTTTTTTCGCATAATTTATCGTTTGACTTGCTCCACGCGGCCAGAGTTTCTATGAAAATAAATAACTATCCCAGTAAATAAACGTAGAAAGCAATATTAATGCAGAGGCCCGTAGGTCTTCAAAGCAAGTAGGTACTTCAGTAGGGGCTCCGTAATGGCAAATGCGTCAGCATCATTAGTTCATTACGTCCGTGGTTACGCCCAGTGACAGTGGTTAGGGCACGGATTTGTTGTTCGACTGATTATGTAGCAAGTAGCGATTTACCATATAAATTACTGAATCTGGGCAAATTAAGCCTCTATTCATAACGATACTTATAAAAGAGGTATGTTACTTACTGAATGACTGACTGACAACGTACAGCCTGAACCGCTGAAGATAAACACATGGAATTTGTAAAATATATTCTACAGAGGAGTTAGGGGTGTTTAAGCATGATCGTAGCAATCTCAGTGATAATCTGCGTGGGAGACGTCCTTCAACGGCGACAACTAAGGACATTCCAATGCTGTGCAGCCCATGAGAGAGGCTGCTTAATATGCTGACACTTTTTTAAGATGATGATTGGACCATCAAACTGAACAACTTTCTGTATGGAACCAATGTCGAAATCGCGAAAATAAAATCAGCTGTTCCACACTAAACTGAACCCAATTGTGTGGGACAGCTGATTTCTTTTTCGCGATTTCAACATTGGTCCCATAGAGAAATAAAAAGGTCCCATCGTTCAGTATGATGGTCTGATCATCCTCTTAAATAACTGTCAGTTTATTAAATTGGACCCTGTATTAATATATGGTATAGATTGCCATGATGACGAGCCATGGTGGTTCAGTGGCGAGTAACCTTGCCTGCCGCGCAGGAGGCGATGGTTCGATCCCGGTCCAGGCCGACTCGTACCAATGAGTCTTTCGGAATTTATGTACGAGTTGTAACACCACTGGCTTTTCGGTGAAGGAAAACATCGTGAGGAAACCTGCATGCTTCAATTTTGAGGCATGTATTGTACCCACTGTCCATTATAAGTGGCGACGGGCTCACTCCCCGTCACACTGGACAGAGTTTCGGTACTACTAGTGAAACGTGGATGTTCTGAGTTTTCAGAATATCTCTGACTACCCCCTCGGGGAATAAAGTCGTGAGCATATTCATAGATTGCCAGGTTATTAATTAAACCTAAGTATCAAACCGCTACCGCTCATCACTAAATGTCCACCGCAACAAGTTAATGGAGCCTGTTCGTCTGAGATACGCCGGGGAGCCTCAACAAAACACCCACTCACTGTGACGCACACTATTTGTTACCAATCCGCTTCTGACTAGTTTTAGTCTAGATTTTGTTTGACTTAATCCTTATTTACATTTTCATGTGGCTTTAATGACTGGCTAGATTTTCGTAACTTTTCGGTCAGATTGTTTGGTGTAAGTTACTTTTCATGTTGAATTTTAAATGTACACAAAGTTCTTCTTATATGCTGACGTGTTTTTAAGGGGATGATCAGCCTATCAAACTGAACAACTTTCTCTAAGGGACAAACGTCTGTATCGAGAAAAAAAAATCATCTGTTGAATACTATAAACTGCAATCCTAGTCGACCCAAATGTATAGGCTATGGAACCAAATAGAACGTTATTCAGTTTGATGGTCTAAAGCACACCATAAAGTATGTAACGCATTTATGTTTGTGTGCTTCGGGTGACAAGATCTCGGTGATAAGCGTCAGTCCCGGAAATTGTGGCATTGTTTAATAAAAACTACTAGTAGTAAAGCTCAGCGGCACGACCACTGATTCTGCGGTCAGTACAGGTAAATCCGTTCCGGTACCGACTTGCCTGCGCGCGGTACCGACTTTGCGAATTCAGTGCCGGTGCCCCGTCGCCCGCACCGCCTGCAAAAAGTTAATTAAACATAAGAGAAGGAAGGGCAAGTGGGACAAGTGAAGGAGACTTATTTTACTGTGAATACGAGCTGATGATGATAATGAATACAAAAAGAGACCAGGGGTTAATCTTCGATCCAAGTAGAAGATATGGCTAGGCTCAAAGCGCATTTAGTTGAAGAACACAATGTACCGTAAACTCGGTAGGTATTTGAAGAATAACTCACGTTTCGTCAAAATAACGGCAATATTGAATAGGAATTGTTTTAACTTAACAATTTTGAAATTTTACCATTTCGCACAAAAAAAAAACATGGCACTCGGTCGTTTACACGGTGCTAATTTACAGCGCCAAAAACTGTGCCAGCGATTAGCACGACGTGTTTACACGAGTCAAAAAATTGGCGCGGGGGATGCGAAGGACGCGGGCGGATGTCATTAGCACCGAAAAATTTACGCGTGCTCTATTCCGTGCTAACGTTCTCATGCCGCAAAAAATTCGTGCGAAAAGTGTTTATACGGTGCTTTTTTTAGGCGATGCACAGTTGGCACCGCAAAATTGACATCGTATAAACCTACCTTAACATCTCAAGAATGGTGGTAGAATTAGGCTTAATAAACGAAGTTAGATTTCTGGTCAAAAATCGCCTTAATTTTATCATGATAAAAAGACACCACGTTTTTTACTACATAACCCAGTTTAGGTTTAGTGTCACTAGATCAGTAAAGTTAACAACTAACTTAGTTCTAAGCCCAGCGTCTAACTGTCATTTAGAAGCAGTAGCGTAATTAAGATCATTTCGCAGAGTAATTTAATGTAAGACGTGCCAACCCTACTGGCATCCTCTACTTTGAACGACGCGACGAATTATTGTAGGTAATTGGATACGAAATGCGGAATCATGATATTTGCAGCAATTTTGCTCAATTATTAGATATTTTAGGTTTTTAGGCATTAAGTAATTTCTGTTTCTTCAATAAAATTTAAAATACCTACTCTTTAAAGTATTTTCTATCAATTCTTTCTGTTCTGTGATTAATTTTCTTTTTGTTTTTTTATAATCTTTATTCTTACACCAGAGGTAATTCAAATTACTATTTAGCTTTCTGGCTAATTATGTAATTAATTTATTGGATACATATACTATCCGACATATCTTGGATGCTACTAAAGCTGTTCTAAGAATAAGTGAGAGGAAGTGTTTCAAATCTCTGTTTCTGTAATGCAAAATAGCCTTAAAATTTCGTTGCTATTTTGAATGGAGTATAGGACATGGAGCGGGAGAGAAGGGCTCTGTCGGTCCTGTGCAACATGTCCGTGCGAAGATTCGGTAAGTATGGCGATGAAGTAAAATTGACACCGTTTAATGTGTACAGTCAATGTTTCTACACCTGTCAACTCTGGAGACCGATTGCGCTAGTTTAAAACATCGAAGTTCTATTCATACCCAATTTCAGATCTAATCACATTGCAATCCAATTACTATTCAACTGTGTTGAATTCCGCATCGCGTAACTGACAGCCTTTAATGTCTGAGCGATCCGTCAAAACGGCTCTAACGGCTGTCATGAGCTATACCGCGACTAGCGCAATACCAAATGTGTCAAAAGTTATGGTTCGAACGTAGTCCAGTCACGGTTCAATCACCGAATATTTACCGCGACAGCAGCCCTGGGTCAGTTTTAAACGTAAGTCTTGCATTATATAGATATATAGATAGATAGACAACTCATTTATTTCATCAGAACCATACAGGATAAACAGTGACAGACAAAGGCAGTATAACACTATGGAGTCCGTATAAGGAGGTCCGTGCAAAGCTGCAACAGCAACAGAGAGCTCCCACGACGGACCGGTCAATAACAAATACGATATTGTAGGTATAGGTGTTGGAATAAGACACCGTGCGACCTGTATTGCGCCGATTAATTATTAAGATAAACAAAAAACCCGTCTGCATAAAAAACCGATTAACTGAAAAGAGAAAAACAAGCTCTATAATCTGTTTTCAGTTAATCGGTTTTTTATGCAGACGGGTTTTTTGTTTATCTTAATAATTTAGTTTATTTCATACTTTTTAGTCTTGTGTCCAAACGGTAACATAAAAGTACTATAATATGTATATATTTGGAATTGTCTGATTACTAGCAAAAATTGTTTATTCTCCCTCTCTTTTTTAATTCGTAGACGCCATCTTGAAATAATATACCCTATGCCACTCTCACGATTTTTACAAATCCAATGACACCTCAAACGTTAAAATCCATCAAGCCGTTTAGGCTTTAGCCCGTGCCAAAGAAATAGACATACAAACATACACACATACATACATACATACATACATACATAAATACATACGCTCGAAAAACATAACCCTCCTTCTGGCGCAGTCGGGTAAAAAGGTTCTGAGCATTTATGCTGGAGCAAAAGCTGCAGCGCTGTTAATTCTGAAGTTAAGTAGGTACCATGTGGGTGCATTACAATGATGCTTTTCGTACAATCATGCGACTGCCACGGTACTGTATCGCGTCGCGAATGTTTGCCGGAGCGGGGATGCCTGACTTTTTCACTGTACGTGTAGCCTTGTTCTGGGAAAAACTGTGCTGCTCTAGTAACAGCATATTCCATACAAATCTTAAATTAATCATAGCACTAAAACTGTATATTTTAACGATAATCTGACTTCATACAAAGGTAGAGATTAGTTTCTAGATTGTTTCTGCAAAATTTCATTGACTTTAAAAATATCACCAGACTTCGTTTGTATGCAGCGCGCATTTACGCATTCGGAATAAACTTCTCAGAACGTTGACATTTTCTACTGATGATATAAACGTGTGAATTTCAAAAATCGCCCGTTCGATGGTCTTAAACATGAAGTAAGTACCTAAATCTATCGAAAATACCTATGTAACGCATTTAAGTTTACACCCTGAATTTTAAGCCCCCAAAAACAAAGCACTTAAGAATGGTCACGTAACCAAGAAGGATGTAAAAATAAAAGTTAGAGCGAAGCCATTCATTTGTTTAATATTCGTCTCATTAGCTATAATTCAGTGCGAGTAGGCATTTCGTTTGGAATTTCTACCATATTTTAGCTCCCAAGAGGTCGTTTCAGTTCATTTTGGCCCGAGTGTTAAACTAACGGCGTATTTATTTGATTCTTTTCCGTTATAGATTTTGGCCACGACTTCGTCCGCACCGGCTCCCGTCATCGTAGGGAGATATAATATACAATAATATGCAGATTTTAGGTCTAACCATAAGCTTTTAAACACAACAAATTTCATCAAAATCAGTGTAGAACAAACAGACAAATAAAAAATCGAATACTTGGTGATGGAGTTAGTAGTCACTATACCGTAACGTAACCTATTTTTTTTGTAAATATCCTCTATGTACAGACACTCCTGTGACAGTTTTATATTAGTCTAGATTTTTTGACGTGTGGTGTCTGGCTTCTAATTAATATACCAAGATCCGACCGCAAAATGATGCACCTATTTATTGAGTGAACGAAATTTGATTGCCTTATGTTAAGCAATCATAGATATTTGTTTCAAGATTGTTTCAGCAAAACTTCATTGACTTTAATCGGTTAGTATTGAAAATATCACCTTAGTACGTTTGTATGGAGCGCACTCCGAATTATATCCCCTTAATATAAATCGTACAAAATACGCATACCTAAAAGTGGATAGTAATAGATCACTGTGTTGCCCAATTTCTGTCAGGAAATGGTAACTTTAAGGGAAAGCTGTTTTATTATAAATTGGTTGCGTCAACTTTATGCGAATGTTCTGTTGACGGTAACGAGTTCGAACAAACCGCTTATTACTTTGGGAGTGTGAGCTCTCGATCGTGACTCAATAAAATCGTTTTCTGGTGTCCCTTATTACACGGATCTTGTTGCAACTAGGGATAACTTCCTTGCGTTCAGATGTTTTTGACATACTTATTACTGGAAGCATAATAAGTCATAGTTTCAGTACAATGTTAGGTTCCTCTTTTGTTTTTCTTTGTAATGTTATATTTTTATTTTTTGGTGCTTTTGCGGTACTATAACGGTATAAGTGATATCGGGAATTGGCTTTCTACTAGCCATGTTTTTTTCTCTTATTGCTGTCTCCCGTTTACAATGGAGGGAAGTCGGATAGTTCTTTTTCCAACTCCTCCTATCTTTTTTGATTAATTCATTGCGGGTTCCAAAACAGATTATAGTCATCCCCCGGCCTCACTGGACTTCAGTGTCTAGTGTTGTGAATGGATGGCCGCTGTTGATCCTGGTTTACAGGAGTTACGGCGGTGGGAATGTGTGAAAAAAATACCTAAACTGGTCTTTGCTCTCCTCCTATCCCTTAATCCGCACCGTCACGCCCGCCCGCCTGTGTTTGAGAAGATAATTTTCTTCTTAATTAACCCTCCGTTGAATGGCGTATTTAATTGGGCCATCGGAACGTGTGCTAAGTGTGATGGTATGTGAGTCTGATATGTGGACGTTTTTGTTATTGGAATAAGGTTCATTATAAAATTACCTTCGAGCTGGTTAGTCGGGATCCACTTTTTATCTTCATTCTAGAATTTAATTAGTTGGGAAGTCCTAGGAGGGTAATAGTCTGTTCTCAGGGTGTCAAGTTATCGTGGGATATCGTTAAATTATGAAAATTAATAGTCTTCATTTGTTCAAAAAACCGAGGTGGCCCAGTAGCGAGTATCCTCGCCTGCCGTGCAGGAGGCAATGGTTCGATCCCCGTCCAGGCCGACTCGTACCAATAAGTTTTTCGGAATTTATGTACGATTTGTAACACCACTGAGGAGGAGGATACCTGCATGCTTCAATTTCGAGGCACGTATTGTACCCATTGTCCATTATAAGTGGCGACGGGCTCACCCCCCGTCACACTGGACAGAGTTTCGGTACTACTGGTGCAACGTGGATGTTCTGAGGTTTCAGAATATCACTGACACCCCCTCGGGGAATATAGTCGTGAGCATATGCTTATGCTATGTTCAAAGAGTTCTGGAATGGAGACCACGGGTCGGCTGGACCAACAACATGAATAAGGTAGTGGGAGTGGCTGAATGAGGAAGGCCGAGGACAGTTTTGTGGCTAGTCTTGGGAGAGGCTATTTGAGAACTCTTTGGCCCAAATAGCCAGCTGTTCTGCGAGCAATGTGCCCAGCCAGCCCATTGCCACGTTAGTATAGCAATTCTTCGGACTTTATCTTTTATTTCGACTATAGCAACTGCTTATTTAGGAAAGCAATTTGTTAAGCAGAATATTTTTAAGTCTTCTTCTATCGAGTCGATGGCATGTCATTCTAAATCTTTCCAGCCCAGAATTTCGCCACACGGATAGCATTTTCGGCAGCGTTCTAAAGCTTCGTTCGCGTACAGGTGTCCGGGCAAGAGGGGCACGGTACGATATGGACCATAGTCTGAGGAGTAACACTTCATTCACACCTAAGGTCCGCCCCATCTGTGTAACCCCACTTAAACAGATTGTCTTTACTCCGGCCAACCTGAGTTCGGAGTCTATTCAAGCACCTCCAAATCGGCCTGGGCAGCTCCTGTCCAGGGGGTAGTCTTTCCATGAGAGGAACAAACGGGTCAGGAAGTGGGGTGTTTTTTAGTGATAAGTAGCATAGCATATGCTCACGACTATATTCCCCGAGGGGGTAGTCAGAGATATTCTGAAACCTCAGAACATCCACGTTTCACCAGTAGTACCGAAACTCTGTGCAGTGTGACGGGGGGTGAGCCCGGCGCCACTTATAATGGACAGTGGGTACAATACATGCCTCGAAATTGAAGCATGCCGGTTTCCTCACGATGTTTTCCTTCACCGAAAAGCCAGTGGTGTTACAAATCGCGTAAGTGCGTTTCTAAATTCAAGTATTAGAAAATGGTTCATTGTAAAACGACGTTTGTGTAAATATATTTATTAATTATTGAGTAAACCTTAATTAACATTTACTTAGTAACTTATTTGAATACATTTTATTTGATTAAACTAACTTCGACCCATTAAAGTCTTATAAGTATGTATTATAACTTTGACTATTTATGTGTGGACTGGTTACGCATGTAATTCTACTAACAAACATTTCTGCCACTTTTTGCGGGTGGCGAGGTAACATGAAATCCGCAACTTTTGATTTCATTCCCTATAACTTTGGATTCTAATTTTGAATTTTAATAATCATGAAAAGTAGTATCATGTGAACCCCAAACGTTCTAAGTTCGAAGTTATTATTTCGCAATTATAGGCTGTCTCGTTTAAAGATAAGGTGTAAAATTGAATGTAAATGCAGTCAATGATCAATTGTGCTTATACCGTTGCAGAGGGGAAATGCTACCGCAAGGCTAGTCCTTATAATAATTAGTCAAAGTATTATAAGGATTATAAGTATGAAAAATCAATGTTCTTGTTTCTTAATTAATTAAGTGATTTTCTTATATTGAGCGAATGTATACAGGGTGTAATGTAAGTAAAAGTATCATTAACCTTTAAACCACATACTCTACCCAACAAACTGAACAACTTTTACTATGGGAGCACAAAAAAATCTGTCAGAACAAAAAAAAAACAGCTATATGGGATAGCCAAAGTTGTTGTTCCATAGTTAAAGTTGTTCAGTTGGATGGGTAGAGTAATTGCTTTAAAGGTTAATAGTACTTTTACCTAATTCTCGTTTGAATCGAGTAGGTATTGCATGGGACAGCTGATTTTTTTTTGTTCTGACAGGTTTGCTCCCATTGAAAAAGTTGTTCAGTTTGATGGGTAGAGTGTGTGGTTTAAAGGTTAATGATACTTACCCTTACACCCTGCATAGATCTAACTAACAGTAAAAAGTAGTTTCACAGAAGAGCAACATAGTTATCTCCAACAACCTTATAGATTTTAATGTAACTAGCTTATAATCTATGGTCTACATAAGTTTATAATCTATGGTCTTTGCCCTACGCACTTTGCCCTGACCGCTTCGATCAATAATAAATATACAGGGTATAAACTTCTGCGTTAAAATGCGTTACAAAGGTACTTTAGGGGATGCTTCAGAACATCAAACTGAACAACCGGCTGTTGTATACATTTAGGTCGAGTAACTATTGTAATTTTTCATGGAATAGCTGTTTTTTGGTGCGATTTCGACGTTGTTCCCTTAAAGCATGTTGTTTGTTTAGTTAGGTACTTTGATGGTCTGATCATTCATCCCCTTATAAAACCGTCAGTATAAATAAACACTCTATACAACGTGTTAATGAATAAGCGTAAAACCTCATACACTGATTTATAACAAAGTAATTAGATTGAAACAATAATTTCATTATTTGGATAGTTGAAATTTCAAGTTATTCGCATTTTTAAATGGAGCAGGATTCAGCAATGAATGAAAGCGCTAACGTGCTCATGGATACATTTTAAGAATCTTTTTTTGGTAGTAAGTAGGGTGAGTGTGCCGGTGCGGTGGGTTGAGATCGATTTCAGTAATTTAAATTTTACAAACATATTATTAAATAAATAAAAAAAAAAACAAATGTTGAAACCATAATAGTTCGATTCTGCTTTCAATTCTAAAGAAAATATTTTGCATGCATATGCTCACGACTATATTCCCCGAGGGGGTAGTCAGATATATTCTGAAACCTCAGAAAATCCACGTTTCACCAGTAGTACCGAAACACTGTCCAGTGTGACGGGGGGTGAGCCCGTCGCCCCTTGTAATGGACAGTGGGTACAATACATGCATCGAAATTGGAGCATGCATGTTTTCTCACGATGTTCTTCAACGAAAAGCCAGTGGTGTTACAAATCGTACATAAATTTCGAAAAAACTCATTGGTACGAGTCGGCCTGGACGGGGATCGAACCATCGCCTCCTGCACGGAAGGCAACTAATTTCTAGTTTTGCGTTTATTCATGAAACGTTGTATCATAGTTTATTATACTCTCCTCTCTCTTCAAGTCTCAATGGTATATCACTTTAAGTATAATAAACAGTTAAACAAAGTCAATTATTACTGCTAGAAAACGGAACAGTCCAAATCCTATACCTAACGCATATCTTACAAAACTCGAACTCAAATATCAAACCTAACCTTCTTCCTCATCAACATTATTCCAACAATCAACCAAACGAACACAATCCAAATATTCTGAATCAAATAAACAGTATGATTCGTAAAGTTAATCTGCCAATTTAAAGGTAAAGACTCGGAGAAGAGAAGGTGTCCTGTTAAAATGGCTATAGAAGTCGCTCCCATAGATGTCAGGCTCGAACTGGTGACCTTCCAGACTTCTGTGACCACGTAGGTGATGATAAACGTGTAGAGAGTAGTCGTTGAAGTCAGAAGTATTGTTGTAATTGGCCTGGAATACATACAAAGAAATGTTAGTCAAATGACAACATGCCCATTTGTGGGCCGTTTGGCTAAATTGTGATATGCATGTGATACCTTTGCTATACGCATTATAATATAGACGAATATAATAGAAATACAATCCAATAGCAAAAATAGCACGATGAGCATATGCTCACGACTATATTCCCCGAGGGGGTAGCCATAGACATTCTGAAAACTTAGAACATCCACGTTTCACCGTAGTACCGAATCTCTGTTCAGTGTGACGGGGAGTGAGCCCGTCGCCACTTTAAATGGACAGTGGGCACAATTCATGCCTCGAAATTGAAGCATGCAGGCTTCCTCATGATGTTTTCCTTCACCGAAAAGCCAGTGGTGCTACAAATCGTACATAAATTCCGAAAAACTCATTGGTACGAGTTGGCTTGGACGGAGATCGAACCATTTCCTCCTGCACGGCAGGCAATGTTACTCGCCACTGGACCACCACGGCAATAGCAAAAATAGCCCCAAATAAAGTAGTTTTGTTTAATAAAATATTCAAAGTAACATTATGACAAGTGGAATAATTATAAATAGCGCAGTTAGCGATATAAAAAAACTATTCTTCCACTAAATCCTCCACTATTGAATCATTCTTCAAAAACAAATTAGAGCAATATCATGTTTTGGAACGCCCCTATTACGAATGGCTTTGCGTACGTACGAGGTCTATGACACTCACACATACAGACGATGGACGAAATTTTAAATAATTTCAAAGGTTTATATCTTCGTAATTATATTATAAATTACAAATGTTATTTGATACGCGGCATCTAGATTTTCTAAACTATTTTTCTATACATAATATACTTTTAAAACACCGTTTGAGCGTGTTACGCGACAAACATTTGTATGAAATTGACAACTCTGCAACCACCTTAACATAATAATCTTAATCGGTCATAGAACTCACCATAGATTAAATTTGGTCAGATGCGACGCAATGCCGAATAATATTCCACCCACACCGAACAGTGTACCCCAAAAGCTCCACAGTTCTATTCTGTCTGCATGAGATTCATGGTAGTGATATACAATACCAGCTTTTAATCCTATCATTATGTGTAATATCGTTGACATGATACCTAAAATAAAAAAAGTTTTTATTTATACTAATGGATAAGTACACACGCGACACATCAAGCTACGCAAAACCAATATAAGCTGGCCGCGCGTAGGGTGAATAATTTATAACGTCGCACGGCCAGCTTATTTTGGTGTTGCGTAGCCTGATGTGTTCCCGTATGTACATTATTTTGAAACATTAAAACAAAATATAATTTTATCTGTTCCTTATTTTAATCGTAAATTAAGACAAATTAAACTCTAAAATAATAAAATATACAGGAAAATATAACATATCCACGTTTCACTAGTACCGAAACTCCGTCCAGTGTGACGGGGAGTGAACAAAGCCACTTTGTAATGGACACTGGGTACAATACATATGTCTCGAAATTGAAGCATGCAGGTTTCCTCACGATGTTTTCTTTCACCGAAAAGCCAGTGGTGTTGCAAATTATACAACAATTCTGAAAAACTCATTGTTACGAGTCGGCCGGAACGGGGATCAAACCATTGCTTCCTGCAGCAGGCAAGGTTACCCGCCACTGGACCACCACGGCTTTTACGCCAAACGCCACGCTTTGCTTTTCGTTAGTAATCTGTGTTAGAAACCTTTCGGCCCATAAGGACCACTTCTCATAAGTACCACTTCTCAAAACAACCATTTCCCATAAGGACCACTTCCCAAAACGACCATTTCCCATAAGGACCACTTTCCAATAGGACCACTTCCCATACGGACCACTTCCCATAAGGACCATTTCCCAAAAGGACATAGTGTAACTAGTAAAGTCTAACATATTTACCTAAAACGCCTCGACTAAATCCAAGATAACTGTTGACATCGATAGTTTTCTCTGGATCAGCCACAAATATTTTATTAATTTGCTGAGTGATTGCATTATTACAATTATCTGATCCATCTGGCATTATGTCTGAATAATCTTCAGTCTTGTCGAAATTGACGTTACTGAAAAAAGAATCCAATCTTAACTTAGAACGACTTTTCTAATAATTAATTGTTTAAGAGGTTTATGAAAAGATATTCCTTTGAGTCCAAAGTCTCAAAAGTATCTTAAAGGATAACAATATTTTACTTTACTCGAGACTGTTATAATTATACTGTATAACGCTATTTTCTTTTAGTAGAGAATAATTATTGTAAAATTTCACAGACTCCAAAAAACTAATTAATGTTCCATTACTCCATATAAAATTTCAATGGCTGTTCCGACCCAAATGTTTACAGGGTGAAATTGATGTCATTAGCATCTTTTTAAACTAAGAATCTACCCATCAAACTGAACAACTTTACGTTAAAGTGAAGAACTTTTACGTTTGATGGGTAGACTCTTAGTTTAAAAGGATACTAATAATATTAATTTCACCTTGTACAGGACCAACGTTTTTTTCGCGATTTGAATGTTGGTGCTATAGTAAAAATTGTGCGGTTTAAATAAATAAAATATCTTGGACATTATCACACAAATTATCTAGTCACATTTAAAGTACCAGAATCTAGCCTGGACTTGTGTTATGATGACTAGACCACGATATAGAATACACATATAGATACAAACATCCATGACTCGGGTACAAATATTCATATTCATCATACAAATATTTGTCCCTTACGGGATTCGAACCCGCGACCCTCGGCACAGCAGGCAGGTTCACTACAGACTGTTCTATCGGGCCGTCAGGTTTAATGGTCTGGACTTGGTCTAAAGCACCACCAAAATATGTAAGTTATTAAAGTTTAAGTGCAAGACAGTGGTTCGAGTCCAATCTTGAAAAGACTCATCATCATCTCAGCCAATGGACGTCCACTGCTGGACATATGCCTCCCCCAAGGATCGCCACAACGACCGGTCCGGCGCTGCCCTCATCCAAAGGGTTCCCGCCGCCTTCACCAGGTCGTCGGTCCACCTTATGCCCATCCACGCTGTGCTTTCTGGTACGCAATAGCCACTCGCGAACTCTTTAGCCCCATCGACCATATTATGCTCCATATTGCTTGCAGAACCCATTTGCCACTTTAGTTTAGCAATTCTCGCATCGAGATGTATCTTCCTCTTATCGTGTGGGCAGCAAGCCCTGGTGCCAGAGGTTTTTCAGACCACCTTACGAGATGGATGAAAGGAAATTATGGAAAGCTGACCGGTCCTGACTGTCATCCTTCGTAAGTCTGAGGGACACATTGGGAAAAGAATAACAGGGAGGATGAGGGTGGAGAAAGAAGTCGTCGGTCCACCCTACCCACGCGGCGCTTTCCGGTACGCTTGAAAAGACTATCATTGCCATTTTAGGAACTAATATTTGTTAAATTCCTAAAATCGTAATGATATGAGTTTAATCAAGATTGGGTTCGAACCCCCCGGGTTCAGGAACAAACCACATAAAACATAACTAATAAAACTTACGACAAACAATTGAAAGAAATTAATGTAGACATCAAGGTGACCATAACTGCCAACAAGAAAGCTGCAGTTATCCAGCACCAGATCAAAGTTATCATGTTCCTCGCAATCTTGCTGATTATTGACTGAAAAAAATTCTTGCAATTTAATAAGTAGGTACAATGTTTTGTGATAAGAGATTGGTGTGAGTTGAAGGAAGATGTGGTAACCAGGATTGAAAAAGGTATGTGTAGATGGTTCGGTCACGTACAAAGGATGAATGAGAGTAGCCACTCATCACTTAGGAGATTTATCGATCCAATGTGGGCGGAACAGTTGAGAGAGGATTACATTCTCCTGCATTCTCAGCAATGTACTCTGAATTGTCATTGTCAATTGTCACGTTTATTAAATAGGGCCCTGCAGTGACACGTATTTAGATACGTGCGTCGTCGTCGGTACGTTGTTGCAGGACATATGCCTCCACTCGTTAATAAACGGAAGCCTGTCATACTTCACCATGTAGGCACACGGTACTGTAGATTGGAGGAGGCAAGTTAAAATAGAGTAAAATTGTTGCCGCCTTACCTTTGGTTTTATTTCTGATTTCTGAACAGTTAGCACATAAGCCGAAGAGGCTATGAAGTATGCTATACCGATTCTTTGCAGAGGGCACCAAATGTTCAAATGGATAGCATGACGACTATTTCCAACTGTCGAGTCTATGACTATACCCAGAACTATAAGGAGCAAGGATCTCTGAAAAATACAAAATTATAGGTAAAAATAGTTACCAAACCAAAAAATTTTACTCATAAAAAATATGTCATATAATATTCAAATATTATGACATATTTTGTTGAGTCTACCACCGCTTCAGAAGGTGCTATCGCCAGAAACTTAAAAACCTAAAAAGGCGAAAGGCTGGCTCACTATCACCACTTGAAATGTCATTCAATCCACGTATCTTCAAAGTAAAGTCAATATTCGCTCGTTTGAAATTATCATCTAAGTGATCGAAGCCCGAGACTACAAATGAATTTAATACATACATATTCACGCCTGTCTCCCACTAGAGTAGGCAGAGATATCAGAACGCCACCTGTTACTATCCTGATAAATCTTTTATTTATTTAGTCCTTTCATACATGCTCGTCGGTTCCGGGTAGATCTGACCTGGCCCTTTTTAAGCATGTCGCCAATTTGGACCATAAAAGACATAAGACATAACTATCTTTTTTTCGGATTTTCGTAATAGCAAATGACGAGACCATTTGAAAAGACGAAATATTTCTACAAAGTCAATTATTCAATATTATTTAGCAGGGCTACTTCGTATCATGCACGACGTGACGAAACGAAAAAACCGTAACAAAGAGATATCTCGAATTTTCTCGGGGGCACACTGTTATCGAATCTGTAGATTTTACGATACCCTACATTATTCACGAACTCAGACAATACAAAGAAAAACACAAATAATGCTTACCACAACAATATCCCGAATAATACAGCACTTCGTTTGTTGAGCAAACGCTTTCTTCATAACAAAAGGTATATTGACCCCGATGGTCCATACATAGCCGAAGAATAGACATTCGGCCCAAGATAAGCCTTTCCATTCATTGTTGAACACCGGGTAGCCCCCGCCCCCTGTTGTCACGAAGATTATAAGAGATAGGAGTAAGCTGGAATAAAGGTTTTCGATATAGAGATCTAAAGTTTAGGGCTTTGAATTCAATAAAGGACTCACTGCTCGTACCACAGATTACTAATTACTTCGCAACAGATACATCACTCCTTTAGAAAACGATTAACTACTCTTTAATTACCTACTACTAAATGCTTAGACCATATAACTTTGGACTTGTTATGCCTCTAATTCTACTAACAAACTTTTCTGACACTTTTTGCAGGGGACGAAATGCATGAAATCCGCAACTTTTTATTTTATTCCATTTAGTTTGGATTATAATTTTTATTGTTAAAATATTTTCGTGAGAACGGGACTATTTTGAAGTTATTGTTCGTCAATTATAGGCTGTCTCGTTTAGTGATAAGGTATACAATTGTATGTAAATGCATATGGTCAATTGACCATGCAACTTGGCAGATGGGAATGCTAACGCAAGTCTGGTCCCGAGTTATATGGTCTAAGTACCCAAAAATGTACCCTATTATTCCTTTATACAGCACTTTATACTTTATAATGCACACGACGTATGCGACGTTGCCGTTTGGAGCGAGTGGCGGAAATCAAGCAAGTAGATGCTTATCTCGGTACCTACGGCCGAGGTGATGGGGGCCTGGTACTACACTTCATACAAAATTATAGAGAGATGAGCTTCGTGTCAGGGAAACCCCAACATTTCTAGCGTCACACGGAAAGGCTTTTTTCCTTCACCCCCTTTTTATGTGTATTTTTTTTATTTATCAAATTCGAAGGTCTTTGGATGTATACAACGTGTTAATGAATAAGCGCAAAACCTCATACACCCCAACGGATTTATAACAAAAGTATTACATTGAAACAATAATTTCATTATTTTGATACTTAAATTTAAAGTTATTCACATTTTAAGTTTTCAGGCAAAAATTATATGTTATCATTTCAGCAATGCATGAAAGCGCTAGCGTGCTCGTGGATACATTTTAAGAATCTTGTTTTGGTAGTAGATAAGTAGTGTGAGTGTCCCGTGCTGCGGTGGATCGAGATCGAGTTCAGTAAATTTTAAATTTTACAAACAAATTACCTACTTATTAAATATTTTGAAAACAAATTACCTACTTTGAAAGCATGATATTTCGATTCTGCTCTCGATTCTAAACAAACTACTTTCTAGTTTTGCGTTAATTCATTAACACGTATAAAACAAATTCTTCTATATGAAACAGTATCAAAATGAGAGATAATTTTTGGGCAGCTAATTATAAAGCGTGACATAAAAACAAAATAATGCTCTTTAAGATAAGAAAAGTGGGTTACATTTACATTTATTTGGCTCAATAAGTTCAGATAGTTCACTGTTGAAATCCGAAAGAGATTATTTTGGTAGTCCACACTTCCATTTTTGTAAATGTGGAAACGTATTGATCCTATTCTTGGAGTTCTGCCTACGATTCTACCGAATCTTTATACACAGTATAAGGTCTAACAAAATTAGCTGAAACGATTTTAAGGGGAGTATCAGACCATCAAACTGTACAACTTTCTCTATGGGACCAATATCGAAATCGCGAAAAAAAGTCCGCTGTCCCGTACAAAACTGTCAACCTAGCTCGGCCCGAATGTGTGATACAGCAGATTTTTTTTTCGCGATTTCGATATTGGTCCAATAGAGAAAGTTGTTCAGTTTGATGGTCTGATACTCCTCTTAAAATAGTTTCAGCAAATTTGGTTAGACCTTATACAAAGTGTTAATGAATCAACGCAAAACTAGAAAGTAGTTTGTTTAGAATCGAGAGCAGAATCGAATTATCATGGTTTCAACATAGGTAATTTTTTTCAAAATATTAAATTATTTGTTTGTAAAATTTAAAATTTACTGAACTCGATCTCAAACCACCGCTCGGGCACTCTCACACTACTTACTACCAAAACAAGATTCTTAAAATGTATCCATGAGCACGTTAGCGCTTTCATTCATTGCTGAAATGATAACAAATCATTTTTGCCTCAAAACTTAAAATGCGAATAACTTTAAATTTTAAGTATCAAAACAATGAAATTATAGTTTCAGTCTAATTATTTTGTTATAAATCAGTTGGGGTGTATGAGGTTTTGCGCTTATTCATTAACACGTTGTATACCGTAACTATGAATGCAAATTGCGTACGTTACTTACCCTCTAAAAACCGATAGAAAATCAGTATTATCATCATTTCTCTTTTCCATATTTATTTGCAGCGGTTTATCATTTTCTTTCTCAACTTTACTTTTCTTGCGTTTTATCAAAAATTTTATGAAAGCGTAAAATGAAGCAGACATCAGCAATAGAAGACTGCATACAAGCAGAGCTGTAAAGAAAAAAAATAAAAAGTTGTATTTTTTTTTTTTTGGAATGCCGTATACAGCGTTGCTCAGGGAGCATTTACTGCTTTTACTGCGGACTATTGGAGGGACCAGAAGGGTCACCGAGCCAATTGAATGAACTTAAGCAACCGACCTAGGGGCACCCCAGGGGGGTACGTACCTCGGTATAGGACGTTGCTGAGGCTACGCGGCGGATCGGGTAGCTGGGATCGGTGAGAGAAAAAAAAAAGTTGGAGATAATATTAGACCCTATACATTAAGTACAAAAAATAGTGTACACTCTACAGATATAATTAGCATCTTTTTAAACTAAGAGGTTTCTCATAAAACTGAACAACTTTTACCATGGGAGCAAACCAATTGGAGCAAAAAAAATCTGCTGGTCCATACTAAACTGCATTGCAACCACAGCTCCACACAAATGTATTCAACAGCTGATTTTATTTTTGTTCCGATCGGTTTGCTTCCACAGTAAAAGTTGTTCAGTTTGATTGGTAGACTCTTAGTTTAAAAGGATGGTAAAGATATCAATTTCACCCTGTAGATATACAACGTGTTATTGAATTAACGCAAAACTAGTAAGTAGTTTGTTTAGAATCGAGAGCAGAATCGAATTATCATGTTTTCAACATAGGTAATTTTTTTCAAAATATTAAATAATTTGTTTGTATAATTAAAAAAATTTTGAACTCGATATCAATCCACCGCACAGGCACACTCACCCTACTTACTACCAAAACAAGATTCTTACAATGTATCCATGAGCACGCTAGCGCTTTCATTCATTGCTGAAATGATAACAAATCATTTATGTCTCAAAACTTAAAATGCGAATAACTTTAAATTTTAAGCATCAAAATAATGAAATTGTTGTTGTAATATAATTACCTACTTAGTTATCAATCAGTTGGGGTGTATGAGGTTTTGCGCTTATTCATTAACACGTGGTATAGGGTCGTTCTTAATATGCTGACACTTTTTAAAGGGATGATCAGGCCATCAAACTGTACCACTTTCTCTATGACACCAACATCGAAATAGCGAAATAAAAATCAGCCATACAAAATTACCATACAAAACTCCGAACCTACTCGAGCCAAATGTATAGGATATTTTTTTCTCGATTTCGGAGTTGGTGCCATAGAGAAAAATGATTGATTGAGTCTGATCATCCCCTTGAAAAGTGTCAGCATATTAAGAAGGACCCTGTATATTAAGTAAAGGAGGTAGTTAGTAGTATAAAGTTATTCTTATTCTAGTATACTTACGTAGATATGAATGAACCGGTTGGATCTCTGGTCTGACTTCACATTCGCCGACATTTAAACGATATACACCAAACTCGTGGAATGTTGGCCTCATAATGCATAGTAGGCCTCTGAAAAATAATATATAGTATACGATAAAACTACAGTTTCGTTTTCAACAAAAATATTTCATT
Source organism: Agonopterix alstromeriana (assembly GCA_963924505.1). Classification (NCBI taxonomy): domain Eukaryota; kingdom Metazoa; phylum Arthropoda; class Insecta; order Lepidoptera; family Depressariidae; genus Agonopterix; species Agonopterix alstromeriana. The sequence goes on from OZ004680.1 coordinate 1,772,005, forward strand.
TCCGATTATTTTTAACACAAGCGAAATTTCAGAAAATTATGTTTCAAAAACCATCCGACACGACTCATATGCTCTCGACTATATTCCCCGAGGGGGCAGTCAGAGATATTCTGAAACCTCAGAACATCCACGTTTAACCAGTAGTACCGAAACTCTGTCCAGAGTGACGGGGGGTGAGCCCGTCGCCACATAATGGACAGTGGGTACAATACATGCCTCGAAATTGAAGCATGCAGGTTTCCTCACTATGTTTTCCTTCACCGAAAAGCCAGATCACAACCAACTACTAGGTTATGATCTGAGTACGAATATAAGGACTTTCCTGTAATTTGTAAATAAAATCTCCCATTCAAAATGGTATTTAAACCCATAACGAAATTTTTTGGTTCAGTGGTCCATATTTTGTGCCGTATTTGATATCTTGCAATTGCTAATTATATTTTTAAAATGCTAAAAAAATTATATATGCCAAACGATAAAAAAACATGCTGAAGCCGTACAGAAGCCGTAGCATGCTTGATAGCGCTGTATCACGGTCGCATGCTACCCATGCAGAAATATGGCAAATTTAGCATAAACATGCTAAATTGGCAACACACACGGCACTAAATAAATACAAAGGTAATCAAACACACTTGGGATGGTTCCTGTCCATGTATTCCTTTGGTTCCGTCCTCAATATCGTCCATGTTGTTGTAACAGAGGTGTCTACTTCCCACGATACTTCTTTGTGAGCTGGCAATTGTTTTTGTAATTTGTAGGGACACTAGAAAATACAACATTGGTTTGGTTAGGTTTGTTACAATGAATACAGAATTGACGGATAGTTCCACCGACAGGAGCATAGCTCTCGGAGCGCGCTGCATACAAACGAAATCTGTTGATATTTTCAATACTAAACCCGAGGGGGTCCTTGGGGAATATAGTCGTGAGCATATGCTTGCTTAATCTCTATGCTTATATGAAGTCAGATTTTCGTTAAAATGTACAGGTTTGAAAGTTACAGTGCTTTAAAGTTTTCCCTACAAATCTTAAGTTAATCCTATACTTCATTCCAAATAAGGACGACGAGATTTTCCGATTCCTATTTAGCTTTCTGGCTAATTCTGATTACCAAATGTAATTAATTTATTGGATACATATACTATCCGACATATCTTGGACGTTACTAAAGCTGTTTTAAGAATAAGTGAGAGGAAGTGTTTCAAATCTCTGTTTCTGTAATGCAAAATAGCCATAAAATTTCGTTGCTATTTTGAATGGAGTATAGCATTAAAACTGTGTACTTTAACAAAAATCTGACTTCATAAAAGCATAGAGATTAGGTTCTAGATTGTTTCTGAAAAATTTTATTGACCTTAATTGGTTAGTGTTGAAAAAATCACCAGACTTCGTTTTTTTGCAGCGCGCATTAACGCATTCGGAATAAACTTCTCTGAAACACAAAAAGGCTTGCAATGAAATAAACTCACTGACTGTGGAATATTTTTATTGTTTATAATACCAAAAATACAGGCTGTAAGGAAAAGTATCATTAAACTTTAAACCACATACTCTACCCATCAAAATGAACAACTTTTACTATGGGAGCAAACCTGTCAGAACAAAAAAAAAATCTGCGGTCCCATACTAAACTGAAATACCTACTCGATTCAAACGTATGGGACAGCTGTTTTTTTTTTGTTCTGACAGGTTTGCTCCCATAGTAAAAGTTGTTCAGTTTGATGATCATTTTGATCGTTATTTTATTAAACATATCTGTAATTCTTTCATTTTAAAATCTCTGACATAGAAAATATTATTATTGAGACAAATATCTCGAAATGGTTTTCGATTCAGCCCTCCAAAAAAAACTTGACATACTGAATTGTATGCCGAAATATAGATAACGAAGTATGAATATAAATACGGAGTGTGTCGAAAATGTAGCGTGGGGTGAGCATAGTCTCTGCCTACCCCAATGAGACAATCATGAGTTATGTATTAATTTTGGTAAAATATCCACGGCCGGAAAACATATTTTAGTCATTAAAAACACATTTTATGGTTATGCGTCACTATTTTGTACGTAACAAAACATAAATTACAAAACAGTTATACGCACGTCGAAGACAATTAAATTTCTTATCTTTATTTATGATATTATACGGAACTAAGTAACGATATTTATTTGTTTACTCCAGATAAACAAGGAAATAATAGATAAACAAACAGACATTTATTTAAAACAATTTTGTTGTTTACTGTTCGGGGTAGTACGAAAATGAAAAGATTGATAAATGATAAGCAATATCCTCGAGAAGGAAGGAGGTCCGTGGGTCGACCACCGATGCGATGGTCAGACGACATTGTAAGGGTTGTGGGTCGTACATGGATCAGGTTGGCACAGGACCGTGAGGAGTGGCGCAATAAAAAGGAGGCCTATGCCCAGCAGTGGGTTGATGTGGGCTGATTTGATTGATTGATTGAAAATCCTCGAGACCATATTATCTGAGTGAGAAATCTCTAAGTATCGCTTTAGGGAATATAATTCGGAGCGAACTCCAAACAAACGAAGTCTGGTGATATTTTCAATAATAACCAATTTAAGTCAATGAAATTTTTCAGAAACAATCTAGAAACTAATCTCTGGGTTTGTATGAAACAGATTTTCGTTAAAATGTATAGTTTTAAAGTAACAGTGCGTCAAAGATTTCCATACAAATCTTAAATTAATCCTAGCACTAAAACTGAATACTTTAACGAAAATTTGACTTCATACAAACATAGAGATTAGTTTCCACATTGTTTCTGAAATATTTCATTGACTTTAATTGGTTAGTATTGAAAATATCACCAGACTTCATTCGACTTCGCATTCGGAATAAAGTTCTCTTAAGGTGGTTGCAGAGATGTCAATTTCATACAAAAGTAGGACGCGTAATATAAAATATTACTTTTAATTGTACCGTCAACGCGTATTATGCGTCGAAATTTTGTATGAAAATGACAACTCTGCAACCACCTTAATCTAGATATCTAAAAGTTTTTACATTAGCAAAAACGTATGTACGCACGTCCTTTATCGATATGTTCGCTACAAAATTCTTTAGGTTGGTAAAAATTCATCGTTTTATTATTTTAGACCAAGCAGCACACTCTGAGCAAACAGTAAGGGTCTAAAGTTGATGGAAAATCTCTTCTCCACTATTCCAAGTCAAACAAACCAACAGGTATTATACCAATGTCATCATAGTAGAAGTTTAGATTACCATGTCCAATACTATAATTGTACGTATGGAATCATCGACAAACCTACACTGAGAAAAAAATGCTACGTATACGTAGCCCGTCGCAGCTTATACGTAGCCCGTCGCAGCTTATACGTAGCCCGTCGCAGCTTACGTACCACGTAGCTTACGACACGATACTGATTACGAGTGTTGCATCAGTATTTAAGTTGTCTCGTACTTCATACTTAAATACTAGCATATTCATATTAATAATATTAATCAATCATGTAGGTAATTAATTAATTTAGTTGGTGTATAGTTTTATACCTACCTATTGTAACAGGGGAAGAAACTGCCTCCCAATACACGGTTTTCCGACTTTGGGAGTCAGGGACTCAATCATTTGTGTATACTCTACATTGAAATCAAATATATATTTTTTTTATATTTATTTTATTATAATGAATCGCGTCGTAAGCTACGTGGTACGTAAGCTGCGACGGGCTACGTATACGTAGCATTTCTTCTCAGTGTATGGAGCCAAAATAGAATTAGAATTAGAACGCATGGAGTACACGGTTATATTTGAGTTTACCCGCGACTTCGTCCGCGCGGGTTTCCCGTCATCGTAGCGAAATAAATGATATACCAGATTTTAAGTTTAATCATGATCTTTCAAACATAAAAAGTTTTATCAAAATTGGTCAAGTAGATTTCGCGTGCGTGAACAAACAAACAGACAGGGAAAAAAATCCAAAAAGTGTTTTGCAGTCAGGGACACCTAAAAACTATATCGTAATTATTTTTTGTAAATATCATTAATGTACAGATCACACCACACAACATATTTATTCCAGGTAACAATAATGTACAACAATACAATAATGTTCAGATACATTTCCGTTTTTTTTTTGTGTTTTTCTGCTACACTTCTGTTACAGTTTTATAATATTTCAGTAATAACGTCTCACTGATGACCCCAGTTTTTGCTTTTTCTGACCTATTGTCAATGAGAATACTTGACTTTCTGATAATGTTTTGATAATTTTGTCTTTTTATGCAGTGTTGTTTGTTTATGAAGAAATGTGAAATGATAAACTGAATTCATATTTTAATATATCTAAATGCAAAAATATCTGCTGTTCATAAAATTGAGTCGAGAAAGAAGAAGTCGATTATGCACTGCAGTTTAGTTTAGGACAGCAGATTTTTTTGTGATTTTATGTTTGCTCCCATAGAAAAAGATGTTGAGTTTGATGGTCTGAACCATCCTTAAAAATTTTTCCACTCATTTTAAGTACACCCTGTAGTTTAGGTATATATGTATTTAGCAAAGTGATTTTACCTAATAGAGTGAGCCATACCAATTGTAAAGTGACCACTTTTTTTGACGTTTAGGTTTGAGTGTGTGGTGTCAAGTAGTATGGACAAAAGGCACCAAGTGACATATGGCCTCATGTTTACGGTCACTTTTCACACACACTAGCTCAAAAAAAAGTGAACAGCCGCATAAACAAATATCTATAGTTCCATCTCCTTCTACTATTTAAGGTACGTCATAAGACAAAAGAGACTAACTACAATCTTAAATTTATGCGGACTCTATGGATATCTTTCCTCTGAGGTATTTAGTAAGATAGAGCCTGTAGCATCCCACTTCAAGTAAAATGCTTTAACTTATCTCGCGAATGAGGGTGAGAGTGTAACGGTGGGTTTCTCCCTCACGCAGGCCCATTACAGATTGTGGAGGAAAGTTAGTGGTCCACTGTCTGTCAGATAATTTGCATGCCACCCTTAATAATCCTCGCGCCTGGCCTAAATGTTAGCTATCAGGTGCCTTCTGAAGCACGCAGATGATAGATATACCAAAACCGGTCACCCATCCAAATAATGACCGGACCTGTCGTTGCTTAACTTCGGTGATCGTTTCAAATACCGAAGGACTACTCCAACGCCTCCGATGACAGTATTTTATCATCATCAGCCTATATACGTCCCACTGCAGGTCACAGGCCACCCTCTAGGAGGGATATATATATATTCTATAGGGAATGGGTGTGCAATGCGGATTGGTAGACTTCACCTACGCATCAGAATTTCTTCTTCAGCGTATGCAGGTTTCCTCACGATCGGTGTTTTCCTTCACCGTTTGAGAGCAGTCGGAATTATGTTCATACGTTCGAAAATCTCATTGGCATGTCGTCCGTTTTGATTCGAATCTGGCCCCTTAACATTGGGTTTGGGGAAGAATACCTCCCCGGAATGCGCTACCGCAGCTCTTATACAACGCGTTAATGAATAAGCGCAAAACCTCGTACACCCCAACTGATTTATAACAAAATAATTAGATTGAAACAATAATTTCATTATTTTGAAAGTTAAAATTTAAAGTTATTCGCATTTCAAGTTTTGAAGCAAAAAAGATTAATTATCATTTCAGCAATGGGTGAAAGCGCTAACGTGCTCATGGATAAATTTTAAGAATCTTGTTTTGGTAGTTAGTAGGGTGAGAGTGCCCGAGCGGTGGGTTGAGATCGACTTCAGTAAATTTTAAATTTTACAATCAATTATTTAATATTTTGAAACAATTACCTATGTTGAAACCATGATAATTTGATTCTCCTTTCGATTCTAAACAAACTACTTCTACTTTACTACTTTCTAGTTTTGCGTTAATTCACTAACACGTTGTATAAACATAAGTAGGTACTTACATTAAAACAATTATCGTTAACTCCATAAACTGTCACATTATCCACTGTAGTATTAGCAATCACATAAGCATGATTTAAGGGCAATTCCCTTAAATCCAAATCTTTATATTTATCTACTCTAGGAAGACCTAACCACTCGACCATTTTAAAAAATATATTTTCCTCCACGAAACGATGGTTAAAACTTTCTCAGACGAAGTACACAATAAAACTGAACGTTTAAAGTTGAGTTTATCTCTGAACCTGACCTATTAGATACCGTGATCTTTTGCCTTATTTACCAAGCAATTAAGTCGATATTGTGTGTCAACAAATAATTAGAGATAAGTTCCAAATATTCCAATTAACAATATTATTTACAGACAAATTTTGTAGATAAAATCTTCACCTGTATTAAAATTCTAAACTTGACGTGGATGTTCATTGAAGATATTTGCAAAAATATTAATTAGGGGTGTTTAGGAAACGTAATAGCATGTGTGGAGAACATTTTTAGGGTTCCGTACCCAAAGGGTGAAAACGGGACCCTATTACTAATCCTACGTTGTCCGTCAATGAGGCTAAAGAGGTGTGCCAGAGTCGTAGCGTGTGGCGGTCCGTGGTCTCTGCCTACCCCCATGGGACAATGGCGTGAGCTTATGTATTTATGTATGTACGTTGTCCGTCCGTCCGTCCCACCTATTTAGGGCTGTAACTTTTGAACCGCAATAACTAGATTGTTTAAATTTTCGCAGAATATGCGTTATTACGGTGGATTTGTTAACAAATAATAAAAATGGCAAAAAGTTACAAATTCTCATCAAGAAACTAGTTTTTATCAACGTTTTTTCTTCTTGTTCTATCATAAAAACGGTAATACATACAAGCGTCAAACTTGGTGTGATTATAGAACAACCTCTACAGTATAAAAACAAATAATAAAAACCGGTCAAGTGTGAGTCGGTCTCGCGCTAGAGGTCCCAGAGAATTTTTTTTTTTGTAAATTTATATGTACGGAACCCTTGGTGCGCGAGTAGCCCGACTCGCACTTGACCGGTTTTATTAGAATAGTTGTCTGTTTGTTTTGGATGGGGCTTTCACGAAAGCATAGGGATAGGTTAGGTTATATTCACATTTAGGCTTTTTTATATTTTAAATAAATACGATTATCATCAACATCCTCCTACCTTTAATCCAAAATAAAAGGCCGACAAACTCTTCTATCGTTGCCAAATGTAAATATTCTTGTTGTTATTATTCTAAGCTAGACATAGTCACAAAACAGGAAAATAATTAAAATACCTGCTGTAACAAGTATCTTTATCATTGCACAATACTTTGACGGCATTGGTAAGAAACACGTTTAATCAATAGATACCTATACAACACGAGTATTGTAGTATTTACTTAGGTAATAATTAGTGGTATTATAACCAACAATTATAATACACGATCCTTATTAATAATGCTGACACTTTTTAAGGGGATGATTAGACCGTGAAACTGAACAACTTTCTCTATGGGACCAATATCGAAATCGACAAAAAAAAACAAGTTGTCCCATACATTTTGCTTGAGTAGGTTTGCAGTTTTGTTTGGTTTTTTTTTTTGATTTCGATGTTCGTGCCGTATAGAAAGTTGTTCAGTTTGACGGTCTGATCATTCCCTTAAAAAAGTGTCAGCATATTAAGAAGAACCCTATACAGGGCGTAAATGTCAGCCTAGCAAATACTGAAACGGTGAACTCAGACTATCAAACTGAGTCTTAACTTAACTTTAACTTTCACTATGGAGCCTACTTCAGGAAAAGCGAAAAAAAAATCAGCTGTCCCATACAAAACTGCAGTACCTACTCGACTCAAATGTATGGGACAGCTGATTATTTTTCGCGTTTCCTGAGGTAGGCTTCCAAGTGAAAGTTCAGTTTGATGGTCTGAGTTCACCGTTTCAGTATTTGCTAGGCTGTCACTTACACCCTGTATAACTACGGTTTTTTGGTTGGGACTTTGTCAGCGTGAATCTCGGGTACCTATAAACTTTTGTCTTAACACGGAATTTTATTTGTTAAACATATATTAAATGCATAATTATGAGAACATTGTATTATAGGCACGCTTTCCATAGTGTACAAGTTTATTTAATTAGCCTGTTTTTGCCCCACTAGAGGGCACATCTGAATGGCTGTCAAATTGTGCCAGTTTGACAGCAACTGGTTTACCTTGAGGCAACTGACTTCTTTGTTCTGCCGTTGGGAGCACAAATTTTTACATAAAGTTTTAGTAAAATTGTTAACAAAGAAGACACAAGTAATAATTTATTTAATTAAATAGATCGTTTATCTTTAAGATTATCTTATAGATAAATGTAGATAATCTTATACAGGGTGAAATTGATATCATTAGCATCCTTTTAAACTATGAGTCTACCCATCAAACAGAACAACTTTTACTATGGGAGAAAAACGATAGAAGCAAAAAAAATATCTGCTATTGCATACCTATAGTACATTTGAGTAGAGTAGGCATTGCAGTTTAGTATGGAACAGCAGATTTTTTTGCTCCGATCGGTTTGCTCCCATAGTAAAAGTTGTTCAGTTTGATGGATAGACTCTTAGTTTTAAAGGATGCGAATAATATTAATATTAATTTCACTCTGTAGATTATCTTGAAGATTAATACTGTATGCATACTACATTTAAATTAACTCACTTAGGGAATACTATTTTCCATACAAGCGTTAACCCTCCAGTCTCCATTAACCGTATAGGGGGTAGATTTAAAAAAAAATTCATGCTTGGTACGTCCATTTAACATCCGTACAATAAAATCAACAAGATAAGGTATACCACCATCTTTTTTTATTTGTAAATGAATGGACTTTTGCCTATGCTGCGTTTCTACCAGTGTCAAGTAGTTTGTGAGAGTATCTTCTATCCTAATCTCAAGTCCTTTTTTTGAGCAAAAACATAGCTGAGAGAGATCGCGGAGCCTCGTGGCAAACTCAAAAGCAAACCGCGCGTAAGAGAAGTGCGCTCGGCAAAATTTACGTTGTTACAACGTGACCCCATATAAAACCTTAAATTATATAGGGTCCTTCTTAATATGCTGATACTGTTTTAAGGGGATAATCAGACCATCAAACTGAACAATTTTCTCTATGGGACCAATGTCGAAATCATCATACTAAACTGAATCTTACTCGACCCAATTGTATGGGACAGCAAATTTTTTTTTCGCGATTTCTACATTGGTCCCATAGAGAAAGTTCAGTTTGATGGTCTGATCATCCTCTTAAAAAAGTGTCAGCATATTAAGTTGGACCCTGTATATATTACAGAGCGTTACAGAAGTTCTACCTCTATACACGTAGACAGTTGTAAAATAAATATAAAGTCGGTTTACAAATCAAACAAAACAATTAACATTTATTTATAAACCAACAACACTGCAAAAACGACAAAATTATCAAAACATTACTCTAAAAGTCAAGCATTCTCGTTGACAATCAGAGCAGGTAAAGGTCAGTGTGGCGAGACTTTATTACCTAGGTAGTGTTATAATAATCATATAAGTGCCCTTTACTCCACACGTTCAATTAAAATATTTAAACTCAATGCTGAATGTAACGTGTAAATTTTAATTCCCATGTTAAACAAGTCCTCTGTAAAAAAGGTTACTATAAACTCGATGATTATTTGAATGACCAAAATGTCTGGTCTTGACAATTTTACACTATGTAATTTAATTTTGAATTTATGTAAATGTACTTTGTATATTTTGTTTTGTTTAAAAGAAGTGTGTTGTAGAGTTTCTGGCCACATCTTCTCTACAACGGAACACCTTCCGACGCGGTGGTAGATTCAAAAACATGACATCAAAAAGTTATCTATGTGATATTATTTTGAATAAAAAATTTTGACTTTGACTTTAACGTAGGAATAAAAAATAAGAAGTATGAACGTCAAACAAAGCCGAGTCAAGCCGCCAAGTCTCAGTTGGTTGAAATTTAAGTTTTATATTCCATAGAGTTAAATAAAGTACCAGATTTTAAGTCAGATCATAAGCTATCAAACAAAAAAAGTTTCATCAAAATCGGTTCAGTAGTTTTTGCGTGATGCTGTTACAAACAAACAAACAAACAAAAAGACAGACACAAATTCTAAAAAAGATTTGGAGTCCTGGAAAACCATATCGTAATTTTTATTTCATGTAAATATCGTCAATGTACAGACACATTTCTATTACAGTTTTATAATAGTTAAGATTATATTCTATTTTAAAGCTGTTAGCAGAATACGGATATCCAAGTACAAAACTAGAACAAGATAGTAACAGAAAAATAAAGTAGATCAACTATCACTACACATTAATTTAATGTCGGATAACGTTGTTATCACTGCATTGATAACGGTATAAAATGAAAAGCAGATTAATAAACACTTCATTATCTCATTGAATTTACTGCAGCTATTCGCAATACTATCGTAATCAAACTCATAGCGATATAAAGTGATTATTGTTATAACAAATATGGCGGATCTACATTTCGAAGGTTACCTTGATGGTACAAGTGAAGTTCAATTAAATTACATAAGAAGTGTGTTAGAGAAACGTGGTTACAAAGACGGGAAAGTTTTATTTGAAGCCATTGGTAAAGCAGGTGATAATTATATGGCTAATGTTAAAAGAATTGTAGTAGAAAAAGATGGTGAAACGTTTAAAATGGTAGCTAAAATTGCTCCAACATTAGAAGTGATGCGTGCTATGACAAATAGTCACAAGGTGTTTCAAAACGAGCATTATATGTACACTAAAGTTCTGCCAAAAATAACGGAGATGCTGATATCTGCAGATGTGCCCGAAGAGGAAAGGCTCAGATATGCGACTTGTTACGGCACATTCATGGAAACACCAAACGAAGTCATACTACTCGAAGATCTAAGAGAATCCGATTTTGAAATGCTTGACAGATTCAAACCTCTGTCGAGTGAAACTATAAAATTGGTACTCAAAAACTTTGCAATTCTACATTCCGCTTCATTTGCATTGAAGCAAAAAGAACCAGAAACCTACGAGGAATTTGATAGAAATCTCCAAAACATGTTACTGATGATGCAAGAAGCTAATCAAATGCTAGAACTATTCCAAAAGTTAGAAGAAGATGCTTTAACGATATTAGATGATGAGAAATATAAGAAGTTGCTTAAAGGATCATTTAGTCACATGGGAGAGAACATTATTAAGAATGCTAATATTGACAGTAAATCTAGATACTCAGTCATACTACAGGGAGACCCGTGGACAAATAATATCATGTTCAGACTGGAGGCAAGTACCTAAGACCTGTTAACACAGTTATTAATTTCAAACTGGTTTGCTACTGGTTTGCTTTGTTTTATAGTTAGAAAAAATAATAAAACCTGTACTTGCTGGTTAAGTAATTCGCTCCAAATCCTCATTCAACTCACTAGCGCCACTTTCGCGAGTATCATGATGATGTTTAAAAAACCAGTCTACATGCCACAGTTTCAACTAACTAATTAGACATCCTACTAGATAACTTATCTTTAAGGATTCTTCAAACAATAAGCATACTTTTAAGTGAGACAAGATAATCCTGTGTGACAACGTCCAAGATAACGATGATATAGTGGGCCTTAAGAACGCTGACTCCCGATGCACAGGTCTGAAGTTACCTAGACATAAGGAGTCTGAGGTCCATTATAATGTGGTTACATTTATTAATTTAATTTATTCAAAACTTATCAGAAACAGTCGAAGACCAGACGAAAATAGCATCTTGAAAATAATTGTTGCTTATTTTTGTTATTATTCAAAGTGTATTCGTGTTTCTTTTAATAGTAATGTTTTTATTTAATTGTTACATGTTTTAACATTTTATAGTTTATGTGAATAACAATTAATAACATTAACTTATTATAAAATTACGCCAAAAACACACACATAGGGCATCATCTCCATTCCTTTACTCTTCGTCATCAGTCTAACATCTCCGTTTATTTATTTCAGGGTGATAAAACGTTGGAGTGCTGTATGATTGACTACCAAGGCTCCAGATCAGGGTCTCCAGTCGGCGACATCCACTATATGATCTTCAACTGCTCCGACTACGAGACCAGAGCGAAACACTTTAACGAATGGATTGACTACTATCACTCGGAATTAGAGAAGAATCTGGCCAACTTTGGTCTTAAGGCCCACTATATTTATTCAAGAGAACAACTTGATACTGATATGAGGAGATATGCAAAGTTGTCTTTTAATATAGCTACAATGATGTCAGGTATGATGGTTATGGAATCAGAAGCTGCTGCAAAAATGATGATTGCTATGGAAAACGAAGTACCTATTGACGCCATGATGGAGCAAACTAAAGTGTCTTCGTTCAGTGAAGAAACTATTTTGAGGTACAAGAAAAGGATTACGGGTGTAATAGATAGTTTCCTTGAATTGGGGTTCTTGGTTGTTATGTAATCATCACGTTTTGTCATTGTTGGACAGAATCAACGGGTCTTGTTTAGTATGATTGTTTATTAGCCCAAGCAGTGGATTGAGATTTTGAAAAAAATTACCTATGTTAAAACCATGATACTTCGATTCTGCTCTCGATTCTAAACTAAATACTTTTCTAGTTTTGAGTTAATTCATTAACATTGTAAAATGAAATTTATGTCCGATTTAACATGGAATATTTCTTAATATAATTGTAATAAATGTCATTAATGTTATTATTTTTAACACACATTGAACTTTGTGAGTGCGATTATCTAATTGGAATATTGATCAGATAAGTTTTTTTTTTTTGGAAATGTCTATTACAGCGTTGCTCAGGGAGCAGTTACTGCTTTTTACTGCGGACTATTGCCGGGACCGGAAGGGTCTACGGAGCCAAATGAATGAACTTAAGCAACCGACCTAGGGGCACCCAAAGAGGTACGGACCTCGGCATAGGACGTTGCTGGGGCTACGCGGCGGATTGGGTAGTTGGGATCGGTGAGAGTGTCAGATAAGACGCGACCCTCCCGCAGGGCACAGGAGTCGGGGAAGGTACTCTAGATGTAAGCGGGCGGCAGGTGGCGTAGTGGAGAAGGGAAGTGCGCGCCGCTCAAACTTAATCGCTCGAGTTTCCTCGCTTCCCCCAACGTAATAGCACAGTCTATAATATGGTAATAGTATATTTAATAACTCGACTGTGTGTACTGAGATTTCCTCGAAATGAATAAATACTGGTGGAGAAGAACCAAAGGTATTATACATATAGGGTCCTTCTTAAAGGGCTTTTAAGGGCACGGTCAGACTTACAAACATTTGGGACGAGTAGGATTGCAGTTTTGTATGGAACAGCAGATTTTTTTTCGACCTTGATCCCATAGAGAAAGTTGTCCAGTTTGATGTTCTGATCATCCCCTTAAAAACCGTCAGCATAATTAAGAAGGATCCATAGCCCGAAGAATTTGGTAAACTTGATCGTAATACGGATGGCGAATGAGGCCGAATAATTATAGCGTGGCAATTTAAATGATGTCGGAAATGATGTGATGATGTACATGATGTAGGTATCAACATTGAGGTACTAGAGGTGACACCCAGATTGAGTTGTATGTAACATTCGTACAGGCCAAATGGCATATGCTTACTTAGTCTGTGCCAGGCGCTCGCAGCAGCGTGACGCTCCCAGTGCGCGCCCCGGACTGCTGATCGTGGTGCACAGATTTTGTTCGCGTTGTCTGTTCTATACATAATTATTAAATGAAGGTTCATCAATAAAAGCTATTTACATAGACACGAATACTTTGTCATCATTTCAATTAGCTACTAAAAGAGCCCTAATTAGTAATTAGTGACTGTTCTACAAATGTAAATGTTAATTACTAAAAAGCTAACATTATTTTATTTAATCACCAGCCATTAAATTTTAATTGAATAAAGTACCTACGTAAACTAAAATAAATTGTTCGCATTAAAAAAGTAATTACCACACATAACTAACTATGCTCCATTTTGAATGGCAAAGAAATTTTGAGGCTATTTGAATTACAGAAATAGAGATTTGAATCAATTCCTCTCACTTATTCTTAGAACAGCTTTAGTAACGTCGAAGACATGTCTGAGAGTATATCTTTCTGATAAATAAGTTATATTTGTAAATCAGAATTTGCCAGAAATCAATCGAAAAATCTTTTCGTCCTTATTTAAGAAGTATTGATTATTTTAGTTGAAAAAGTTCACTGTTATTTAAATTTCGATTGATAACTTTAAAACATCAAAGAACAGGGTTCGGCCCACAAGGCCGATTTAAATACTACTAATACGACTATACAGGGTCCTTCTTAATATGCTGACACTTTTTTAAGGGGATGATCAGACCATCAAACTAAACAACTTTCTCCATTTAACCAACATCAAAATCACGAAAAAAGAATCTGCTGTCCCATACATTTGGCTCGAGTAGGTTTGCAGTTTTGTACGGGAGATTCGATTTTTTTTCCATCCATTCCATGTTGGTTCCATAGAGAAAGTTGTTCAGTTTGGCGGTCACATCATTTCCTTAAAAAATTGTCAGCATATTAAGCCCTATATGTCCCGATGTCAGATTATGATTAACTAACAAGAAATCTAGAATGCGACGGCTCCTGCTTTCCTCTTCGCATGAGAAAGTCAGTACCGTTAACATCTTCGTTACAGATACGTATCTCAATAATTTGGTACATACACACAGTTTCACACCGAACTGACGCCTGTATCGACGCAACAAGCCGTAGCATGTTGTGCGTGATGCGGCTATTTCACAAATTGTCACAAACGAGAAAGAGAGTTAATTAAAGCGTAGGAATTTATATTTTTCTATGGGAATGACATTCTATACATAAGACTCACCACGTCATACAATAACAGAACCAAAAAAGGGCACATGTCTCTAATGTCACCTTTGTATGCATCAGTTATGCTCGGCTGTTATACATTGCCGCTGACATTCCAGACCTTTCAAATATATTCGGTCACAAAACAGTAATGTAAAACAATTAGGCATAACTTAGTGGTCCCGTTAATAGCGCACTGAAGCAAAGTATTAAAAAAGTAATTACCACTCATAACTAACTATGCTCCATTTTGAATAGCAAAGAAATTTTAAGGCTATTTGAATTACAGAAAGAGAAATTTGAATCAATTCCTCTCTCTTATTCTTAGAACAGCTTTAGTAACGTCCAAGATATGTCGTATAGTTTATCTTTCTGATAGATAAATTATATTTGCAAATCAGAATTTCCCAGAAAGCTATACAGGGTCCTTAATATGCTGACACTTTTTTAAGGGGATGATCAGACCATAAAACTGAACAACTTTCTCTATGGCACCAACATCAAAATCGCGAATAAAAATCAGCTCTTCCATACAAAACTGCAAACCTACTTGAGCCAAATGTGTGGGACAGCTGATTTTTTTTGGCGATTTCGATGTTGGGCCCATAAAGAAAGTTGTTCAGTTCGACGGTCTGGTCATCCCCTTTAAAAACCTGGACCCTATAGAATGTCATTGGTGGGAGTGACGTATCTGTTGAGGAGTGATGCGTAGTAACTCTTCAGGAATCAGTGGCCAAGTGCACAGATAATGTTCTAGTTGTTCGGGTTGTAGCTGTATGTGTGTATGACAATTTTAAGTTAGCCTAACGGCATCAGAAATTATTTCGAAACGTATCAAAATCCTTTATCAGACTGACGCGAATATTCTGTAACAAACTAATAATCCGCGGGCCGAATCTGGCTAAAGATTGCGGAAGTGAACACAAACTTGCGAGAACATCAAGCCGCTTCGCCGCTCTATGGACTTTGTTATACCGAAAATGCGCGTTTCCATTTCATAAATTCAAATATTTATTGCATTGCTACATTGTTGTACACAGTAAGGAAATCGTACATAAGATCTTAGTAATTGACGGCCTGATAGCACAGTCGGTAGTGAACCTGCCTGCTGTGCCAAGAGTCGCGGGTACGAATCCCGTAAGGGACAAATATATGTATGATGAATATGAATATTTGTACCCGAGTCATGGTTGTTTGTATCTATATATGTATTATATATCGTTGTCTAGTCAACATAATCCAAGTCCAGGCTCGATTTTGGTACTTTAAATGTGACTAGATAATTTGTGTGACAATGTCCAAGATATTTATTTATTTATCTTCTCCACAGCAGCGTTAACTCGTTCCGACGCGATGGTAGCTTCAAAAAATAGATTGAAAACATACACATTTAATAAGTGTGCTTCAAGCTCATATATTGAATAAATTACGTTGATAAAAAAAATTATACAATGGAGTACTCTGTATGGGTATATCATTTTAAGGGGATGATCAGACCGTCAAACTGAACTACTTTCTCTATGGCGACAACATTGAAATCACAAAAAAAAACAGCTGTCCCATAAATTTGGCTCGAGTAGGTTTAAATTTTTGTAATGGGCAGCTGTTTTTTTTTTCGCGATTTTGATGTTAGTGCTATGTAATTTTTTTCAGTTTGACGGTCTGTACATTCCCTTAAAAAATGTCAACATATTAAGAACGACCCTAAAAAGTTTTTGCTATTACGATGTTGGTGGGATCAACATCGTAGAGCAAGCTAAAATCACCCTTAAAAACCATCAGAATATAAAGAAGGACCCTGCATACATACATTATAATATCGTGTCGTATTTTATATAACAATGGAACAAAACCAGAGGTTTGTTTCCACACTAAAGAGTCGAAAGGCGTGCAAACTTCAAGTCTCGGCTTTAACTTTACTTATGACGTTGTTGACAGCTTGACAACAAGATTGTTAAGTTAATTTACGCTATGAGTTGCCGTCGCTGCTCGGGAAGGTTTCCTCGCCACCATGCCCTCAATGATATCGTCAGGAGGGCTCTCGTATCTGCCAACGTCCCGTGCGTGCTTGAGCCACCTGGCCTCAGCCGTACTGACGGAAGGAGGCCTGATGGCTTGACATTGGTGCCCTGGCAGAAAGGCAAGTGCCTTTTATGGGTGCCGCCGATTTCGCCGCCAGCTACCTAAGTCACACGTCGCGGATGTCTGGAGCAGCCGCGGAGTTGGCGGATATCAGGAAGTAGGACCCGTACTCGGCCTTGGTAGCCGATTATCTTTTTGTACCTGTAGCCGTTGAGACTACGGGGGTTTGCGGTACCGAGGCAAAGACCTTCGTTGCGGAGATTGGCCGGCGACTGAGGGAGCGAAATTGTGACCCCCGTTCCGGGTCGTTTCTGGTGCAGAGGCTATTCAGCGTGGCAACGCTGCTAGTATTATGGGCTCCTTTGCGCCAGGATCGACAAGGGGCGTGTTATTTGACTGAGCTTGTATATCTTTGTTATGACGAAGCTTGTTGCTGATTTATGTCTGTTTGAGTATTTTTGTTATTGACGACGCTTGTGCTGACCACTATATTTTTGTGATTATTATATTTTTGTGACATAAATAAATTTACATTTACGCTACAAATAACTCAGATCAATTTCGTTTACATAAACCTGTAAGAAAAAACCCTGCTGACTTGCCATTATATTGCCACCAATAGGGACCTTCTTAATATGCTGACACTTTTTAAGGGGATGTTCAGACCGTCATACTGAACAACTTTCTCTATAGCACCAACATCAAAATCGCGAGAAAACAACGTTTCCATACAGAACTGCAAACCTACTCTAGTCAAATTTATGGGACACTTGATTTTTTTTCGAGATTTCGTTGGTGGTGCCATAGAGAAAGTTGTTCAGTTTGACGGTCTGATCATCCCCTTAAAAAAGAGTCAGCATATTAAGAAGGACTTTAGACAACAGATATTTTTTACTTTTTCTCGACGTTTGCTCCATATTGAAAGTTGTTCAGTTTGATGGTCTGAAACACACACTTAAGTATTACTAGGGTGTTTTATTAAACCCTGTATATCCAATGTCATCAAAAAGCACTTAATAAAATAACACTCAAAATAGCAATAACGGATATTGATGTACAAAATCTCCGTTCTATTTGATACGACAATTATTGTCGCGTTTACCTCATACGTTTCACATTTCAAATAGACTTTCGAAAGAAACCATTTTGATACTAAAGACCTACATTATAAGAGTTATCCGTAGAGACTTTATACATTAAATAAACGGTAATATTACACGTTTAAGGGTAGTTACGGTGATACGGGGTATTGGCAGAGACCTTTTAATGTTTTGTACAATGAAAATAGAAATAGGATTTTTGTACGTGGGCTTACGTTGGGATCAGAACGGTTTTAAAAGACTTTTAGTTTTGTACGTGAGAACTTAGCAGGTAACGATGCTTCTTAAGGTGTGTCTCCGTTATTTAAGTAATATATACAACGTGTTAATGAATAAGCGCAAAACCTCATACACCCCAACTGATTTATATCAAAATAATTAGATTGAAACAATAATTTTATTATTTTGATAGTTAACATTATTAAAAGTTACTCGCATTTTAAGTTATTAGGCAAAAATGATTTGTTATCATTTCAGCAATCATGTGCGGTGGGTTGAGATCGAGTTCAGTAAATTTTAAATTTTACAAATTATTTAATAATTCGAAAACAATTACGTATGTTGAAACCATGATAATATTCGATTCTGCTCTCGATTCTAAAAAAATTACTTTCTAGTTTTGCGTTAATTCATTAACACGTTGTACCTATGAGGTGTTGCAAAAGTAAAAATAAACCAAACCAAAGCGACCAAAATCTAAATCAAAACAAAAAAAATCTGCTGTACCATACATTTAGCTCGAGTAGATTTGTAGTTGGAACGGCAGATTTTTTTCGCAAATTCAATGTTGGTCCCAATAGTGAAAGTTGTTCGGTTGATGGTCTAAATCACCCAAAATGTTTATTTGTTTTTTAGTAGCACCTTGTACACCCTGTATGGGTGTAAGGACAAGTATCATTAACCTTTAAACCACATACTCTACCCATCAAACTGAACAACTTTTATTATGGGAGCAAACCTGTCAGCCCCAAAAAAAATATCTGCTGTTCCATACTAAACTGCAGCGCCTACTCAAATGTATGAGACTGAAACGGCAGATTTTTTTTGTTCAGACAGGTTTGCTTTCATAGTAAAAGTTGTTCAGTTTGATACGTAGAATCTTAGTTTAAAAGGAATATCAAGTTTATTCAAATTCAAAGCAATATACCAAAAATAATCTAATCCGCAACGCAGGCTTCGTCAAATCTTAATCGTATACATCTATATCCGCTACAAGCTTCGTCAAAGGATGCTAATGATATAAATATCACCCTCTTAGTACCTATATAGTAAACTTTATGACCACCACGATAAGATTATGGTCGTGAGTTTCAAGTACGTATTTCAAAAGATTTCTTAAGATCCGATTCAATAAGAAAGAGAACGTAATGACGAAAATATATCGCTTTCAATATTCTCCCAGACTTCCGAAATATAACTTTTTCGATTAAAACCAAGCTATTATTCAGTGTGAATTTTAATATGCAGCATGTCCAATTTAATATCACCGACGTTATATCTCAACGTCGAAGCCGGAGAGGGGCGCAATCAGTCGGAAGGGATTATATGATAAATAATTTATCTGATATCTTTTGGGAGTCATCGACGTTCCATGTTCGGATATTTGGCTTCTCTCTTATTACTGAAATATATAGGATCCTTCTTAATATACTGACACTTTTTAAAGGGATTATCAGACCGTCAAACTGAACAACTTTCATTATGACACCAACATCCAAATCGAGAAAAAAAAATCTACTGTTCTATACAAAACTGCAAACCTACTCGAACCAAATGTATTGGAAAGCAGATTTTTTTTTTGCGATTTCGATGTTGTTCCCATAGAGAAAGTTGGTCAGTTTGATGGTCTGTTCATCCCTTTAAAAAAGTGTCAGCATATTAAGTAGGACCCTGTATATGTAATGTACTGAAGTCTATAGTCAAAGTATCAAGATAAAATATACAGGGTGTAAACTTAAATGCGTTATATACTTAAGGGTGCTTCAGACCATCGAACTGAACAACTTTCACTAGGGATCCAACGTTGAGAAAAAATAAAAAAAATCTGCAGTCCCATACATTTGAGTCGAGACGGTACTGCAGTTTTGTATGGAAGAGCGGATTTTGAACAACTTTCACTAGGGAGCCAAGATCGAAACCACGAAAAAAAATTTTGCTGTTCCATAGAAAATGTTAATAGCTTCTCGATAATAATGTATTAAACAATAGATATTTTTTGGCGATTTCATAATCGGTGCCATAGTAAAAGTTGTTCAGTTTGATGGTCTGCTCATCCCCTTAAAAAGTTTCAGAAGAGTGACCCTGGAAAATGTAGTTCCCTACAACCCTAAACCAAATTACGATCGTAAAGTGTTATTAAAAGTTTCAAAATGCTTTCATTATGTAACAATAATTAGTACTTCATAATTACAAAAAACCAACTGTTTAAACATGTACAAGCACACTCAGTTTAAAACTAACGCCATCCAATTAAAAACCACAATTCCCTTAAGACAACTTCTCCTTAATTAACCATGCATAACCCAAAGTACATCACGATGTTGAATTTAACCGCTAATTAATTCATAGTAAAGCTCGGTCACCTTTTTAAGTAGAAAATTGTGTCTGCCCTGCACAGAGCTGGATTGAGATAAGGATGGTGCCCCTCAGAAAAAATTTCAGGCCCCAATGTGTTTTGGATTAATATCTAAAACCTTTAGGAACAGGTTTTAATAGGTAGGTAGAGAGAATAATTCTTCACTTTATGTGACATACCAGATTAGGTCTTAGGTTCATACAAACCGACAAATTTTACCAACGGGCATTAACATTTATACGTGTGTAGTTCTCTATAATTACTTTGCCAATCATCCTTCCAAAAGACAAATAAGGAGTCTACCATAATTGGACACAGAGTTCAACTATGGGTAAGTTGATCTGTATCCAGATCTATAGCTGTACACAAATATCTTAAAATAATGGGTAGACACAAATATACAAAAGAACCAGACAATATATTTCGCAGTCGCTGTTGCGTCGGAGAGTGCCTAGGTCGCTGGCGGCGTTATTGTTACTTCGCTGTTTGCCAATGCTTCACTGCCCCAGGTATGCGCCAGCCCTATGGTTTCCTGACAACTCGACTAGACATGACGGCAACTCCTCGAAGGGTCGAAGGTTGTGACTTTCGATAAAATGCAATAAACCCTAATAATAAATAAAATTTATTATTATTATTTCTTTATTGGGAAACCAACAGTGCTACATTCAACTTAAAATATGAACAATTACAGGTTTCCACATTAAATCTAAAAATATAAGTATCTATCAACTATAGCGCGGTTCAATGTAAATAAAGAATATAGTCAGTAGTTTCGAAATGTTGATCTTATCACAGGATACCAGCTAGAATTTTTACTTTTCGGTTGTCCCCTCCTAAATTGGTCTCTGCGCCATGAAATTGAGTTCACAGAATTAAATCTGAAGTTTGCTGCAGAAGCGTCAGCGAGAGCTAATTAATGTATTATTTGCATTAAGCTGGATTATTCTCAGGATAGTCTTACCGGAGTCAGGAGTTCAGTTTCATATAATTGTACTTTCATTGCCTTATTATAGAGTTCAAAGTTACTGATTGATTTAAGTGATGAGCAGCTTTGTTGCAAATTTCGGAAAACTGGAATGAACAAAATGTCTTAAATTTCTGAAATTGACCAGGCTGTATAACAAGGTCTATGATTCTAGATTATTAGATTGTTTTTGTTTTTTGTTTGTCACTGTTAGTCAAGACGTGAGAGATTTTTGGTTGGAAAATTTTCATGTTGATCTGTACTGGTTTTTTATAATAAGCGTGATCTCAATGGCAAGATTGCCTTTAATTTGACTTTGATTGACTGCCTCCGTGGTCTAATGGTTATGAGCTCGGCTCTTGACACGGAGGTCGTGGGTTCGATTCCCACGGGGGACACGTAGTGATTTGTCACTTTGTGCGTTTTTCCCCAGTTGGATAGGACATTGCAGGCTGAATCACCTGATGGTCTGAAAAGAAAGATGATTTCTTGCTTCGGATGGTACGTTAAGCCGTTGGTCCCGGCTACTATCTCTGGTGGTTGAAGTCGTTACATAAAAACCACGTCAGAGGCCGTAAGGCGGTCTGAAAAAACTCTGACACCAGGTCTTGCTGCCCACACGAGCAAGAATGGCAAGATATTTTATTATTACTGTTGTCAAGCGGAATTACCATCTACCTACCAGGGTCTAAGACCGACCGGTCGAATAATTAGAAAAAAAAGCTCCTATGTTAGAATCGCCCAAAATTAAAATCCATACTTGTGTACAGTTTAGGAACTTGTCTGATTATAAACCATTAGTATTTATTATAAATAAAGAGATTTTCGCCCACAAAATATTACTAAGGAAAGGCTAACCCATAATCACTCGATACCATCCCCATGGGAAAAAAGGTGCGGTTCCTCTAAGCCGAAAACCACACAACATCTGTAATACAAATATATCTAACACAACCCAGCCGCGTTACATAATTCGTAACTAAAATTTACTACAGCAAATGGCAAAACAGAATCCGCAGAAACCAACATAAATATTCCATTAAACCAAACCCAGTATTTCACTTACGACTCGAAACTCGAGAAAATCCATTCTAGAAAATTCCAAACAAATTCATATACGTCGATAGCACGCCCATTTTGAGTTGTCGGGTCATCTATCAACAAAATGTACGATGTAGCTCGTTTTCGCTCCTAACCTAGTGCCCCTATTTCAAATTCTAATCTGCATACAGCTAGTGAAGTATTGGCCTACAGTGACAAATTATGTTCTGTGAAAACCTCCAAACTTGGCCTGTTTTATCAAAATCAGGGTTCGAAAAAATCCGATTTTTATAATAAATATCAAAAATTTGATTTTTTGATATATATCCGATATATATCTGATATATATCCAGGCTAAGAAAACGAAGCGAATTTCATTCTATAAACACTTAAAAATGTGAAAGGAATTTGTAAAATAATACAAGTGTCGAAATACCAAATTAATTATTAAAAAAAAGTAACAATGTTATTTCATAATATGAAGTTAAGGTTTGAATTTCAATAAAAAGCTAGCCGTACTGGTAAGTTAAAGGGGATTTCCCCTACTTTAAATGAGGTTGCCATTTTGGAAACACTCTAAATTATTCTGAATTGTAGTTTTTCGCTACGTGTTGCCAGGGTAAACATTAATCTACAAAATTTGTAGTTCAGAAGATAGGAAAAAATCAATTGATATATATCAAGATAAAAATCAATTGATATATATCGTGATATATATCATGATATATATCCGCTGATATAATTATATCCGCGAACCCTGATAAAAATACGTACTCAATCCTGTTTACGGGAATCTCCACATATTCTGGGCCTTAGCCCAATCAGTCATCGGCCAGAAAGCTATAAAGGAATCAGAAAATCTTTTCGTCCTTATTTGAAATCAAGTATAGGTGCAAAGTTAGTCAGTTTTATGCTCACTGGTCGTGATAATAAAGATCACTGGAACGAAATGAGCTCAAGATAATGCTTTATGTCTTTTACGTGGTTTAAAAAGCCTTTAGACTCGGTCGTTTTGTTACCATTTCCATCAGGGATATTTTGTGTCATCTTATTGTTAATGTTTTACTAAGTAATTTTTTTATTCACATTTATCTAAGCTTTTTATTTTGGAAACCAGATAAAAATAACACAAATATAGACCACCCATGGATGGTGATTCGAACCAAGGACCTCTAGTTTGGATAGTTAATCATTTCATTTTCATATACTGTTGGCAATACCGACATAAAATTTAGTAATTTAAAAAGTAGTATTTCAGTTTCCGCCTTCCATATTGGTACGGTGCTTGAGCGTGTAACTAACTCTGATGTAAAAATCACTAAAATAAACCTCCAGTGCTGCAAACAAGACTTTCCTTTACATCGAACCACTCCTGCCAACAGAAAAACTACAGTCCACTAAAACCTCTCCAGCGGAGCCGAATAAAACACCGGTAGGCCATGTTCCCTTCATATACAGTAGGGTGTAAGTGACAGCCTAGCATATACTGAAACTGTGAACTCAGACCATCAAGCTGAACAACTTTCACTGTGGAGCCTACCTCAGGAAACGCGAAAGAAAATCAGCTGACTCATACAAAACTGCTGTACCTACCCAACTCAAATGTATAGGACAGTCGATTTTTTTTCGCGTTTCCTGAGGTAGGCTCCATAATAAAAGTTGTTTAGTTCTATGGTCTGAGTTCACCGTTTCAGTATTTGCTAGGCTGTCACTTACACCCTGTATAACGCTCACAGGCATATAATTTGTTCTGAAGTGATATTATTGAATCGTGAGATTCGAAGTCATGATCGAATGAATATACAAACTCCATTCGTCTTCATTTTCTACTGCTGATTTCAACGCGTGACTTTCAAAAATCGCACTCGTGATCTCAAATGTAAGCCACTAGGCTTTTTATTACGGAAACCAAACAGCAACAACAACGAAACAAACATAACATCCATGACCGAACCGGTATTCAAACCCAGGACCTCTGGTTTAGAAGTCCAGTGTGGTAACCATCACACCAACCGGGCCGTCAACTTTACAATATTTGTTTCATCACGAGTTATAATGGAAACAAAATTTCTGATTATACAATCTAACAGCACTGTAATAGCCCGAATCTGTATAAAATACTAACCGTTCCAAGAAATTTAGCCAATATTATTGTAACGAAAGGGAAATGGAATATAGGAGATCAGTACAAATCCAGCCATGGACAATGACGAACATTTGCCTAGATACATCATGTGTAAAGCCACAAATGCCGCGGCCAGCTTACATGCTACACACTGCGGTTGAGAATAACGAGCTTAGGAAAACCTGGAAGCAATAACCACACATTTCTTGTTCTTATTCACACTACAGCCACAGGTCCGGCACTCTGAAGAACGTTTTTGAATTTAGAAATGGCGTCTGCACGTGCGCACTTTGTGCAAACCGTCCATGACATTGCGTGTAGGGTTGAAAGCCACGCTTTGCATTTAACGTCATTGACATTTCAATACTTTTAATTGTTCGTTCTTTTATTAAAAATAGTATTTGAGCTAAAGAATTATTGAAAGCGTTATTTTTCAACGTTTTTTATGCACTGAAAAAACACAATTTTATATAGTAAAATCCAACGGGTGCGCGCGGCTGACTGCATTCCCTTGCTCGGCTTCCCTCATGTTTCCCAGAAAGTGTGAGGTGAGGAGGGGTATCTAAAATCAGAGGGGGCGGGGAGTGGCCGTTCTGTATATAGAACTATATACTATTACCTATTCTGTGCTATAGCTCAAAATCGACGGACCATTGACTGGGTATGACATAGCCCAAACAGTTGCTTAACTTTAGTCACTCAGGGCGGGGTACATTGCTTGCAAAACCGATGACCGATGGAGTCAAAGAGTTCTGGAATTGCGTCCGCGTACCTGAAAGCACAGCGTAGGTAGACCCTCCATGGTAGACCAAAGAACTGGTGGCGGGAAACCGCTGGATGACGTAAGCACAAGACCAGTCGTTGTGGTGACCCTTGGGGGAGGAATGTGCCCAGCTGTGGGCGTCTATAGGCTGAGGTGATTGACTGAGTAAGAAATGAAATGGCAAATATGTGATGTGATTGTAAAGGTACGATTGAGTTCAATTAACATGAATCTTGAATGACTCAGGGTTAACTTTTTAACCTTTTCATCACGAACAATTTCAATACGTAAACTCAAATCATCAGCCTTTTGCTATATTTATAACAGACCATCGTAATATATGCCACAATTCAGAATAGACAGACATGAGTCACGTTGCGAATTTGGTCATGAGCGGCTGTGTGTCGTCCACGTTCAGGATTACCGCGACGCTCCGCCATCTCATCTCAAATGTGTTTTTACTCATAAAACAATCCTTAAGATTGCGATACACTCTCAAATTACTTGACATTGGCAGAACTGCAGTGTTAAGCGTAAGCAATCAAACATTATTTAAAAATAAAACGAGGCCGTCATTTCACTATATCAGCAATTTGGCTGATAATATTTCCAGATAATGTCACATTATGTTCCTCATGTTCCTTCATATTCTTCATTTTCTCCAACAATATGTACCACGTCCTCTTCGACCTCTGTCCCTGACTTTGATTGATGTCCATGGACTTAGCAGAGACTGCGACTGTTGCCCTCACGGGATTTTGTGACCATAAACTAGCCATGAATCTTGAATGATGAGTACGTATCGATCCTAATGCTGTGGCCTGTGATTGAATAGCTGTCAAACGTCACAATTGGCGATTTATTAGGCTTGTTGATGCGATTTGAGTGTACACGGCAGACTGATATGAATAGAGAAGGAATGAAAGTGTCAGTCTGCTTTATGATCAATTATTGAATTCCACCTTGTGTTCAGGGCTTAAAGTGCATTTTAGCTGCGACATTAGTTATTGTTAATGAGTTTATTCCTATAGCTTTAGACCTCGTAAAAGGTACCAATTTTTTTCTCGTTTTACTTATTATCTTTACCAAGATGTTAAGTGGATACTTTTCTTATTCTTCTACTGTACTGCTCTAGATTCCTTTTCCGTTAATTGTTATTAATTAACTGCACCTCTACATCAAAGAATAACTTGTATATTGTACTACATCAAAGATTGAAAATTTTAATTGGTGTTTACTCTTCGGCAACAATGCTGGCGCGTGTATTGATTTTTTCGTTTAATATTTTACTTTTTTATTGGTATAGGATCCTTTTTAACTTGCTGATGGATTTTAAGGGGATATAATTCGGAGCACGCTCCATACAAACGTACTATGGTGATATTTTCAATACTAACCAATTAAAGTCCATGAAATTTTGCAGAAACAATCTAGAAACAGATCTCTATGCTTGTATGGAGTCAGATTTTCGTTAAAATTTACAGTTTCAATGCTAGGATTAATTACAAATTTGTATGGAAATCTTTGAGGCACGGTAACTTTAAAACTATAAATTTAACGAAAATCTGACTCCATACAAGCATAGAGATTTGTTTCTAGATTGTTTTTGCAAAATTTTATTGACTTTAATTTGTTGGTATTGAAAATATCACCATAGTACGTTTGTATGGAGCGCGCTCCGAATTATATCCTCTTAAGACCCTGAGAAAAAGTTAAGAAACATGTTGTAAGTTTACTTACGGAATATTAGACAAGTTAGTCCAATTACACTAGTTAAGTTTCATACATTTTGCTTACAACACTATAATTTAAGCAACCACTAAAGTACTAACAACTAAAAACAAAACTAATTCGGGCTTCTTCCAGCAAAGTTGTAATTGCTAGGAAGTACGAGTACCACGAAGGGAATGAGCAGAGACCATAACAATATTTAATATTTAAAAGTTTCAAGAAGTTAGGAAATAGTAGCCTTGCTATTTCGAAAAAAATTCTATTGTCCTGAACAATACAACATGAATACTTTATCGGATGCCTTACAGGTTATCATCAGCCTATAAAGATCACACTGCACGGCACAGGCCTACTCTCAAGAAGGGTGTATGGGCATCATTCCAACACATACGGATTTGCAGACTTCGCATAGGTACGCATCAGAATTTCATCTTCAGCATAATATGCAGGTTTCCTCTCCATGTGTTCCTTCACCGTTTGAGAGCGGTAGGTATTAAGTACACGTATGAGTTAGAAATGCATTACAGTGTGAATACGTAATTATTTACAAACAATGATGCTAAACCATTTATTCAGAATCGATAACTGAAGCTACTGAATAGACTTTTTTTGCGGGCATAGGACCACCACTGTAACTCTTGTAAACCTAGATCAACAGTGGCGACAACTCATAAAACTAGGCAATGAAGTCCACGGAGACCGAAGGATGACTCTAATCTGTCTTGGAACCCGCAATGAATTTCAAAGAAGGTAGGGAAAATAAATATACGACTTCCCTCCATTTTAAACGGGAGACAGCAATAAGAAAAGCAAGGCTATTAGTAAGCCAACTCTAGAGATAATTTATGGCAAAGTTGAAGACCCTACTGCAAAAGCACCAATTAAATAGCATTACAAAAACAAAAGAATGCCATATACGTGACAAAAGAAGAAGTTATCGATTCTGAAATATTTCGCGTTTTGCATTCATTTGTTAACATTAACACCTTGTAAAAAAAACTAATTTCGACTTCGTTCAACGAACATAGGCGTTGTTACTCGGAAACACAACGCATAGCGTGAAGAGGATGAGCAGAGACTGAAATATTCATAGACAATTAGATCTACACTGAGGTTGAATGTGCTGAAATTTATCTTGGGCGGATTCAGAAAGGCGTGGAGACGGTCGTCAAATAAATATTATACATTTTTTTTTGTGGATGCTAGTTGGAAGATATTTTGGATTTCGTTGGCTTTATTCCTTTCTCACCTGGCGTAGTAGCAGAATAACGTTTTTGGGGAACCTATGGATGTCATTCGTTTTATTTTATTTCGTTGAGGGAGGTGTATTGCCTAACAATGGACCTCTTTATAGATGTTAATAATTAAAGAAAGAAGAATTTCAGTGGGAGCATACATGCTAGTAGCTACCGGTCAACTTTTAAAGCATTGCAATAGTATAAAATAATATTTACACCACAATAGCGACTCCACAGTTTTTCTTTCCGTCCATTGTTAGGGTTCATCTCTTTAATATTCTATGACTCCAATCTATCTAGCTGGCGTATCATTCATTAGTTTCACACGGTAGATCTGTAATTTGAATCACAGCATATACCTACTACATCTAGGCTATTTGCACCTTGTAAATTGTTAACAGACAATGACTGCAACTCTTAAATAAATTAGATATAGGTACACATAGATTGCATTCATGCATATGCTCACGACTATATTCCGCGAGGAGGTAGTCAGAGATATTCTGAAACCTCAGAACATCCACGTTTCACTAGTACCGAAACTCTGTCCAGTGTGATGGGGAGTGAGCCCGTCGCCACTTGTAATGGACAGTGGGTACAATACCAGCCTCGAAATTGAAGTACGCAGGTTTCCTCACGATGTTTTCCTTCACCGAAAAGCCAGTGGTGTTACAAATCGTACATAAATTCCGAAAAACTCATTGGTACGAGTTGGCCTGGACGGGGATCGAACCATCGCCTCCTGCATGGCAGGCAAGGTTACTCGCCACTGGACCACCACGGCTTTTTTGTACACATAGATAGTTTTTTTACACATAGATTGTGTCAAGTAAATGGATCCTGGAGGACACTAGGGCTCAATGGTAGAGGCAAGCCAATAGTCGACATGCTGTCAGAATGTTTTAAGCTGCCCCAATAACCAGTACCACAGTATAAGAAAAAGTATCTTGTACACACCTGTACCAAGGAACTGAAACTATTGAAAGTAAGAGCACTTTCATGAAAAGGAAATATAACAAAATTATAAATATTACCCCATTCGGACTAAGACAAGTGGATTTTTCTTTTCTATAATATATTGTAGAAACGGAAAATCTACTTGTCTGATCGTACCCGAGATGGGATGAGACTACGGTACCAAGTTTTACGACTAAGTCAAAGTAAAAGTCAACATAATTTATTCAATATATGAGCTTGAAGCACACTTATTAAATGTTTTCAATCTATTTTTTGAAGCTACCACCGCGTCGGAACGAGTTAACGCTGCTGTAGAGAAGATAAATAAATAAATATCTTGGTCATTATCACACAAATTATCTAGTCACATTTGAAGTACCAGAATCTAGCCTGGACTTGTGTTATGATGACTAGACAACGATGTAGAATACACATATAGATACAAACATCCATGACTCGGGTACAAATATTCTCACAAATAAATTCATCATACAAATAATTGTCCCTTACGGGATTCGAACCCACGACCCTCGGCACAGCAGGCAGGTTCACTACAGACTGTGCTATCGGTCCGTCAAGATGCGGCCAGAAACTCTACAACATAACACGACTTAATAACTATTACAATATAAATGCTTTAAGGTTATGTATAAAATAATACATAGTCTATTTAATAAAATAATTGATACTATACAGTACTATAACTTAAGCAATCTCATTTTGATCATTTTAATAATCATCAAGCTCTTTCACGATTCTTACTGCCACGATTTTGGTATAGAAACATAGCATAGCATATGCTAACGACTATATTCCCTCAGTGGCTAGTTAGAGATATTCTGAAAACTCAGAATATCCACGTTTCACTAATAGTACCGTAACTTCTATCCAGTCTATGTCTTCTGTCCTGTCTGCGTGTGTTAGTTGTGTGTGTGTGTGTGTGTGTGTGTGTGTGTGTGTGTGTGTGTGTGTGTGTGTGTGTGTGTGTGTGTGTGTGTGTGTGTGTGTATGTGTGTGTCTCAGTTCTGTGCCAGTATAGTGTGTGGTAGAGAAACATACCTAGTTTTATCCCGCAAAAAGCTCAGAATTGATGACAGAAACAAGGTTAGGCGAAGATCTGTTAGTTCAGAAGTGCAACGAACGTGAAACCCATTTTACTAACCAAGTAGTCTAACATTCTTGTCAAGTCAGGACAATTTAATTAGTGACACCAGATGCTGAAACCAAGAAAGCTACGGAATTAATCTGAAACTGCATTTTCTGCAACGACTTTAATCAAAATGTTACAAGGAGGTAAGAAAAAGAAGTTATACATGGCGATATTATTATTTGGGAGGGTTATTGCAAGCTGAGGCTTATAAGCTTATAAAACTGCGACCATTACTGGTCTATGATTGTGCTCACCTCATGCTCACCCATATTTTACACATACCTCCGAAATTGCGATCTTTTTCCTTCACCGCAGTGCTGGTGATAATGGAAAATACAGCGGAACCTAAATTCAGGATAACTGAATGGTATAGGCCAGGAATCGAATCGAACATCGATAAGGGTTGTCCGAAAGGTTTTATTCATCAAGCATAAACAACTTTTACGTACATATGAAAACTTAATAAAACGTTGATTGGCAAATCTCTTCACCACGATCGCAAGTCCAATTCAACGATATCCACAACCAGACTCCCTTCGATATTAAACTTTGTCACAACTAACAAGAATCCTATGAGAAACCTTGATTTTCTTCGTCGCCTTAATTGAATAAGATTCACCAGAAAACAGAAATGTATGAAACTGAATATAATTTTCATACGATTTTGGTATTGATTTTTCATTGCGACACAGACATTAAAAATTTAGATTCCTTGATCAAAACAAGCATAATGTTCAAGCCTAGATATACAGGGTCCTTTTTTATATGGGATAATCAGACTGTTGGTCTGATTATGGAAATTTCTTATATTGTCATGGTTTTTCCTTAGCAGCGTTACATGACTGAGAGAGAAATTACTAATGTTTCGCGAAACAAAGATTTTTTTTTTCTATTGTGTCTTTTTTAGCTAGATTTGATGTTTTGTTGCCAGGTCTTATACAAGGTCTTTTTTAATATGCTGACACTTTTTTAAGGGGATAATCAGACCATGAAACTGAACAACATTCTCTCTATACATTTGGCTTTGCAGTTTTATATGGAACAGCTGATTTTTTTTTCGATATTTCGATGTTGGGGTTACAGAAAGTTTTTAAGTTTGACAGTCTGATCGTCTCCTTAAAAAAGAGTCAGCACACCATTAAGAAGGAACCTATATTCTCAGAGAGGTGAGTCAATGACATTCATAAGATAGCATATTCAAAATATCCAAATACTATTAGTTTTGGTACCCAAACTATCTGGTGTGATAGGACCAAAACAACAACTTAAAAAACCTCAAATCAACACTCCTATCCTGCTATCACGAAAAACACCCCACTACCCATGTCACCTAGTTAATATTTAAAGAGGGCAACACCAATTCTGATGTAAATCTTACTTAAGGGACCCTTGTCCACCTTGTGATTACAACTGGGTCATTTACTTTCGTTTTGATGTAGGTTCTCCCTTTTATATTAACTAGTTTTTGGCCTAAACTAACTGTTCAGGTGATTTGGGAGAGGTCAAGGTTGGGTCAACTCAACGTGGGAATGCTTCTTCCTAGTTAGTTTATACATAAATAAGAAATAATCCTTGTTCGATTCGAACATAGAGCCAAATTTGATGTATAATATATTATATTGTCATTCATTCTGCAATGTCCATAACGTCTGAATATGGTTAGATATGGATCTTTCTTATATGTGAACTACTTGATATTGTAAAAAACTTCTCCTTTGCAAATTCTAAGGCAGCCTTATGATTGTTAGCTGACCGTTATGATAATATAAATAAAATTGTACCAAGGTATGTCAATGCCATCCTGAACATTGCACCAGTTACTAAGTGTATATCAGTGTTTGCAACTGCCTCCGTGGTCTAATGGTTAAGAGCATTGTGCTCTTGACACGGAGGTCGTGGGTTCTATTCCCACGGGGGACAGTGGTATCTCCCTTTGTGCGTTTTTCCCCAGTTGGTTAGGACATTGCAGGCTGAATCAACTGATTGTCTGAAAAGAAAGATGACTCCGTGCTTCGGATGGCACGTTACGCCGTTGTTCCCGGCTACTATCTCTGGTGGTAGTAGTCGTTACATATAAAACCACGTCAGAGGCCATAAGGCAGTCTGAAAAAACTCTGACACCAGGGCTTGCTGCCCATACGATAAGAAGTGATTGAGAAAATTTGCAGAGAAGTTAAGCTGAGCTTAAGTTTTACCAAGCATCTGTCACTTGGTAGTAGGACTCGTAGGTATCGAGATAAGCACCTAAACTTTGACGCATCGTAACGTAAGCGCTGCGTCGCATCGGACAGAATACCGTCTTGTAACGATGTAATATCAATAACACTTTTGCGTGTATCATCTGACAGCGGGAAAGAAACGAAATGAAATGAATATTTATTTGCTACTAGAGTTTACCCACAACTTTGTCCGTACAAATTAGTATATACCAGATTTAAAACCTATCAGCTGAAAAGAGAAAACAAGCTCTATAATCACTAATCAGCAATAACAGCTTTATCTGAGATAATATAATTTGAATGTTTGCGATACCTACCTAAAGTGTCGCAAACGGGGACAAAGAAGATTTTTAATTGGTTATTGGTTTGTCCCTGCCTTCAATACCTATCTAATAACATTCGACAATTTAAGATAAATATTATAGAGCTTGTTTTTCTCTTTTCAGTTTATAGGTTTTTTATGCATTCGGGCTTATGCTGTAGAAAGAACCTTGGGCCTCCCTTAATAATAAAAAGTACCTATCTAATAAAGAAACAAAATAATTAACCTAAAAATCAACTATCTTTCACCGCGAATACCTCAAACATTTCACGTAGTAAGCAAAGTGTACCCATGTAATATATCCACAGTAAAACTACTGCGTTTAAGCACTTGTTGAATCGGAACCCGGGTCCCGGAGACCAGACTGTAAGTGGATTCACCCGGGAGATTGAAGTCTGATTCGATTACTCAGCTGTCTGGAAAAAAAAAGCAAGAATTTTACCTCCGGGTTACTGCTTCATGTCAAATAATGACTTTCTTTCCTAGTATCGTAAAATGTGTAAAAATATACTGAAGAGATAAGGTATACAATTAAAATTTTAAGTTATCGATTCGTTTTCAGTATAAAAACATATATTGTCTTTTCTCATATTTAAACAATAGCCAAATTTAATTGAAATAGAATTTAAAAAAAACATTAAATTAAAAAATAATTCGATCACCTATTATTTTTTATGTAAAAAAATGTTTGTATGTATGTATGTATATGCTCACGACTATATTCCCCGAGGGGTAGTCAGAGATGTTCTGAAATCTCAGAGCATCCACGTTTCACCAGTAGTACAGAAACTCTTTCCAGTGTGACGGGGGGTGAGCCCGTCGCCACTTATAATGGACAGTGGGTACAATATATGCCACGAAATTGAAGCATGTAGGTTATTTCCTCACGATTTTTCCTTCACAGAAAAGCCAGTGGTGTTACAAATCCAACATAAATTCCGAAAAACTCATTGGGAAGAGTCGGCCTGGACGGGGATCGAACCATCGCCTCCTGCACGGCAGGCAAGGTTACTCGCCACTGGACCACCACGGCTTTTGTTTGTTTTACTTTATAACTCTCTTTAAGATATTTAAGGTCAATTAATGGGTAGGGGACCGCTATGAAAAATGACCATTGATTTTTTATTCCACAATCACTTGCGGTCCCGGACACATTAATTGACTTTATGTATCTAAAATAGAGTTAAAAAGTAAAACAAACATTTGTTTAAATATAAAAATAATAGGTGACCGAATTATTTTTTAATTAGATGTCTGTTTTTAGCGTTGAGGTTTTTTTTATTTGTAATTTAAAGTTATTTCGTAATTTTTAAAATTACTTGAAAACTGCTGAACCGATTTTCATGAAACAAAGCTAAGAACACTATCACAAAAATTAACTTTCTATTAAAAAAACCGCATCATAATCGGTCCACTCGTTTGTGACCTACAGTGCCACAGACAGACAGACCGACAGACAGACCGACAGACAGACCGACAGACAGACAGATAGACAGACAGACCGACATAGGCATCAAACTTATAACACCCCTTTTTTGCGTCGGGGGTTAAAAAATAGACCACAAGACCTTCAAAATAGTCTGGACTTGATAAACGGACTTGAAATTTCTTCAAAAAAATATGTACCTAAGTATTATCAAAAGTTGGTAAGTCAATGATTCTAAAAAAATAATTTCTGTTTACTGAAAAATTTCGTTAAATCTACACTACACATTGATATTTATACACAGGGTGTAAACAAATGCGTTACATACGTTAGGGAAT
Source organism: Agonopterix alstromeriana (assembly GCA_963924505.1). Taxonomy (NCBI): domain Eukaryota; kingdom Metazoa; phylum Arthropoda; class Insecta; order Lepidoptera; family Depressariidae; genus Agonopterix; species Agonopterix alstromeriana. The sequence continues at coordinate 1,806,825 of OZ004680.1, forward strand.
GCTTCGGCAGACTATCAAACTGATCACTTTTATAATGGGACTAATATTAAAATAGCGAAAAAGAAAATTGGTTGCTCCATAGAATATGGCTACTCGACTCGACTAGATTTTCATAAGATTCAATGTTGGTCCCATATGGTAAACGTTGGTAAAAAGTCTGAATCACCTATTTAAGTGTGTAACTTCGGTAACATTTTGACAGTCAAAAATGAGAATAATATATTGTAGAATTTTCCGAGCATCTTTCTGGAGTCCGGGATCGTTGACCTCTCTACCCACAATGATAGCGCAAAAAACAGCAATAGCCGAAGCGCACTAATTAAATAAGATAAGGAGAGACATATAGCCCATTTCGCTCTTAACACGACTTTTTTCAGGAAAAGGCAACGGCACAGAAAAGAGAAATACAGTAAAGCAACTTCATGCAAGCGCTCGAATCGACGCACGTGCACAGATGAGCGCCACATAGGGGATACCGGGTATGGTTGTATCACGGGTTGGTTGTCACAGCGGCCATAAGCTGGCGCCAAACTTGGCCGCAAAGGTGATTTATCCCACTGTGTCACTATAAAGGAGGAAGGAAACAGGTACACTTTAAACACAGCTTTGCAGCCAAGTCTAGTGCTGCGCTCGAATCGACGCACGTGCACAGATGAGCGCCACATAGGGGATACCGGGTATGGTTGTATCACGGGTTGGTTGTCACAGCGGCCATAAGCTGGCGCCAAACTTGGCCGTAAAGGTGATTTATCCCACTGTGTCACTATAAAGGAGGAAGGAAACAGGTACACTTTAAACACAGCTTTGCAGCCAAGTCTAGTGCCCGCTTTATGGCTGCTGTGACAACCAAGCCGTGAGACAACCATACCCGGTTTCCACTACACGGACCGCCTGGTACTACTTCAATACTATTACGCCCCGAAGTACCATAGCGGGCCGTACACAGTACACACGGCGACACATCAAGTTACGCAAAACCGAAATAAACTGGCTGCGCGTAGGTAGAGTAATGTATAACGTCGCGCGGCCAGCTTATGTTTGTTTTGCGTAGCTTGGTGTGTCGCCGTGTGTACACACAGCGATATATCAAGCTATACAAAATAAGCTGGCCGCACGACGTGATACGTTATTGTTTATGCTGGTATTGGTACGCTTATGTCGTCGTGTGCGTGCGTCGTCGATTCGAGCGCTTGCATGAAGATTAATCAAATCAATCATATCAGCCCACATCAACCCACTGCTGGGCATAGGCCTCCTTTTTATTGCGCCACTCCTCACGGTCCCGTGCCAATCTGATCCATGCACGACCCGCAACCCTTACAATGTCGTCTGACCATCGCATCGGTGGTCTACCCACTGACCTTTAAGTTACTATACTGTATATCTCTTTTCTTTGGCAACGGTACGAGCATGGGAGCAAAAATTAAATTTAGGGATGCCTCTCTAAGTGCCTCCTTTTAAGCGACGTAATTAAGAATTTCTCTTCGTTACCTCCGTTCTACTGATTTACTGCTTGAATTATGGGAACACGGCACTTGTTCTTTTTTTCGCTACAAAAAATAATAAAAGAAGCGTCAAAAGCGAGTTGCATTCAATAATAAAGGGTTCCGCAATCTTTCCCAATTTTGTTTAATCAAAATCGAATAATAAGCTCGTTAACAAAATGAGTCTTTCTTAACCCGAAATATGATACAAAGTAATTCAGATGGCCGATTAATTAATGTTTGGTGTGTAAATATTTATTTGGTATTTTCCTTGAATCTTTACTAGGAATAGAATTTGACGACGTTTGTTGCAGATATACGGGATGTATTTATTGACGAAACGAGCTGTGGATCAGAGTTGTGTATTTTCTTTGACGAAGCCTATTGTTGATGTGAGTGATGTGACGAAGCCTGTCGTGGATACACACTTTGTATTTATTGTGATATTATTTAAATAATATCATAATCATCATCTCAGCCGATGGACGTCCACTGCTGGACATAGGCCTCCCCCAAGAATCGCCATAACGACCGGTCCTGCGCTGCCCTCATCCAACGGGTTCCCGCCGCCTTCACCAGGTCGTCGGTCCACCGTGTGGGGGAGGGGGCCTACCCACGCTGCGCTTTCCAGTACGCGGTCGCCACTCGAGAACTTTGCGGCCCCATCGGCCATCGGTTCTGCGAGCAATGTGCCCCGCCCACTGCCACTTTAGTTTAGGAATTCGTTTAAATAATATATGATCTGTTTATTCTTTGCCTTCGTGATTTTAATGTTCCCATAGTGAAATTTGTTCAGTTTGTGATTGTGACACTCCCTGCCCCGAAACAATTTTTACCTCAACCCCTCCTCGGTTGTACGGGAGGGGGTCTTCTCTCACTGGCACTATACATGTGCTAGCATCTAATTTTCAGTGCGAGCTGGTTTGTATGAAGTGTCCAGAGTGTGTCATCAGTCTATATTATATCATACTGCAAGACAAAGCCTCGTCCCAACGAATAAGCCTGAGAGGTCATCCTACTTCCGATTGTAGAATTACTTCTTACTTAAACCCTTTCACAACTTAACCCTAAAAAGACCAAATTATTTTCAGTCCCTATTTAATTTAAAAACGGTTCTTATCACTTAACTCTTTTCTAGAGAATAATTCGGATTCACACTTTACTGGCGAGAATTTTAATGAATAACGTGTTTTTTAATACTTTACACTGAGTAGATACGGTGAATCACCTTAAATTTTTATTAAACTGTATTTAAGGGTATATTTTCGTTCGTGACGTCATCACTTGACATACAATAGAAAAAAATCAGAAACAAGTAGAGTTTTGCAGTTGTCAGAGGACGTCAAGAGATTGAATTTGTTCGACATTTTGTATGGTAATCAGACTGTTTGATTTTTACTAATTTTTTTTCAAGAATATTGTGCTGCGGTGTGGGGCTTAAAGGTGTACTTCAGAGAAACGATTAGTCTCAGGTTTAGACGTATAATGCATGAATATACTCTTACACAATAGCTTATATCTAACTTAAGACTACGTGTGTGTGGGGGGCTATGCACACACTACACCTCCCCCGCTAATTTATAAAAAAAAAATTAAAATATTTTTTTTTTTACATTTGGAATCTTAATACAGCAATGCAACAAACAAATTTTTACTACAATATTCAATCTAATAAAACTTTGCATACAACGGTTAAACAAAATCCTGCTGAATCAGAAATTTAAATCAGACATTTATTGTAATTATTGTTACGTTTTATGAAACTAATTAATGAATTCAATCAAATTACACACCAATTCTTTGTTATTTCAATACATTTTAACCAATCTGATTACTACAATAAACTAAGGTAAATAATATTTAACATAACAGACCTAAGTAGGTAAACAACATTTAAACATTTATGGAGTAAGTAGGTACCTACCTATTTACTTAATTAATATTATTTTACGACGCGTTGTAGACGACACGTTATGAAATTTAAATGTTCAATAAAATTATAGGGTTACCTTTAACAACATTTCTTTGAAAAGAAAACAGATTATGAAGTAAACTACAAAAAAAAATCTGTCACTTCAACTTCACAATTAATCATTTTTCCATTTACAATATGACATCTCCCTTTCACTTAGATCCATTTCAATGTACAACGTATTTATTTATTTCATATTTTTATTTATTATTGGCCAGGCCTGCCTTTCTTTTTATAAAACTTTTATTTATTATATAGTCGACTTTATTTATAACTTGGTACTTTTAAAACGTTTTTAAATCTTATGGGCCATTTTTTAAGACATTTATACATCTCCAACTATTCTCACAGAGAAACCTCGTTTACTGCTATGATCGAATGAAGGATTTGTACCCATTTGTACCATTTTTCTTTTATATTTGATGTCTTTGCATCATAATTATTTAATAGTTCTTTAGGTAAAATACAAAACAAATCCTCCTTCGAACTTCATTCATAATTGAATCCTTTGGTTAACTAGATTTTTAATGGGTAACATTTGGGAGATCAATCCATTTGTTTCCTAAAATCCAATAAATCAAAGTATTCCCCTCTCATTTACTCACTTGAGTGCGTCACTTCCAAAAACTTCCCAAACCTTTCATACATTTAATAACTTGTCATAAAATACCTCTCTAAGTCCATTTCTCCAAAAACCATTTACTTTCCGTTTAATCAATCAAAATACTATTATTCCAAAACATTCTTCCTATTTCGTATCATACTAATAAATAAGTCAAGTCCAGTTTAATCATTTCCGAGTTTATGCATAATCGATAGCTTCTTAAGTTTACTTGTATATTCTCAAAGTTAAAAAAAACAATACCTACTAACATCCAATTCATTCAATTACAAAATTTAAAACTTTAGAAAAGTAGACTGATGCTTCATGTAATATGATAGAATTGTTAACAACACTACCATATATGCTGAGTGCAACCTACCTACATTCCAGTTGCAACTCGTCACGAAGGCATCAAAATACAATCCGTACCGAAATATGGAAACTGTTTCTTTAATAGGTACTTACTTACTTTGTTAGTAATTCTGTTTACTGGGAATGAAATCTAAATTACTCAACTTATATTCTAGTACTGACTTTCTAGAAAATTTTAAGAAATGGTAGTAAAAATGGTAAAACTTTACTAATTACTGTGGTTTTATAAAACGAAAATCTCTTGAATATAATACGAATCTTCTGTAAATTTTCATTATTAATAATATTATAAATGAATTGTATTTAATTTTACGCACTATCGACAAGCTTTCTTCCATACCTAGTATTATAATAGGTATAGCCTTATCAATTAAATTAAGTTCCAAGTTCCTTTCGCACACACTGCAATTTATTCTCTTTGCAATTAAACAAAAGCCTTTTTAACTTTTAATTACGTATTGTGTTATGTCGTCTACAAGCTTATTACATATATGTTTTTAAAATATTAAAATAAAACGTATCCTTCGGTATCGCAAACAACAAAAACTATTTTACCGGAGAAAGAAGAATAGGGTTAGGTACTTAATCTAAATAAGTACAAATAATTTTTTTTTCTCAATAATAATTTGAAATCTATGTTAAAAATTTTTATTTTTTTTTTTATTTTGTAAACTTCTAAAGTTAAACGTAAAAAAAAATTGTTAAAATGTTGTATAATTAAATCGCCATTTGTAAATTTTTTAGGTTAGTTAAAACAAAATGAAACCTGATTTTACCGAAAAAAATTGGCCGAAGGTGCGCTCAAAGACAGGAACATCACCCGGCTGCATCCACCTCCGACACCAACATCTCCCGGCAGCCTGGATGATCTTCACACCTTAACTTGTTCTCTTCTATAATATCTTCATAATTTGAATGTTGTTCTAAATTATTTTCTCTAATAAATTCGTCCGATGTCAACATTTTTTTTTTCTTGATAAAAGTATTAGTTTCCTCAATAATCTGTGCTTCGTTATTTTATTATTATTATTATATATATTTATTAATGAAAGAAACGTTACAATACATTGACAAGATAGTGTAATAAAAACCAATTTAGGTTTATCTATACACTATCGACTCGTCTAGGACGTCTTAATTAACAGCTGGGATAATTAATGACGTACTTACAATATTTAAACCATTACTACAAAAACACTTACTACATAATAGACATTTACAAGAACAGAAAGTAAAAACAAAGACAATTTGAAGAAAACAATATACAAAAGCTTCCAACACGTAGTCTTGTCAGATAACTACAGATCAGAGGTTCGACAGGTATTATGGCAGTAGGTACAAACATTAAGCAGTCCCATTGTGTGCGTTTAGAAACTAGACAAGAATGTGAGTTGAACCGGATCGTTATCTGCATGTATTAGTAGTGGTAAGAAATGCACTGTGTACCTACATGTCATAAAAAACTTAAGCAACACAGACACAACGATCGAGGCCCATCTCACAGGATGTTCCGAAAACGAGCTGTTAGTATGAAAAAATAATAAATTATGTAGGTACCTAAGTCAACAGTCAACACCAATTTGTTAACCGAAGTAAATATAGGTATTTCAACTACCGTTCACCGTTTCCCGTTCTGTTCCTGCCTCTCTCCCTTAGAATCTAGAATTCAAGACTATGATTTTGCAAAAAATAAGTTTTAAGTTTATGTTTAATATTCTTATAGTTAATTTCGTTTATTGTAGCTTTAGGCAAATTGTTTATTAGTTTAGGTATTATGTAATTCATTTTGCACTTGCCATATACGTTATTATATGATGGGACAACTAGTACTGCGTTAGTGACACTGCGCGTTAGTTTTTGATGACTAGTTTTGATTTGAATTTCTTTGTTAAAGAATTGTTCCGAAAGTATTGTATATTTAATTTTTTCGTGAATAGGCATTAACTTACAAATCGAAAAGAGAGCGTGGTAATTGTCTTTATGTGTTTGTCTGATTTTACGTGGTACTATAGTTTTAAGAATTCGTAATTGAAGCTGATAAATTGAGTTTAGGTGTGTTTTACATGTCCGTCCATAGCTGCTAAGTCCGTAGGATATTATCGACTCACCTAGGGCTTTGTAAAGTGATAGCAGGACCCGATAAGGAATGTTATTTTTTACTATAGCGAATTTGGCTAATATGGCCCGAAGTTTGTCACATACCAGTTTGATGTGATCCGTCCACTTTAGACGATCATCAATAACGAGACCCAGGTATGTCATTTTATCCACTATATCTAAAGGCCCGCAATCACAAGAGTGCTTACCGTTAGTATGTAGACATCTGTGGTCATGGCCTATGAGAATAGGTGACTGTTTGCTTCTATTTTGAGTGGAACTAATGTACATCAGTTTGGTTTTGCTAATGTTTATAACCAGACCAGCATCATGGGACCACTTTACTAGCATATTGAAATCTTCCTGTAGTTTCTGTAAGGCCACATTTATATCTTTTTCTGCTACCATAAGGCAAGTGTCGTCAGCGAATTGATAGATCTCACATTTTTTGATAACATTTGGAAGACTATTGACATACGTGAGGTAGTGTAGGGGACCAAGGACCGATCCTTGTGCTGTACCTTCGGTAACATGCACCTTATTGCTTAGTTGCTCTCCGATTTTGACGACGTAGGACCTATCTGTCAAATAGTTTCGACACCAGTTCAGTAGATTACCTCGGACACCACAGACATCGAGTTGATCTATTAGTTCGTTGTGTCGTAAAGTGTCGAAGGCTTTGCTGTAGTCTATGAACGCTACAAGAATATGTTTTTTATTATTCAGATGATCGTTTACAGTGTCAGTAAAGGCAGACAACAGTTGCGTAGTATTTTTATGAGGTTGAAAGCCAAATTGTTTTTTCGATAGGATTTTATTTACCTCGTAAAAATCATAAATTTGTTTACATATAAATTTTTCTATAATTTTGTCAATGGTAGGAAGAATTGTGATAGGCCGGTAGTTTTCGTAGTCTCGGTAGCTGCCTTTTTTATGAATCGGTCTTACAATACCTGATTTTAATTCATTAGGATATAGGCTTGTTTTAATACTGGCATTGATTAATTTAGCTATTACCCATGATATTTTTTGTGCTATTGATTTGATGTCTATTGCCCTTATCTTGTCTACACCAGGAGCTTTGTTACTGTTCAAGGTTTTGATTATTGTATGTACTGTATCAGGAGTAGCCTTTTGTAATCGCATTGTCACATTTGCTGGTCTCCTAAATATATTTTTGTCAAGTAAAGGCTTGTTACAGTTAGGTATTATACTTTTGACGCTATTACTAAAGGTTTTAGCGAAGTTATTTGCTATATCTCTCACATTATAATTTTCAAACGTAATTTTAATTTTAATTTCATCATTCTTCAAAAAAATCTTGAATTCTTCTAAACTTCATATTTAAAAATTATATGTATTATATTCTTCTTTCTTCTTGCAAAATAAAAACGTCTTTCTTCTTAAAATAAATAAAATAAAATCTTCTTGCTTCATTTTCCGTGCTCCTTTTTCATAACTTTTTCTTCTTATTATCTGCTATCTGGTACAATCTTGCCAATTTTCTTGCTAAACCATCTGACCAGCACTGCCCAAAGGCAGCCCTGGCAAGGTCGCCATGCGGTGTGGGGCTTAAAGGTGTACTTCAGAGAAACGATTAGTCTCAGGTTTAGACGTATAATGCATGAATATACTCTTACACAATAGCTTATATCTAACTTAAGACTACGTGTGTGTGGGGGGCTATGCACACACTACAGTGCGTTTACGACTCATATCTCAAAAAGTCGATTCATTGTTTTTTTACATTTATATAAACTTTATTTAATGTAAGCTGTATTTTCAACCATGTAACTTAACCCTTCTAAAAATGTTCCTATAGTAACACCTTTTTTAGCAATTTTTCGACAAACAGTGTCTGGATTTTACGCGATTGCTAAAATAAATTATATGAAACATACAAAAACACAATTCATGAATTTGATTTAAATAAAGGCAGGTCTTTTATAATAAATATAAAATACTAGATATGCAATAGCATATCACTGAAAACAATATTATTGAATGTTGGGGTTTTAGAAAACATACCCTTAATAATCATTATTTTGTTATCGTTATTTCTATGAATTTATTTTAAATATTAAAGTTTTCTTCCGTCATTTAAACTGAAAAATATAAATTTTATATTTATAAAGTTTAAGAAATTATTTCGGTATATTCACAAATTGGTTGATAAGTTGCGACGGGATCACCCCCCGTCACACTGGACAGAGTTTCGGTAATACTGTTGAAACGTGGATATTCTGAGGTTTCAGAATATCTCTTGACTACCCCCTCGGGGAATATAATCGTGAGCATATGCACACAATTGATGCCAAATAAAAGGTGGTAGGTAGCAAATGACATTAAAATTACCTACATTTGCTCAAACAAAGTTGTTATAGCTGATTAGTGATTATAGAGCTTGTTTTTCTGTTTTCAGTTAACAAGTTTTTATGCAGTCGGGTTTTTTGTTTTTCTTAATAATTTTGTTTATTCATGAACATTTTGAGCCAAGGAATGAATATCTCAACTCCGGTACGAGCTACGCCATTTTAACTTCATTGGTAGCCGCGACTGTTAAAAAAATTACAATACCCATTTAGTTTTATTTCATATACTAATATTATGGAATAAGTTTCCGACATATTATGTTCAATTTTCAGGCGCAGTAGCAACTTGGTTAATTAATACGTAAGTATTGTGTTAAACAAAAGAGAAATGCTTCATAGCATAGCATATGCTCACGACTATATTCCCCAAGGGGGTAGTCAGAGATGTTCTGTAACCACAGAATATCCACATTTCACCAGTAGTACCGAAACTCTGTCCAGTGTGACGGGGGGTGAGCCCGTCGCCACTTATAATGGACAGTGGAAATGCTTCAATTCGTAGTAAATACGTAGTAAAGTCTAGGTACCTACTAAACCTAGGTAATGTACTTGAGAACATAGTGCTCAACTGACTAACTGTAGATGTCACAGAGTAAAATTTACCAGAAATACCATTTACCTAATTAATGACAACCAACATTCGAAACAGTTCGCAACACGAGTGCGCAGTCTGTCTTTGTAATAAGTTCATGATCAAATTATACAGGGACCTTCTTAATATGCTGACACTTTTTAAGGGGATGATCAGACCACCAAACTGAACAACTTTCTCTATTGGCCAACATCGAAATCGCGAAAAAGAAATCAGCTGTCCCATACATTTGGCTCGAGTAAGTTTGCAGTTTTGTATGGAAGAGCAGACTTTTTTTTCGTGATTTCGATGTTGGTGCCGTAGAGAAAGTTATTCAGTTTGACTTTCTGATCATGTCCTTAAAAAAGTGTAAGCATATTAAGAACTACCCTATATTAGTGTTGCGACAAGTGTGTGTTTTATATAAAATAAAAATACGAAACACAGAGAACTAAGTAAAATTAAATCGAATTCACTCTTCGTGACTTTCAAAACCTACAGTTTTCGATAGCAAGTAAAATGTAGATCAATATGCTGCAAAGATGGTGTTGACGTGAGTTGAATCCGGAGTAGGAAATTTAGGCTAAACAGTAAACAAAGGTCCTTTTGGGTAGTGGTCCTTATGGGAAATGGTCATTTTGGGAGGTGGTCCTTATGGGAAGTGGTCGTTTTGGGAAGTGGCCCTTATGGGAAGAGGTCCTTTTGGGAAATGGTCCTTGTAGAAAGTGGTCAGACGCATCCGTAAATTAAGTACCTATTACTTTACATTTTTCTGTTAACTTGAGAACACGAATTTATACTATTTTACTTCCGTTGGCGCGCTCCATACAAACGAAGTCTGGTTATATTTTCAATACTAACCAATTAAAGTCAATGAAATTTTGCAGAAACAATCTAGAAACAAATCTCTTTGTATGTTGTCCGATTTGCGTTAAAATATACAGTTTCAATGCTAGGATATTAATTTCAGATTTGAGTCGAAATCTTTGAGGCACTGTAACTTTAAAACTATACATTTTAACCAAAATACAAGCACAGATATTTGTTTCTGCAAAATTTCATTGACTTTAATTGGTTAGTATTGAAAATATAACCAGACTTCGTTTGTAAGGAGCGCGCCAACGGCAATATCCATTAAGCAAGATTGCTCATCCATCTATCATCAACGCCATCTATCGAGTCATTGGGAACTATTTTTTTCTTTTTAAGTGGCTTTTGGAAAATTCCTCATAAAACAGAGGAGTGACTGCACTGCATTGTAATTAGCCTATGTCTAAAGCACTACATTCATTGGACTGTAGCAAACGTAATTGCCCAATGCAAATGTTTATGTATCCGGACACAGCGGACTCGGAACGGACCTGTCCATGTTATTTACTGGCTGCATAATTGTATTATCATTTTACAAGGACCACACCACACTGATAAAGCATTTAATTTAATTTCGGTTACAATAGTAGGTACGAATGTTAGCCACTACATGATGTGGACTGTCTACTCTTTTAGGTTGACTATCTTTGACAAAAGCCGTGGTACAGGAGGCGATGGTTCGATCCCCGTATAGGCCGACTCGTACCAATGAGTTTTTCGGAATTTATGTACAATTTGTAACACCACTGGCTTTTCGGTGAAGGAAAAGATCGTGAGGAAATCTGTATGCTTCAATTTCGAGGCATGTATTGTAACTACTGTCCATTATAAGTGGCGATGGGCTCACTCCCCGTCACACTGAACTGAGTTTCGGTACTACTCGTGAAACGTGGATGTTCTGAGGTTTCAGAATATCTCTGACTACCCCCACGGGGAATATAGCCGTGAGCATATGCATGCATCTTTGACAAAACACAAACAATTTACATACATACAGGTAATTTTGTTTATTTTCTTTTCCTAAATATTTTACTATTGATTCGTTTAGAATTTACTACTCGTACATTTTGATTTAAACATTTTTTAAAGAATGCAAATAGAATATAAATACAAAAACTTACGACTTCTTCGCACATTTTAATTTTAACGAGAGATTTTTCTGAAAGCTTATTAAAAAGAAAAAAATTGTTCCAAATAAATAAATATCTTGGACATTGTCACACAAATTATCTAGTCACATTTAAAGTGCCAGAATCTAGCCTGGACTTGTATTATGATGACTAGACAACGATACAGAATACATATATACATAGATACAAACGTCCATGACTCGGGTACAAATATTCATGTTCATCATACAAATATTTGTCCCTTACGGGATTCGAACCCGCGACCCTCGGCACAGCAGGCAGGTTCACTACCGACTGTGCTATCGGGCCGTAAAATGGCTCGATAGATGGCGATGAGGCGAGATGGATGAGGAGCCTTGCAGATAGTGTTTTTAAGTAGAACAGATTTTCGTCAACAAATTCGTCTGACTCAGGCTGAGATTCAGAGACGTTTTTTAAGTCTTAGTTCGAACTCCCGTATGTCAAAATCCATACATTTTCGCCCTACTTAGTTCAAACTAAGACTAAAAAAATCGTCTCTTAATTTTTTTTAGCCAAAATTATTGGCTTTGCATCCAAATTACGTTAAAGTCATCTATCGCAGTATAGTGAATAACGTTTTACTAGCTGTCAGAAAACTCCCCATTGTGATTAAAATTAGTGACTTCGGAAATAATGTCTGTAAAACCAAAAAAAAAAAAACGCGGCGATACGATTAGGTCTCAGCCGATTTTAACACTATTCTGTTTATTTTTTATTTATAATTATGGACTTGCTTGTGCGTTAGCACCGCATTTCCGCCAATGTTAAGTAGTTTATGGGAGTATCTATGCCAATCTCAGGGATTGTTTTTGATGAAAAGAAGAGATTGAGGATTGCGGAGCCTCGTGGCAGGCAAAAACGCGTCGCGCGAACAACACGCGAGACAAGTGCTCGGGTCAGAACCTGCAACGTGACTACACACGATTCTGTTATCGCGACACGAAGAATCGCGTGTCTAGATGACATCATGTCTAAGCAGAAGTTGTTTTATAATATCGGTCAATCTAAATTAAAAGGGACCTTCCGCTGGTGTGACTTACGCACTTTCTCAAAACATCTACGGAAGAATAGGGGAGTTGACTAAATAAAATATATTTTACTTTTAACTGCTCAGTAAATAAACCGTTTGAAAATAACGCTAAACTCATATTTTCAGTAATGCTGTTGCTTGAATACTATTTTTAATAACTGGATCAACTATAAAAGTATCAAAACGACGACGAAAAACAATGACGTCACTATTCAATTTTTAGTACAATATTTCATACAAAGCACGCATTTTGACGTTTGATAAAGAGTCGTTAATTTGACTAGTTGCAAACTCGCGGATTAATCACCTATTTATTTTTAGGATGAGGGTACTTTTAGGTTGGATGCGTAACGTACAGGGTAAACTTAATCATGAACATAGGAGTTTCAGAGCCACTGACATTGATATGGATACTATCTGGACAAACCACGAAAATGAACATATTAATATGAAATTAATATTAATTAAAATCTGACAGAGATACATCACAAGGATACTTTGAGAAATAAAGTTAACAGAGTGTAAAATTAAATGCGTTATACAGGGTCCAACTTAATTTGCTGACACTTTTTTAAGGAGATGATCAGACCATCAAACTGAACAACTTTCACTATTGGACCAACATCGAAATCGCGAAAAAAAAATCTACTGTCCCATACAATTGGCTAAAGTAGGTTTGCAGTTTTGTATGGAGCAATTGATTTTTTTTTTCACGATTTAGATGTTGGTCCCATAGAGAAAGTTGTTCAGTTTGATGGTCTGATCATCCCTTGAAAAAAGTGTCAACATATTAAGAAGGACCCTGTATATAAAATAGGGTTTTATATACAGGGTCCTTCTTAATATGTTGACACTTTTTTCAAGGGATGATAAAATAGGGTTTTATATACAGGGTCCTTCTTAATATGTTGACACTTTTTTCAAGGGATGATCAGACCATCAAACTGAACAACTTTCTCTATGGGACCAACATCTAAATCGTGAAAAAAAAAATCAATTGCTCCATAGGGTTTTATATACAGGGTCCTTCTTAATATGTTGACACTTTTTTCAAGACTTAGACCATAAAACTGAACAACTTTGAATATGGAGCTATATATCTATGAGAGGCGTGACGCCTCTTTCCCAGTTGGGTAGGCAGAGACCAGAGGGCGCCATCTACTACGATCCTTACATACCTCATGCACATCCATACATCTATTCCTCTGGCTTTCATAGAGGCCATATGGAGCTATAGATCAAAAATAGAAATCTCGAAAAATATCTGCCGTACCCTAAGAGGAAGGATCTCCATAGAGTCCGCATAAATTCACGATTGTAGTTGGTCTCTTTTGTCTTATGACGTATCTTTAATAGTAGAAGGAGATGGAACTATGGATATTTGTTTATGCGGCTGTCCACTTTTTTTTGAGCTAGTGTGTGTGAAAAGTGACCGTAAACATAAGGCCATATGTCACTTGGTGTCTTTTGTCCATACTACTTGACACCACACACTCAAACCTAAACGTAAAAAAAGTGGACACTTTACAATTGGTATGGCTCACTCTAGTCTTAAAGAGAGATCCTTCCTCTTAGGCCGTACCCTATTAAATGTCAATAGCTAATCGATTAAAATATATGAAACAGCTGATTTTTTTCTCGATATCAAATTTGTTCTCATTTGGTTCAGTTTAATGGCTGAAGCACCCCGTAAAGTTTACACCCTGTATAATACGGAATGTAAAGTTATAACGAACAGGTTAACAAGTACTACAATAACTTTTGTAGCTAAGTTTTAAAACTAGTACCTAACTGTGAGAGCGAAACTCCTAAACAAACACGCTTCGAAACGAGTTGTCATTGTAAAGAAGATGCGACCAGAAACTACAACACAACACTTGTTATAAACTATTACAATATAAGTTATTATACTTAGAGACCGGATTACAATGTTGAAGTGGAGAAGACATTTGGCTAGAAGAGAAGACGGCTGGTACACCAATGCAATATCGGAATGGTGGCCAAGAGGAAGGAGGTCCGTGGGTAGACCACCGATGCGATGGTCAGACGACTTTGTAAGGGTTGCGGGTCGGGCATGGATCAGGTTGGCACAGGACTGTGAGGAGTGGCGCAATAAAAAGGAGGCCTATGCCCAGCAACGGGTTGATGTGGGCTGATTTGATTGATTGAAGTTTATGGGTATATTTGAATACAATAATACATACACTTATATATGGTGCAACGTAATATGCTGACGATATTTTAAGGGGATGATCGGACTAGACTGAACAACTTTATATCTGGAACAAATGCGAAAAAAATTTTTTTGATCCATTCCATACATTTGGGTCGAGAAGGATTACAGTTTTTTATGAAACAACTGATTTGTTTTTCGCGTTTTCTGTGTTGAGAAGAGAAAGTTGTTCAGTTAGTTATATTAAGTTGCATCCTGTGTACAGGCATATTCAATTAAGTAATTAATTTATTACTAAAAATACAGTATTGAAATAATTCGAATAAATAATAAAGCAAGTAATATTAATTAAAGTTTCAAAAATAATGATCTAAAATATCTAGATAAAGGTATCAAAAGATATATTAAAAAATTCACAACCATGACACGAAATTAAAAAAATGTTATGAATGAAAATAAAGTTGTTCAAAATTTAAAAATGTCAGTTAATTTGTTACAATTCCATAAGTTCATTCGAGCAATAATTATATTCCGATGCGACTCGATGAGCGATTGTGGCCCGATAAATAAATCCAATTAAAATGGCAATACTTTGCAAAGATAAACAAAAAACAGATGCGACAAACGAGACGAGAAAAGAGAAATTAAAATTTCCGACGTTTTTAATTAGCGAGAACAGAATTCTGACACCGTTTTTATTACTGTTGATTTCGAGATAACTGGTCTTGCGAAGAGGAGCTAAAATTTATTTTCGAATAACCGGTGAATACACACGGCGACATATCAAGCTGGATAAAACCAAAATAAGCTGGCCTCGCGTATGTTGAATCACGTATATCGTCGCGTGACCAGCTTATGATGGTTATGTATAGCTTGACGTGTACCTGTGTATATATTTTAAATGAAATCACTTACGTCTGTCCTTTTATTAAAGGCATAGCATTGCTATTTTTTCTTTATTATTTTTTCTTTTTCTTTGCAATGAGACTTCTTTTTTGAAAGAGCCGCTAGCCCTCATCACCGAGGAATACCTAGGCTGAGGGCCAGAGTGCTATAGCTATGTAAATACAATAAGTTTATTGCAAAAATTTTTATTTTGCATTTTTCATTTGACCAATATCATATTTGACCAAAATCGATCAACCTGTCTTAATATGCTGACGGTTCTTGCAGGAGATAATCATACCACGAAACTGAACAACTTTCTCTATGGCATTGAAATCGGGAAAAAAAATCTTATGTATTTGGATAACGTCAAAAATTTCCTATTTTTATTAAAATTATACACTCCTCCTAGCTTCTATCTCTATCATGTAAAGTCTTTACCTAAAATGTTCCCAGTAGGATAAAATTTTCCCATGTTATTTTCCAGCAAAATAACGAGAGCATTTTTTAAAAATAGGTAAAGGATAACTACCCTATCATCCTTGGTTAGTATTCATCCCTTACAACCGAGTCGCTTGACCGACTCCCACGATTTCTATACATTTACACGCGCCCTGAATATTTAATATAACAAAGTGAAAAATGACGCAACTTTTATAAATATCTTAAGTTTTTGAAGCAAATGAAAGTTGTTCAATAGGCTGTTTCCAAGAAGAATTTCTGAATGCAATGAATTACCGATATCAGTTAACTATGAAATGAGATATCGATACGAGACAAGACAACAATTGAAAAAGGAATTCCCATTTTCATTCTCGCTAAAAACATGGATCTAACAAATATGCAACAACAATTAATGTGTCGGGGACCGGGATATTGTAAAAATCTATGGTCATTTCGTAGCGGTCCCCGACACATTAGTTGACCTAAAATATCTTAAAGAGATTTAAGAAGTAAAACATACATTTGCTTACATGAAAAATAATAGGTTACCGAATTATTTTGTACTTTTTAAATGTCTGTTTTTACACATATCTTTCTCACAATCCATTAATTTTTTCATTTCATCTCATTATGCAGTCATCCACATTTTATTTACTTGTCCGTAGAAATTAAACCTTGTCGAATTTCCGCCTTCTCAAAGTATAATTGTCAAAGTTCAGACTTTCCAAGTAACGTCTGTTGAAATTTAATCCGACAGTCAACAGTTTTAGTTAAAACGACTTAATTACTGCAACACTAGTGACAAGTCAAATAAATCTGTTGGATTTATTCGGGAATCTCGATTAAATTTAATTCAATTAGTAGATACAAATCACGCAGTCAAGCCGGCGTGTAGTCAATTAATTGCCATGGAAATCCCTCAGTATTTAACCAAAACAGTTTTTAATTTGCTTTGCATTCAGACAAAATAATTTGGCTTTTATTTATAGTCTAATTATTGTAATATTTGTGATTTATGTCACTTGATGTGATTACAATTAATTATTTGATACAGAGTCGAATTGAGGTATCTTAATTTAATAATGTGTTACATTATCATTAGCATCCTTTTAAACTAAGAGTCTACCCATCAAACTGAACAACTTTTACCGTAGGAGCAATAAATAAATCTGCTGTTGCATACATATGAGTCGAGTAGGCATTGCGGTTTAGTATGGAACTGACTGACTCTTTCTTTTTTCTACGATCGGTTTGCTCCCATAGTAAAAGTTGTTCAGTTTGATGGGTAGACTCTTAGTTCAAAAGTATGCTAATGATATTCATTTCACCCGTGTGAACAACTTTCTATATAGGACCAACATTGATAAAGCGAAAAAAAATCCATTCCATACATTTGGGTCGAGTAGGTTTGCACTTTTGTATGGAACAGCTGATTTTTTATTCGCAATTTAGAATTTGGTACCTTAGAGAAAGTTGTTCAGTTTGATGATCTGATAATACCCTTAAAAACAGTCCGCGTATACGGAAGGACCTATAGGTAATAAAGTCCCCGCCGCGTCTTCTGTCGTCCTTTCTGCCTGTCTGGGAAAATCTCAGAAATTACTGTCGAAATTTTGATACGGTTTTCACTAATAAATAGATTGATTCACAAGAAAGTTTTCTGTTATTTGTGGTACACGTGCATTTACCAGTAATTTACCAGTTCTAATTTTTCTTACCCAAACAATCTTTGTTTTAATATCAACTTTAACCCGTCCCAAAGTAAACCGAGCACGGAAAATAAAACGGTCTGACACAAATAGCATTCAACATTCACGACCTAAAGGTCACAACTACAGAACTATGGGGGGAAAGTTATGCAAATCAGCCCCGGACAGGCAGCTTACAGCGCCACCTGACGGTTACACCGTATTTACATAAATATTGTAACGCAAGTAGGCAGTTACTGTGGCCGCCATTTTACTTTGTTCCACTGTTAAAGTTAACAAGCTTTTTTATGGTAATTCTTGGGTAAAAAAATTTTTGGCTGGAATTTTTGTGTAAATTGCTAATAAAGAATATTATGTTGGATTGTACATTGAAAATTATGCTTGTGGAGTTAACTAATTGATTATAAGATATTATTTTTTAGAACTGGTAAAACTATGGTTGACATCTCTCATTTTGCCGCAACTCTAGGGTTGCCAGGTTCAAAGAAGTCATTTTTAACCCTTAGAGTTGCGAAGTTGTGGGAAACTGAGAGGTGGTAAACCCTAGTTTATCCAGTTCTTTAAATTGGTGTCCTTCAGATGGCACCTCATTTTTGTCCCAAACAGCCCGGTGGAAAAAATGGTACCATAAATCATTATAGTAAAGGCACTTGCGGCAATATTTTGCTAGGCAACCCAGTAGCGTTGTATGAACCTCTGAATAAACAAACATTCACTTAAATCACATTTCGTTCACCAAACAAATAGGAGCATAATTTTGCGGTCGGATCTCGTACCGTCTCGTAGTGGACAATATTTGGGTGACATTGGGCGAGCGCGTCACGTGTTCATTTTGTGCGCTCCTAAAAGCTTTGTTCTCTGTGGGACCAGAGGAACCGAATTAATACACAGACTTCAAACTATTTAGGTCATTTCCTACTGCTGATTTGAACGAGTGACTTTCAAAAATCGCACTCCAGGAGCGTACAAAATGATCACGTGACGCGCTCGCCAAAATGCCTTCCATAGATTGTGCACTAGCGCGATTGTTCGAAGCTTTACCTCTGTGGGATGCTTATGTGGTTGTCATAAAGTTTGTAACCACCACGAAGGGATTACGGACGGTATTTATTTAAAAAATCATAATGAGTTTTTTTTTAGGTACTTTTGATACTAACATTGTACGTTTAAATTCATGAAAATTTCGTTGAAAATCTACTTAAAATAGGTTGCAAATTTTAACCAAGACATTAAAGAGCCTATTTCACTAGCAAACTTAGAGGGCTTTTAAACTAAACTTTATTAATTCAATTAATTTAGAAAGCTTAGCATTTATTTCCATAAAATTGTTAAAAACTTGCTTTTAGTGTCTCTTAAAGGTGAGCGCATATTAGGGCGGGCTGCGGTGCGATAATCCGCCCAAATAGCTTCTACTTATAAAATTTATATGAACTATCGTATACCAGCCAGGGCGAATCGGTTCGCGTTTTTGGGCGGGCGATTTCCGTCCGTGCGATGTGGCTTGCTATGCTCCGATACGGCCCGTCGTAGTGTGCTATTGCTATATCAAGCGGAACTTTTAAAAGTCTGCTATTATAACGTCAAACTCAAATCCGTCAGTGCGTTGCGACCCGGCTCGCTCTAGAGTGCGAATTACGAATTTTCTGCTGCAATGTGGCGCGCCTTAAGAGAAGTTCATTCCGAAAGCTCCGGTGCGCGCTGCATACAAACGAAGTTCTATCCTATTTTCTATTTGTTTTAACTAATTAAAGTCAATGAAATTTTTAGACAGGACCTAGTAACAAATATCTGTGCTTTACATTTGTCCGATTTCCGTTAAAATAAAAAGTTTCAATGCTAGGATTAATTTACGATATTTTGTATGAAAAACTTGAGCTACTTGAGCCAGATGTATGGGACAGCTGTTTTTATTTCGTGATTTCGATGTTGGTCGCATAGAGAAAGTTTTTCAGTTTGACGGTCTGATCATCCCCTTAAAAAAATGTCAGCATATTAAGTTGGACCCTATATGTTTGTCGGAGAAATGTAAAGCAATATTGGTTTCTAGACCGTGTCTAAAAAGTTTCATTGACTTTATGAAATGAAATCTTTATCATTATCTTAAATTGACTCAATTAAACTTCGTTTGTATGGAGCGCGCCAACGGAGCTCAATCGAAGGTTATTAACAACGTTATTAGCCTTTATCCCCTTTTCTCAAAGTCAAAGTAAAAATTTTTTATTCAAAATAATATCACATAGATAACTTTTTGACGTCATGTTTTTGAATCTACCACCGCGTCGGAAGGTGTTCCGTTGTAGAGAAGATGCAGCCAGAAACTCTACAACACACTTCTTTTAAACAAAACAAAATATACAAAGTACGAGTACAATTACATAAATTCAGTATAAAATTACATTCTTTAAAATTAATCCTAAAAATAAGTTCCTTCTTAAAATGCTGACAATTTTTAAAGAGGATTATCAGGCCATCAAACTGACCAACTTTCTCTATGTCACAAACATCGAAATCACGAAAAAAATATCAGCTGCTCCATACAGAACTGCAAACCGACTCTAGCCAAATGTATGGGTCAACTGATTTTTTTTCGCAATTTCGATGTTGGTCCCATAGAGAAAGTTGTTCAGTTTGATGGTCTGATCATCCCCTTAAAAAAGTGTCAGCATATTAAAAAAGACCCTGTATAAGACCTGGCAACAAAACATCAAATCTAGCTAAAAAAGACACAATAGAAAAAAAAATTCTTTGTTTTGCGAAGCATTAGGAATTTCTCTCTCAGTCATGTAACGCTGCTAAGGAAAACCCATAAAAATATAAGAAATTTCCAATATTATGCGCGGACGTGATAGCAGAGGGCGTGGGGAAGTTCTGTGTACACTGGCAGCCGCGAAAAAGTATAAAGTTCTAACTGAAGATCAAAACTTTCCGTCATAATCGAGCTATACTCCATTCAAAATAGCAACGAAATTTTAAGGCTATTTTGCATTACAGAAACAGAGATTTGAAACACTTCCTCTCACTTATTCTTAGAACAGCTTTAGTAACGTCCAAGATATGTCGGATAGTATATGTATCCAATAAATTAATTACATTTGGTAATCAGAATTAGCCAGAAAACTAAATAGGAATCGGAAAATCTCGTCGACCTTATTTGGAATGAAGTATAGGTGCTAATTGGTAAGCTAACTAGTAAATTAATCAAATAACTACTAGGTACATATAGCAATAAATAACCTTTTCACAGTAGATGTAAAATGAAAAATGTTTTCCATGGAAAACGTTAAAAATTTAAATAAATGTCTTAACTACAAATAAATAACCAGACATAACATTATACATTAGACATGACTTTTTTTAAATTACTGTAAACGTTCTGAACTCTTTCGTTGACAAAGTTTAAAATCAGTAATTTTATAAAGTAAATTCATTTACATAGCTTCACCCTGTAGTCGAAACCTTGTAAAGCATAAATTTTATGTTTTTTACACGATTTAATTTTTTGGGTAGGCAGGCAGATTTTGGTAACAAAAAGTATACTTTTCTCGGCCGCCACTGTATAACCAGCGATTCAATGGGCTTAGTGTGTAGCTATTTTCATAAAGGGTATCGCAAGAGGCCTTCATTTGAAATTAGGCCCGCACCTGTTTACCCAAACATCCAGCTTTTTGTTACGTGAGCCTCCGAATGAATACCAAAAACCGGTCAACCTTCTACATGAGGTAAAAAGATTATGGATATAAGACACGATGAAAATTCTTCGCTCTCCTTACTAAATGACGTAACTGATATTTTGTAGGTGTAGGGAACGTGGCCTACCGGTGTTTTATTCGGCTCCAATGGAGAGGTTTTAGTGGACTGTAGTTTTTCTGGTGGCAGGAGTGGTTCGATGTAAAGGAAAGTCATGTTTGCAGCAGAGTTAGTTACAACCACCGTACCAATATGGAAGACGGAAAGAGAAATACCACTTTTTTAATTACTACATATAAATTATTTTTAAATAATGTTTTAACGGCTCTGGATACTAGTCCTTTTGAGCCATTCGTTATTTTTTTCTTTATATTCTTTATTTTGATGATGGGATGATAGATGACGATGAATCTGTGGTCGATTTCGTAAGCTCGCGCGTTGCCGCCAAAATGACCATGTACGATTTAACTTGAACCAAAACTTATGTTCTGTTATCGTATTTATTTGAGATTCCTGTTACGTCGGTCGCTTTACGCAACTATTTGGTACACAATCCGCACGAAATTATGTCACAAATATCACTAAAACCATTTTTTTACGAATTTCAAATAGGACGAAACACAGCAAGAGCAATAGCGCCAAGCAAACTCCTAATTACTACATTGTATGTTGGTGTTGCTAAGAGTAGGTACGTTTATAAAAAGGTTTATGACAACATTTTCTAATAATGCTAAATAAATAAAGGGCGTTGCTACAATAGTACGCTTGAAAAGATGATAGCTGTAGCAACCTTTCTGACCACTCTGTTAAAGATAAAGGTCATGAGTTTATATACCTATGTATGAATATTGAAATGATAAATGAAAATGATCTGCTTTCTTCAAATTCATTCTTTCAATCAAAATCATTTTTTTGTAAATATCTGCAATGTACATACACACCTAGTTTAGAATTGTATTTAAGACTAGCAGCCCGTCCCGGCTTCGCACGGGGTAGAAAATGGTCTATTTTACCAAGGATCCCTAATTTTTTTCAAAATGAAATGTAGCCTATGTCAAATTGGAAGAATGTAGCATTCTATTGGTGAAAGAATTTTTTAAATCGGCCCAGTACTTTTTGAGCCTATTCATTACAAACATACAAAAATAGGTACAAATCTTTCCTCTTTATAATATTAGTGTAGATATACAGGGTCTGTCAGATGTCAGGGTATTTTTTCGCGATTTCGATGTTGGTCCCATAGAGAAAGTTGTTCAGTTTGATGGTCTGAACATCCTCTTAAAAAACTGTCAGCTTAATATAAGTTGGACCTTGTATATTAGAATTAAAGATTTAACAATAAAATGTATCTTATGCGAGCAAATATTAACAACTACGGTTTCATAACATTTTGTCAAAATAAACGAAAAATAAAAAATTTAAACTACAATTTTAATGTTTCCCCAGCTAAGTTAAAGTAAATTCAACACAAAACTGGATAAAAATAAAACAACGAGTTTATTTTACTTCGCGTTAGGTTAGGTTGAATCGCTTGATTTACCTGGTCGTAGATTTTTTATATCGCCACCGACTAGAATGTTCGTATAGGAAAATTAAATTTGCATAGCCCGGTAAAAGGTTGAGTTATGGTGGGGGCGCCTTTATTTTCTTGAAAAAAGATATATTACTTTGGAGTTTGGTGTAACAAGATTATGTATTTTTAAGAAAGCCGTGGTGGTATAGTACCTAGCTAGATTCCTTACCTTCTGTTTAGGTCGATGGTTGAGGGTCGCCTTGAACACAGTCGCTATTATAATAAAATCATCATCAGCCCATCATCGTCCACTGCTGAACATAGGCCTCTCCCATGGTGCGCCACAAAACTCTGTCCTCGGCCTTCCTCATCCAATCGCTCCCCGCTACTTTTTTTAGGTCGTCTGTCCAGCGGGCAGCAGGGGGTCCTACACTACGCCTACCAGTTCGCGGTCTCCACTCTAGAACTCTGACACCCCACCGGTTGTCAGTTCTTCGGCAGATATGACCAGCCCATTGCCACTTCAGCTTGCTAATTTTCTGAGCTATGTCAACCACTTTAGTTCTCTGACGTATCACTTCATTTTTGATGTGATCTCTCAGAGAAACACCGAGCATAGCTCTCTCCATAGCTCGCTGAGCGACCATAATAATGAGCGATTATAATAAGATACCAGAGGATATTCTAAACTTGGTAGACAAAAAGTTTAAAGTCCCATGTTAAGCAAGTCCTCTGTAAAAAAGGCTACTATAAACTCAATGATTATATGAATGACAAAAATGTCTGGTCTTGACAATGTTACACTATGTAATTTAATATTGAATTTATGTAATTGTAATTTGTATATTTTGTTTTGTTTAAAAGAAGTGTGTTGTAGAGTTACTGACCACATCTTCTCTACAACGGAATACCTTCCGAAGCGGTGGTAGAGACAAAAATGACATCAGAAAGCTATCACTGTGATATTATTTTGAATAAAACATTTTGAGATTGAGTTCTAGATGATACTTGTGAAATGGAATGAAAAATAAAAAGTAAATAAGTTATAGCCCGTATAGGATTCAACCACAGGGCAAAGAACTCCTCTCACGAATAAGGGTAAGAGTCCCTCTTAGAGCAGTACTCCACCACGCGGTCTCAGTGCGGATTGGTGGAGGCATAACTTGCTGTTAGATAATTTTCAAGACGTCAATAGGCCTCTGACCTAGATTAACGAACAGTTACATCGTTATCTGACGGAACTATCTGGGACCAACATCCTAACTTCCTACCGAAGCCAAGATGGCACTAGTACCAATGACTTTATTTAAACTAGAGTTAACCCGCAACTTCGTTTGCACAAATTATATAACAGATTTAAATCAGATCATAAGCTATAAAAAGTTTCATCAAAATCGGTTGAGTAGATTTCGCGTGATGCTCGTACAAACAAACACACAAACAGATGGACACAAATTTTAAAAAAGGTTCATTTGGAGTCAGGGTCACCTAAAAACATCAAGTCATCTTTTTTTTGGAAATATCTTCAATGTACGTACAGACACACTTCTGTTACAGTTTTATAATAGTTAAGATTTACAACGCTCGTTTTTCGGTGAAAAGATCTTCGTGAGCGAACCTGCGTACGTTGAAGAAGAAATTCTGATGCGTTTGTTAAGTCTGCGTTCCCAATAAGCATTTAAACAAGCGTTGTCTAACGCCCAATATACAACGTGTTAATGAATAAGCGCAAAACCACATACACCCCAACTGATTTGTAACAAAACAATTAGATTGAAACAATAATTTCATTATTTTGATACTTAAAATGTAAAGATATTTGCATTTTAAGTTTTCAGTCAAAAATGATTTGTTATCATTTCAGCAATGAATGAAAGAGCTAGTGTGCTCGTGGATACATTTTAAGAATCTTGTTTTGGTAGTAAGTAGGGTTGGTGTGCCCATGCGGTGGATTGAGATCGAGTTCAGTAAATTTTAAATTTTACAAACAAATTATTAAATATTTTGTAAAAAATTACCTATTGTGATAACATGATAATTCGATTCTGCTCTCGATTTTAAACAAACTACTTTCTAGTTTTGCGTTAATTCATTAACACGTTATATACAGGGACCTTCTTAATATGCTGACACTTTTTTATGGGGACGATCAGACCATCAAACTGAACAGCTTTCTCTATGGGACCAACACCGAAATCGCGAAAAAAAAATCTGCTCTTCCGTACAAAACTGCAAACCTACTTGAGGCAAATGTAGGGGACAGCTGATTTTTTCGCGATTTTGATGTTGGTCCCATTGAGAAAGTTGTTCAGTTTGATGGTCTGATCGTCCCTATAAAAAAGAGTCAGCATATTAAGAAGGACCCTGTATACCTTCATCATACGGGTAGGCCTGTGCCTCAGCAGCGAGGACGTATATAAGGTTAAAGAGGGGACGTAAATAGGTTTATTAAGACCATTAGGGTTGAGATACATTACCCGACGGCAACCGACGGCGGGTCCATACAAAGACATTTAGTATTGGAAGCCGTCCGCCGTCGTCGTCGCCGCCGCGCTCTCGTGTCGATGACGGACGGCTTCCCATACTAAATGACATTTTTGTATGGGCCCACCGTCGGTCGCCGTCAGTAAATGTGTCTCAACCCTTATCCATTTCCACAAACAAATACCTGCAGGCTTTCCTTAAAAGTTTTGTTATCCCTTAATTGGGCAATTTTGAAATACATTCGCTGTCTAGAATAAAAACACGACAGCAATTACAAACGTATACAAACCTTTTGTATAGGAAAAGAAAATATTTGTTTCCCTCAGCGATACTTAAAATTTCTTATTCGTAGGCTTCCCTATACAAGGTGGAACAAAACACCCTATTGTCATCATCATCATCATCAAACTACACAACATTTATGCAAAATTAAAAATAAACTTTTAAGGGGGTGGTTTAGACCATCAAACTGAACAACTTTCACTATGGGACCAATACAGAAATCATGAAAAAAAAATCTGGTGTTCCATAGGTACTAAACTGCAAATCTACTCGAGCTAAATGTATGCACAGCAGATTTTTTTTTTCACGATTTCGATGTTGGTCCCATAGTGAAAGTTGTTCAGTTTGATGGTGTAAACAACCCCCTTAAAAGTTATATACGTTTATTTTTACTTTTGTACCACCTTGTAGAGACATCATCGAAAAAACATGCTGCTGTCTCATACATTTGAGTCGATTAATTTTGGTTTTTTATTAAACAGCAGATTTTTTTTCTCTATGTTGACTCTCTACATTGAATGTTGTTAAGTTTTTGGTTTTAACTACCCCTGTAAATAAACAACATGTTAATGACTAAGCGCAAAACCTGATCTGATTTATAACAAAATAATTCGGTTGAAACAATAATTTCATTATTTTGGGTTAACATTTAACGTGGATGCTCTGATGTTTCAGAATATCTCTGACTACCCCCTCGTTTAAAGTTATTCGCATTTTAAGGTTTGAGGCAAAAAAGATTTGTGTTCATGGATACATTTTAAGAATCTTGTTTTGGTAGTAAGTAGGATGAGAGTGTCCGAGCGGTGGGTTGATATCGAGTTCAGTAAATTATAAATTTTACAATCTACCTTAATTATTTAATATTTAAAAAAAATATTTCTAAATTGAAACCATGATGATTCGATACTGCTCTCGATCCTAAACAAACTACTTTCTAGTTTTGCGTTAATTCATTAACACGTTGTATAACAATGGTGTTTTGTTACACCCTGTGGAATAAAAATACTATAGCAATAGCAAAATACACGATACTCGAAAAAAACACATTAAGAAACTACAATTTAAAACCAAGTTTAGTTTCTATCTCAATCTAAAAACATATCGTTGTTAACAAAGCTTGTACCCTGATGTAATTGGAACTCTAAAACAACGTCCGTAGTCCTGAACTAAAACATCGAATAAACTTCAAGTCTAAGATCTAGCCTTTCTGTTCGTAGTCTAGACTGAAAACTAGTTAACAAGATCGCGTTTCATTACCTTCAAGAACGATAAGATTGAAAGATGCTTGAATTAAAAGTATTTTCAATGTATTTTCTTTGTTTATGTAATTACATTGAATTCTTCTTATAGTATGGGCAGCATGCCCTGGTGTTAGAGTTTTTTCAGACCGCTTTACGGCCTCTGACGTGGTTTTTATGTAACGACTAATACCACCAGAGATATCTGGGACCAACGGCTTAACGTATCATCCGAAGCAATGAATCATCTTTCTTTTCAGACAATCAGGTGATTCGGCCTGTAAAGTCCTAACCAACTGGGAAAAAACGCACAAAGTGACATATCACTAGGTGTCCCCCGTGGGAATCGAACCCACGATCTCCGTATCAAGAGCCCAATGCTCTTAACCATTAGACCACGGAGGCAGGCACGGAGCACGGTTGCAACATTGCAATAATTAAATGATTCTGAAGAATGTCAGCATTAGTCGCTTGACATCTCGTTGCAACCACGTATTTCGTAAACCACGTATCATCCGAAGCACTGAATCATCTTTCTTTTCAGACAATCATGTGATTCAGCCTGCAATGACGGGTGAAGGCTCTTCGGTAGCTGCTCGACGTGGGTCTTGTGCGTCTTTAAAATCTTCCTTCTCAGTTGTCTCTGCCATTGTACAACTGTGTCTAGCATATCACAGTATCGAAGTATCGGTGAATAGTCATCGATGTATCAATTTTCGTACAATCGAGTTTCGAAATCAAGTAGGTAACCCCTATTTTCCGCGTGCGGTGCGTTGATAATTATTGTGTTCAGTGCGGGTCACCACTATGGCAGGGGCCAGGCGAGGGTAGCGAAGGTAAAATGACGATGCGATAACAGAATAAATTTATATTTTTACTATCCATACAAGCTCAACGAGAAAAAACAATTAACAAATTTTCTTGACCGACATTACTGACAGACGTCGAATTATTTCGTCCAGCGGACCACGAAGGCGGAGAGTCTCCTTGCACACCACAACCTAACCAACTATGGAAACACGCACAAAGTGACATATACCTAACTAGGTGTCATCCGTGGGAATCGAAATCACGACCTCCGTGTCGAGAGTCCAATGCTCTCTGAATAAACTTTACAAATGAAATTTCTTGAAATTCTTTAAATAAAAATTTTACTATATTATTAATTTGATAGCTGTGGTGGTCCAGTTGCGAGTAGCCTTGCCTGCCGTGCAGGAGGCGATGGTTCGATCCTCGTCCAGGCCGACTCGTACCAACGAGTTTTTTTTTTTGGAAATGACTAATACAGCGTTGCTCAGGGAGCAGTTACTGCTTTTTACTGGGGACTATTGGACCACGAAGGGTCTACCGAGCCAAATGAATGAATTTAAGGGGATATAATTCGGAGCGCGCTCCATACAAACGTACTATGGTGATATTTTCAATACTAACCAATTTAAGTCAATGAAATTTTGTTGAAACAATCTTGAAACAAATATGTATGGAGTCAGATTTTCGTTAAAATAAACAGTTTCAATGCTAGGATTAATTTAAGATTTGTATGGAAATCTTTGAGGCACTGTAACTTTAAAACTATACATTTTAACGAAAATCGGACTCTGTAGAAGCATAGAAATTTGTTATTTAGATTGATTCTGAAAAATGTCATTGAGTTTAATTGGTTAGTATTGAAAATATCACCATAGTACGTTTGTATGGAGCGCGCTCCGAATTATATCCTCTTAAGCAACCGACCTAGAGGCACCCAGAGGGGTACGGACCTTGGCATAGGTCGTTGCTGGGGCTACGCGTCGGATTGGGTAGCTGGGATCGGTGAGATTAGTGAAACGTGGATGTTCTATGGTATCAGAATATCTCTGACTACCCCCTTCGGGGAAGAAAGTCGTGAGTGTTGTGGATTCTAGAATAAAAGAAATCGTAAAGTCGTAAAGGGCCAAATTACTAATCAATAAACAATTTTGTTTTGCGTGAGAGTAGACAGTCCTTGGGTAATGACTTATGATGAGATAACGTAAGGGTTCAACCTCATCTGGCAGCACGGAATCACATTTTTTGACTCTACATCCTTTTCTGACGCTCAGGAACGTCATTTACTAGAGCTAGAAAGACAGTCTAAAAATTAAAATATTTATTGTTTTAAATGTTAGTTAGTTGTAGTTTAGAATTGTCCTTCGTCTGCCAATAAACTGTTCACACAGTTTGGCAGAGCGTATTGTGATGTTGATGATGATGTTTCCCTTGTTGGAGTTGACTTACCAACTACTGGACCAAGGGTCCGCGCTCAAAAGTGTCCGAATAAAAAGAGAACGAAAACGTAAAAAAGAGAACGAATTACGCAATAGTCTTCGTTTGATCGGCCGACTACGCGCACGAGTGGGCGCGCGGCGCGCGCCGTGCCCCGATGGGGGAGTGGGACGGAAAAGAATTTCAGCATTTTCAATGTTTTTAGTATTACTACACGTATACTTAGATTTGTATAGTTTAGTCTCGGACACTTTTTTCGATAATTTTGTACTAGACCTGGCGTCCATAGTATTCTAAGTCAATGCTTGTTGGCAATAAAATTTTGCTCATTTCAGATTTCTGATAACTAATTATTATTTTTGACGCTAATGACTAATTGCTATTTGTTTTGACCTTTTTGAGTCAAGTTTATCTTTAGACCTTGGTGAGTCAAGACCCTTTTGCTTTGGTTTGATACGAGTAGTTTTCTACAACGATGTGCCTTTCGGGTTTCAAATTGATACGAAATTTTATTGAAACAAGCTAAAAACCTTTGTGCAATTGCCCGTAATATTTCATAATTCGTCAAACCGATAACTTCTAGATTTAATCTTAAAAACCCCGTCAAGTCACGTATCAACTCGATCCTTTCTCGGGCACTAAGTTAATTCGCCGTATAAATTTTCTATTAATAAGCGGGTTTTGTCCTCGGACGGTTGTTTCTGAAATAAAATGGTAATTTATTCTGCCTATAAGTCTCGGGCGCAAACAGGGCCCTTAACGAGTAGCGTTGAGACCTTCATTTTTCCTTCCAATTTACTGTAATAAATAGAGTGTGCTGCCCCCTTAAGTTGTTTGTTACTTGTGTCGACTTGGAAGGCTTTTTGTGATAATTTTTCAAAAAGGTCTAATCAAAAGTCAAAAGCTTTGGCTCAGTAGGCTTTAGGACTTTAAACAGTTGTGTTAATTTTTTGGTATGGATCCACTATAGAGTCGAAGGTAACTTAGGATCTTAGAGACCTTAGGGTAGGATTGTTCGAATATTAGAGGCCTTGAACAGATGGTGGATGGTTTTCATTGATATTTCTAATCTATAATTTTTTTACGCATGGAAGTGCTACAAGTGTTACAAAAAAAAAACATTTAAAACTTTAAAGGGGGTGGTTTAGACCATCAAACTGAACAACTTTCACTATTGGACCAACATCGAAATCACGAAAAAAAAATCTACTATCCCATACATTATTTTAGGTCGAGTAGATTTGTTGTTTAGTATGAAAATCTGTTTTTGTTTTGTGTGGATATCCTTATAGAAAGGTAGGTACCCGACGCCTTGGGGACGAGCGATGACGGGTTATGCCGGAGTCCTACCGGCTAAAACTTCATGATGTTCCTATTCGTCTTCCTTATTCCTGAGATATACATGGGAACTCCCGCAGGATATGCTCCGCATCCCCAGGTGCGACAACTTTATTATGAAAATCGATGTCGATAAACTACCTGTCGTTCCCATCTCTCATCGAACCTGACCTCTTACCGTCCACCGTTTAACTTAACCACAACACCGAAGAACCTTTAAATAATAAAACAAAAAAGTTTGTCTCCCCCCAAAAACACGTTAAATCTTAATTTTAATTTACCAACTTTCCAAACATTTTCGCCAACTCTTCCCTTTTTGATGCAAATTACTTTAACTTTTGGCGTTTTCATTAAGAAATACGAATTAATGTTCTAGTAGTATAGCGGTTTTTCTTTGATTAGAACCGAAGTGGGTAAAAAATAGATTAAGGTTCGGAATAATTACAGAGGAGCGCTTTGACCCGTCTGTTTTCATGTCAATGAACTTTGTTCGACGTTTTTCACTTCTGCTTTTAAAGTTTCTCTAAATAGGGTAGCTGCCGGATCTTACAAATTGAGATCTTTTTAATAACTTCAAAAATGTGGAAAAAATAAGACTTAATTTTAAGAAGACAGATGGTATATCTGCAATGTTTATTATGAGCAACAAGAAGCCATACGGCTTATTTTACAATGTTAAAGGTGGACTTCCGATGCCAGCGGCCGATGCGACTGACGCACGCGTCTGTTGAGAACAGGACTTTATTGTGGCGATCCTGGGAGCCTATGTCCAGCAGTGGACATTTATTGGCTTCTTATCGTGTGGGCAGCAAGCCTTGGTGTCAGAGTTTTTCACCGCCTCATTCGTTCTTCCGCCGCATTTATTGGCTGAGATAATAATAATAAAATGTTGCTAAATTAAGTGGCGGAAGGAACTCAAAATATGATAAATCCGGTGCTTTAAACCAAATATGCTACAGTTACCAAGCTATCCACTTTCTCAGAGCAGGGATTCATCATTAATTTGATTTAAAAAGAATAACAGATATTGGTAACAGAAAAATCGACTACGTTAGTAAATTGACTTTCTGTTTGTTTATTATTTCGCTTTTAGTAATAGATTTTGCCTCAGCCGAATTTGTCGAAGCATAAGCTGGTGCTCAGATAGTTTAAAATTCCTACCGCTCTAATAAACTAAACAAATTACAATTCAAAACAACACCTGAAACTCCGAAACTGGTAACAAAACTGCCGACAAAGCACGTACAAAACCGGTACGGAACAGTGCTAAACGGGGTTGTCCAAACTAGAACTAAAAAATTGAATTACTCAAAAAAAAAGTAAATAGTTCCCTTTTATTGTTGTTCATTTACAAGCATTCCCTAAAGTATGCGTGTAGTATAAACTGAAGAGGGTAAGAACACTGTCGTTAATTTAAAAATTATCATCATCGTACTGTATCTAAGTAAATCGAACCAATATTAGTGGACGTTTCTCTCCGTTTGAGTTCCAATGCAGGGTACAGCATCCTATCCCGAATAAGCGTGACAGATTTCAAAATACGACTATAAGGATAAAAAATGAGTAATTTAGCATAGCATAGCATATGCTCACGACTATATTCCCCGAGGGGGTAGTCAGAGATATTCTCAAACCTCAGAACATCCACGTTTCACCAGTAGTACAGAAACTCTGTCCAGTGTGACGGGGGGTGAGCCCGTCGCCACATAATGGACAGTGGGTACAATACATGTCTCTAAATTGAAGCATTCAGGTTTCCTCACGATGTTTTCTTCACCGAAAAGCCAGTGGTGTTATAAATCGTACATAAATTCCGAAAAACTCATTGGTACGAGTCGGCCTTGACGGGGATCGAACCATCGCCTCCTGCACGGCAGGCGAGGTTACTCGCCACTGGACCACCTATTAAAAAGCACCAATTAAAGAGTAATTTCAAAGCAAATTAATAAAAATGTGTTTGTAATTTATTCTCTGACAGCAAGTTGACCACTATCTTGCCTCCACCAACACGCACTGGGCCCGCGTGGAGCAGTATGGCTCACTCCCTCTCACCCTTATTCGTGAGAGGAGCCCTTTGCCCTGCAGTGCGATTCTACAGGCTATAACTTGCTTTTAATTTAAAAGTAACCAACGTTTTAAAATTAAAAAATATTCACAGTATTTTTCGGCCGTCGATGCTGAGCTACGAACAGCTCGGTTGAGTTGGAGCGACATCAGGCTTAGGTGAGGGCATGAGGGCGATCTGTACCACCAGGGTACAAACAGCAATAACCTGCCGATATCTTAATTTATATCGGCATGTGAACATATCAGGAGTCGACAACCCTAGCACACAGCAGCAGAAATACCGGTAACGCTGACCCGGCGCACCGCAAACCTGCAAGAGTGCAGTCTGCCTAACTACGTAATAAAATCCGTGGCTAGGACCCGTGGACAGTGCTCGGCGTCAACCAGGATTTGTAGGGAAGATAAGTGAAATGCTGGTCGTTTGTTTTAGGGCATTAAACATAGTAATTGTGCGGTTGAGTTTCTAGTTGAGAAAATACAAAATAATGCTAAAGAAAAGCGGTTGCTTTGGTTAGTGCGAGAATATTTGTCATTCTTAATACGCTGATAGTTTTCTAAGGAGATGATCAGACCATAAAACTGAACAACTTTCTCTATAGGACCAACATCGAAATAGCGAAAAAATGCTAGAGCTTGGCTAGAGCCAAATGTATATGTTTCTTGCTCATTTTCAGCAAGGGTCACCATCTAGGTTGATACGTCATGATACCTGCAGATAATAGGGATCTCCCCTCCCTCCATCTTTAGTTGAAGTGTGACAGCTGCAAAAGAACTGTCCAGCTCGCAGTAATGACTAGTTAATGAACAAGCCGACACGACTTGGAATCGCAAACTCACACAACACGACCGGTAACACGATAAGAATGCTTCGTCACCGTATTTGACGTCCCCGTCGGCGGGGACAGCTAAGACCTCTATACACTCTTTTTCTTTTGGCGTCTACAGAAGGCTAATACCAGGCCGTTTCTCACCGATCCCCGCTACCCATTCCGCCCTGTAACCCAAGCAACGTCTTATGCCGAGGTTCGTACCCATTCTAGGTGCTCCTAGGTTGGGATATTACCCCATATAGATATATTCCCATACAAAATGCTTGGGTCTGAGGTCACTAGCTTATAGTTTATTTACTTTACTGTATAGTATCAATTATTTTATTAAATAGATTATGTATTATTGTATACATAACTTTAGCTTAAGAATTTATATTGTAATAGTTATTAAGTCGTGTTATGTTGTAGAGTTTCTGGCCGCTACTTCTCTACAGCGACAACACGTTCCGACGCGGTGGTAGCTTTAAAAAAGAAATGACGTTTGATAAGTATGCTGTAAGCTCCTATATTGAATAAATTATATTGACTTTGACTTTGACTTTGAAACTGCTGTACCTAACCAACTCAAATGTATAGGACAGCAGATTTTTATTCGCGTTTCCTGAAGTAGGCTCCATAGTGAAAGTTGTTCAGTTTGATGGTCTGAGTTCACTGTTTCAGTATTTCGTTGGCAGTCACTTACACCTGTATTTTTAATACTAACCAATTTTACAAAAACAATCTAGAAACAAATCTCTATGCTTGTATGTTGTCCGATTTTGGTATACAGTTTCAATGCTAGGATTAATTTAAGATTTGTATCGAAATTTTTGAGGCACTGTAACTTTAAATACAGTTTGAACAAAAATCTGATAATATGTAGGGTCCAACTTAATATGCTGACACTTTTTAAGGGGATGATCAGACCGTCAAACTGAACAACTTTCTCTATGGGACAAACATCGAAATCACGAAAAAATAAATCAGCTGTCCTAGACATTTGGCTCAACTAGGTTTGCAGTTTTGTATGGAAGAGCTGTTTTTTTTGTGATTTCGATGTTGGTGCCATAGAGAAAGTTGTTCAGCTGGATAATCTGATCGTCCCCTTAAAAAAGTGTCAGCATATTAAGAAGGACCCTGTATAAGCATAGAGATTAGTTGCTTTTGAAAAATTGTTTCTGAAAAATTTCATTGACTTTAATTGGTTAGTATTGAAAATATAACTAGACTTCATTTGTGCGCACCAACGGTAATGTACCCTTAAGTTCATTCACTGACTTGGTAGATCATAGTGCCGAAATCTGAGTTCATCTGGCGCACCCTGGGTAGTCAGCACAGAACTGGGTTGTAACACTCGAAACAAAAATAAACTGATATCTCCACACTTTCGGCTTTGTAGGGTCAACACGTCTTTCATGGGTCACTGTATACGTTGTTATAATAAAACACCCCGAGTCCATTTTGAATCTTTCCGAAAACATGTTTAAAACTCAAATCAAAAAAGTCCTCTGTAAATGCATATTATAAACTGGATGATTATTTAAATGATCAAAATGATTGGGTCTGAGGTCACTAGCTTATAGTTTATTTACTTTATTTTTTTTATTTTTTTATTATTAGGTTACAGTGAACACTTAGAACAATGAATCCCGCAAAACCAATTGCTCGGTTTGTCTGTGGGAGCTACAATCACACTCAAGCTATTTTAACTTCTTATTTTTGTCTATTTAGGTACATCGAACGTTGCAATACAATAATTGTACCTGTCATTATACATTTTGGTAGTTTCATAGTTTTTAGGTAATGCTATCCAATAGGAATTTCTTTAACAGTCTAGAAAATCTACGCTTATTCGACTCATTCCTAATAATAGATGGTAGACTATTATACAAATAAGGTATGCGTTTACAAAGGCTTCTATCTCCATAATAGTTTGTGACCCCAGGCACAACAAACATGCCCGTAGTCAGGGACCTTGTGCCGTGGCTATGTGATATCAGCGATTTATGGTCTTGACAGCTTGTCTTTGACTTTGACTTTGACTCAGCCTCAGTCACTGTTGACTGGCTAATGTTTCCATGACAGATTGTTATGAGGTATCGCTTAAGCTGACACGAATGAAGAATAATAGCGTATTCAGAACATGAATGTTCCACAGGCAGTGCCTAAACCATGTCCTGTACTGTATTGACAGGTTGTCAGTAGTGTTGCCTAACAATAGCAAAACTATCGATGGTCTATCGATATTATCGTCACCTTGAAAAAATATCGATATCGATATCGTTATTATTTATCGATGGTTTTTACTTTAGAACAAAATTATACTATCGATATTATTGAGTTGCAATAGTAGTAGTAGTTGGTTTTTGTTTTATTACTGACGAAACGTGAGGTGGATTTTAGTTTGGTAAGTTGACGAAGAATGTTGCTGATCTGTGGTACAATTAAAAACTTACTTATTCGATCCTTATATTAGGAATAGTTATGATTAGAATAAGAATAAGGAGATCATAATTTCTTACTGACGTAACACAATAAATTACTTACATAAACTCGTTACTACGTTGGTGATGGTGGCAACGTCGCGATTCATAGATAAACTTAAGAAAAAACTGAAATTTGTCTACAATACAGAACAGTTACGCCGACGTTATACTAGGTTTAAGTTATTCCGGGTTTTTAGTATACATTTTGCTTATTCTTAGTTTATTCTCGGTATAACATTTTATACCACGTTTATTTGTACCACAGTACTTGTTTATCTAAGGTTTTGACGAATTTGTTGTTGCTGATTACCGGCTGTTGTATTATGATTGACGAAGCTTGTGCTGACTGCTTGTTTTGTGTAGACATAAACAAATTATTATGATCAATAAATTTTTAGTAATGGTGTCGATTTTATCGATAGTATGGATACTGTCGATAATACTATCGCTACGGTTGCATCTCAATACTATCGATACTGTATAGATAGTGTTACGAGCGACGGGTTCCGGGATTGGAGTGAAACGCCAAGTCCAAATTTACAGAGTTTATTTGGGTTTCTCTTACTTACGGTTATCCGCGCAGGGATTTCTCTTACACCACTTTTCACTGTTCGCTACGTCACTACTAAAACGCACTACACTGACACTTAACTGTTCGCTTTGCACTTGTCACTATTCTCTTTTTCACTTTCACTTTTGTTTAGCACTTTTCACTGTTAAACTCAATACTGCCCTGTGGCCGCAAACTCGCCGGTTTATATACCCCTTAGAATGTTCTAGACAATTTGAATTTCGATCGTCTTTTCGTTATTTCCTTTGTTCCCTTCCAAACGCTTCTACTCCCTTCTCGAACATTCCTGAACACGACTGTCTTTTCGTTATTTTCTGTTTCTTTCTAAATATTCCTTCTCCCTCTTTCTTCTAGAACATTCCTAAACAACATTAAAATCTAAAAACTATTTTCACCGGGGTGAGGTTTTGAACCCAGGACTTCTCGACTTAGGTGTCAACTACAATCCATCCGTCGACCGCTGAGCCACGGAGACTGTTAATAAACCGTCCGAATTTTTGAATGCCTTTTTACGTTCGATGTTTGGTAGCATCCGTGACACTGCCCCTCCCTTAGTTCTGCTCGTCCCGAGCATCATTACTGCCGAAATATCGAGCTAACCGATCAACGTGCACTATCTTCAACGGGCTCCTTGGCGATCGTCGGATTCGATATGTGACGTCGTTTATTTTGGTCACTACCTCATACGGCCCTTCCCAACTTGCTTGTAACTTCGGGCACTTCCCTTTCTTTCGAACTGGATTATGCAGCCAAACCGATGTTCCTTCCTCAAACCCCGCATAGTTCGCCTTCCGGTCATATCGTGTCTTCGAACGGTCACTGGAGTTTTGACCTGCTTCTCGAAGTTGTTCATAGATATCGACCATTTTCTCCCGCAGTTCACTCACATAATCACTGATACTTTTAGGAGTGCCTGGTGCGCACCCTGATAACAAATCCGCTGGAAGCTTCAATTCCCTCCCGAAGTTTGCCATTGCTGGAGTTGCTGAAGTACTCTCATGAACAGCGGTTCGATAGGCTAACAGGAAAAGAGGTATGTACTCATCCCAGTTATCTTGATGATTATCGACGACCTTCGCAAGATGCCGTTCCAAAGTTTGATTGAATCGCTCCACCATGCCGTCGGACTGAGGGTGATAAGGAGTAGTCCGGGTCTTATGGATTCCGAAAATCTTGCAAACTTCCTGGAACAACTGTGACTCAAAATTCCTGCCCTGATCACTGTGCATTTCTAGCGGAACCCCAAACCGGCAGAAAACTTCATTAACCAACTTGGTAGCCACAGTTATCGCTTCCTGATTTGGAATGGCAAATACTTCTGGCCACTTCGTAAAGTAATCCATTACCACAAGGATATACCGGTTTCCTGATTTAGTGACTGGAAATGGTCCCGCGACGTCTAATGCGATTCGTTCCCAAGGCACCCCAACATTATAGATTCTCATTGCTGCCCTGCTTCTCGTATGAGGTCCCTTTACAGCTGCACAGACTGTGCACTTGCGGCACCAATCTTCCACATCGTCTTTACAATGCAACCAGTAAAATCTTTCCTTTACTTTCTCCAAGGTTTTCTTTACACCTAAATGCCCTCCGGAAGTCCCGTCATGAAAAACTCGCAGAATTTCTTTCACCTTAACTCGTGGGACCACCAACTGTAGATACAAGTCTTTGCCATTCGGTGTTTCCCATCTTCTACAGAGTAATCCATTGTGTATGACGAGGCTTTTCCACTGAG
The DNA here is from genome assembly GCA_963924505.1 of Agonopterix alstromeriana. Taxonomy (NCBI): domain Eukaryota; kingdom Metazoa; phylum Arthropoda; class Insecta; order Lepidoptera; family Depressariidae; genus Agonopterix; species Agonopterix alstromeriana. Next base: position 1,845,013 of record OZ004680.1, read on the forward strand.
CCCAAAGTCCCTTCGTGACTGCCCCATACCTTGCCACCTCACTCCACTGAGGCTTAGAAACGTCCTTCCTTAACCAGTTCAAGACTGGCCCGACTCCTGAGTCCTTTTCCTGTTCAAGGCGCATCGCCTCGTTTCCCCACTCATCATTGATGGCATCAGTTCTGATAACCCTGAGTGAAACTGTTTCCTTCCCTTCCTGCTTGCTGCAGTGCTTACAATCTTCTGGACATGGTCTTCTTGATAATGCATCTGCATTGGAATGAACTCTTCCGCTTCGATGTTCTACTTCAAAGTTGAATTCCTGTAGTTGCTCCAACCATCTTGCAACTTGACCCTCCGGATTCTTAAATTGGAGTAACCATTTCAATGCAGCGTGGTCTGTCCTGACTAAAAATTTACGTCCCAGCAGGTACTTCTTGAAGTGTTGTACAGTCTTCACCACCGCCAATAATTCTCGTCTAGTTACACAATAGTTTCTCTCAGGTCTAGATAATGACTTACTGAAGTAGGCTATTACAGTTTCTTGCTCACCATGTCGCTGTGAGAGCACACCTCCAATCCCGATGTTACTGGCGTCCGCATCTACAACAAATTCCCCCTGAACATCGGGATATCCAAGAATTGGTGCTATACTTAGACGTTCCTTTAACTCCATAAAACCCTTTTCACATTCTGAATCCCATGTGAACATTCTCTTCTCTTCCGTAAGTCGATGTAATGGCTTTGCGATATCCGAAAACCCTTTCACAAAACGACGATAGTAAGAACAGAGCCCAAGGAAAGCTCTAACTTGTGTCTTATCTCTCGGGGTCGGCCACTCCCTTACAGCAGCAGTTTTGGCAGGATCGGTCTCGATTCCTCTCTCAGAGATTACATGCCCAAGATAATTGACATGCTGTTTAAAGAAAGAACATTTGTTTGGACTCAACTTGAGATTTGCTCCACGCAGTCTTCCAAAAACTTTCTCCAACTTTTTCAGATGATCATCGAAGTCTCGTCCAACAATGATGATGTCGTCCAGGTAGACCAGACACGTGTCACCCAGAATTCCAGCTAGGACATGTTCCATCAATCTCTCGAAAGTCGCAGGGGCGTTACACAATCCAAACGGCATTACCTTGAACTGCCACAGTCCTTTTCCGGTAGAAAACGCGGTTTTCTCCTTGTCTTTAGGGTCTACGTCCACTTGCCAGTACCCACTTTTCAGGTCGAGTGTTGAAAACCACTTCATTCCATTCAAAGTGTCTAAGGTGTCGTCGATTCTCGGCAAAGGGTAGCTGTCTTTCTTCGTCACTTCATTAAGCTGTCGATAATCCACACAAAATCTTGTTGAGCCATCCTTTTTCTTGACAAGAACTACCGGTGAACACCAGGGACTCGATGAAGGTTCGATGATGTTACTCCTTCTCATGTCCTCTATCATTTCCTCCACCTCCTTCTCACGAGCAAACGGAATGCGCCTAGGTCGTTGCTTGATTGGCGCCACATCTCCTGTATTAATCTTGTGCTTCACCAAGTCTGTTCTACCAATATCTGCGCCGTTCTTAGAGAACAAGTCTGAAAAACGCAGCAGCAAGTTCTTCGCTTTCAAAGCCTGCAGCTTAGTCAGGTCCTTGCCAGAGTCTTCCATAACTTTCGATACTACATCCACCTCACCCTTATGTTTTCTAGGAGGATTTTCCACACATTGTCGCAACCATAAAACTTCCTCACAGTGACCAACCACCTCCCCTTTCTCAATCGTCAGCTCCACATCTCCAACGTTGAGTATCGGGATCGAAGTAGATGAAACTGATCCAACAACTGTCCTCGCCGGAATCCAACAAGTTTCAGTTTTAACTTTTTCTACCACAGCACATCTCCGTGGTAATCTCCCTTCATTGTTCTTGGGCAAAACAACAGGTACCAAGGTCTGTGATCTAGGCTTAAGAACTGTTCTTCTCAGACAGTAGACTTTTCCCGATGATCCACCTTTCATCGGAACCTCCTCTGTGTTACACCGTAGCACTCCGTTTTTCATGTCTATATTGCACTGGTGATTTTGTAAGAAATCTAAGCCAATAATGCAATCGTCAACTATTTCAGCTACAATCACCTCATGTTTGAAAGGAGTTTCCCCGATCTTAATCGAAACTCCCAACTCCCCCTTAACAGGTATGCGCTGGCCGGTAGCTGTTGTCAACTGTAGGTTGGTTTGTTGCAGAAGTCGTTTTACCTGATAACTTTTGATTTCGTTTAACAGTCGAGTATTGATCACGGTTCTCGAAGCTCCGGTATCCAAAGTTAGTTGACAGATTCTACCATTGACCTCTCCTTCAACTAACAGACTATTTCCGTCCGATGTTTGCTTGACTCTAATGGTTGGGGTTGCAACATAACCGGCCAGCGCCCACCCCGCAGCCCTGGCTGGTTCTAGTTTTCCTGCTGCTCATCAGTCGAGACTCCTATATCCCGACGGCCTGTGCGCTTCGGGCAGGAGCTGCGAATATGCCCTCGTTCACCACACTCGAAGCACACATAATTGAAGTTTCGATTTCTCGGCGCTGATGTTCTGGTCACCACAATCTCCCTGAGACGAGCGGAACGAGGATCCTGACGTACGGCTTCCACTTCTAATGCATGAGCAACAGCATCCCTTAGTGTAACATGGTGCCCAAGTCGCACTGCAGCTCGTACCTCCGGGTCCCGTATCCCATCCGTAAAGGCCTGCAGGAGCATGTCATCGATGGCTGCCGGTGATGACTGGAAAGCTTTTCGCACGAGCTTTTCCATTTCCACGGACCATTGCTGCAGACTCTCGTTAGCATGTTGGTTACGTTCCTTCAATCGCGCCCGATACATGTGCTCGAGATGTCCATCACCGAATCTAGCCTCCAGAGCTCCGAAGAGTTTGTCGAACGTCAGGTTTTCGCCAGCACCTACGGCTTCCAGCACGGTGAGAGCCTGTCCCTGAAGTGCTAATGTCAACGCAGACTGCGCCTCTTCTTTGCCCCAACCATTAACCTTCATTGCTGTCTCAAACTGAAGCTTAAAGGCGGGCCACGACGTCAGTCCATCGTAAACCGGAGTCTTGACACCTTTTGGTTGCATGGGTGAGTCAAAAACAGCAGCGACACGACTATGAGATTTGCCCTGTTCAACCTCTCGTCGGATTTTAGCAAACTCACCCTCAACACGATCCAACCTCCCTTCTACGGCTTCGACTCTCTCCACTGCCTGCTGCAAACCTTTCGTGATATCTTTATGAAGCGTCTCTTGCATCGTGCGCATCTGTTCCTCCTGGCGGCGAGCCTGTTCCTCCTGGCGGCGAGCCTGTTCCTCCTGGCGGCGAGCCTGTTCTTCTTTCATTGCGCGCAGTTCGTGAACCTGTTCCTCCTGGCGGCGAGCCTGTTCCTCCTGGCGGCGAGCCTGTTCCTCCTGGCGGTGAGCCTGCTCCTCTTTCAGTGCGCGCAGTTGTTCCTCCTGCCGGCGAGCATGTTCCTCCTGACGGCGAGCCTGCTCTTCCATCATGCACTGGATCTGATAGAGGAACTTTCCTGGGTTCTGCTCCGGAGTTCGCTGCACCTCACCTCCCTCAGGTCTTCTCACTGGGGTTCGCTGCACCTCAGTTGCAAGGGTCGCACCTTCCTGCCGCGCTTCCGACATGGCCCGGGTCGTGACTCCCTTTAACTCCTTTGGCACCAGCGGCATCCCATTCCAATCCCACTTCTGACACCAAATGTTACGAGCGACGGGTTCCGGGATTGGAGTGAAACGCCAAGTCCAAATTTACAGAGTTTATTTGGGTTTCTCTTACTTACGGTTATCCGCGCAGGGATTTCTCTTACACCACTTTTCACTGTTCGCTACGTCACTACTAAAACGCACTACACTGACACTTAACTGTTCGCTTTGCACTTGTCACTATTCTCTTTTTCACTTTCACTTTTGTTTAGCACTTTTCACTGTTAAACTCAATACTGCCCTGTGGCCGCAAACTCGCCGGTTTATATACCCCTTAGAATGTTCTAGACAATTTGAATTTCGATCGTCTTTTCGTTATTTCCTTTGTTCCCTTCCAAACGCTTCTACTCCCTTCTCGAACATTCCTGAACACGACTGTCTTTTCGTTATTTTCTGTTTCTTTCTAAATATTCCTTCTCCCTCTTTCTTCTAGAACATTCCTAAACAACATTAAAATCTAAAAACTATTTTCACCGGGGTGAGGTTTTGAACCCAGGACTTCTCGACTTAGGTGTCAACTACAATCCATCCGTCGACCGCTGAGCCACGGAGACTGTTAATAAGCCGTCCGAATTTTTGAATGCCTTTTTACGTTCGATGTTTGGTAGCATCCGTGACACTAGTATAGCATCTCAATATAGTTTTATGTATTTTTTGAAACAATACTATCGATGGCTAGGCAAGACAAGTTGTCAGCCCGTCACCAATTTTAGTACAGTCAAAGGACACAATTTACGTCTCGAAATTGAAGCCTCTTGTTTTCCTAATTACGTTCACCTTTAACGAAAAGCCAGCGGTGTTACAAATTGTACATAAATTTCTGAAAACTCATTAGTTATATTCTAGGCTGAGATGGAACTAGCCAGACCACAACGACCTAGACAAAACTAAGCAGTAACTTTACCAATTTATACTAGGTGATTTTGTGAACACTGTCCAAATTTACAGGAGTGGTTCAGACCATCAAAATGAACATCTTTTGCTATGGGAGTAAACCTGAAATTGCAAGAAGTATCTGGTAGGCTGTGTCAAGGACGCGGCCAAATTGGAGTACGTTCAATTCAATTCAATTCAATACTTTGTTGCACTTTAGCATAGCATAGCAAATGCTCACGACTATATTCCCCGAGGGGGTAGTCAGAGGTATTCTGAAACCTCAGAACATCCACGTTTCACCAATAGTACCGAAACTCTGTCCAGTGTGACGGGGTATGAGCCCGTCGCAACTTATAATGGATAGTTAGTACAATAAAGGCAGGTTTCCACACGATGTTTTCCTTCATAGAAAAGCCAGTGGTTTTACAAATTGTACATAAATTCCGAAAAACTCATTGGTACGAGTCGGTCTGGACGGGGATCGAACCATCGCCTCCCGCACGGCAGGCAAGGCTACTCGCCACTGGTCTCTGTTGCACTTTATTTATATGTTAATCGTCTAGTACCAAGTTGTGGCGTTTATCCTCTAAATAATGTTAATAAAATAACTGAAAAGAGAATAACAATCAAATTATATTTGCTCAAACAAAGTTGTTATAGCTGATTAGTGATTGTAGAGCTTGTTTTTCTCTTTTCAGTTAATAGGTTTGTAAGCAGTCGGGTTTTTTGTTTATCTTAATAATTTAGTTTATTTCATACTTTTTAGTCTTGCTTCGAAACGGTAACATAAAAGTACTATAATATTTATATATTTGGGATCGTCTTATTACTAGCTTTCATTTGATACCCATATTGTAATTTTTAACAAAAAAAATTGTTTTTTTCCCCTCTCTTTTTTAATTCGTAGACGCCATCTTGAAATAATATACCCTATGTCACTCTCACGATTTTAAATTTACATACGCTCGAAAAACATAACCCTATTTCTGGCGCAGTCGGGTAATAAGGCCTGTTGGTGCTATACTTCCAATGTAATAAGCGATCTTGACATACGAGTATTTTGTTACATAATTATTGTTTTGCAAGTGACCCTCTGACCAAATGAACCAAATGACCAACTGACCGAAATGAAAGATGTCTCAAAATCAAAATGTTCAAAATCAAATTAACAGCTGTTCCATATTAAACTGCAATGCACGACTCAAATAAATGAAACAGCACATTTTAATCACGAAAAGTTTTCTCCCGTTTTAAAAGTTGTTCACTTTGATGGTCTATACCTACCACCCCTGAAACAGCAGATTTTTAATAACGAAAAGTTTTCTCCCATTTTAAAAGTTGTTCAGTTTGATGGTATATGGTGGTATAGCCACCCCTGAAAATTTTGAGAGTGCTTAAAAAATCACTCAGGATTTATCGAAGAAAGCAGTCAACCATATTTGAATGATTAATTATTCCGCTCCAGTTGAAACAACTTATTAAAATAACTGACCAATTCAATTCTCGTGACCCATATCACATGGACCATAGATTAAATAGTAATTACCCCAAAATTCTACCGTCCAATTATTCCACCTACATTTTGTTTCGACGTTTTTAGGGTTCATTAGGAAAAAAAGAAAAACTGGTATAAATTTAAAATTACTTTAGATAATAACTGAAAAGAGAAAAACAAGCTCTAAAATCACTAATCAGCTATAACACCTGTATTTAAGCTAATATAATTTGAATGTTATTAGGTAGGTATCGCAAACGGAGACAAAGGAGATTTTTGGTTGGTTATTTTTGACCCCGCCTGCAATACCTACCTAATAACATTCAAATTATATTAGCTTAAATACAGGTGTTATAGCTGATTAGTGATTTTAGAGCTTGTTTTTCTCTTTTCAGTTAATAGGTTTTTCATGCAGTCAAGTTTTTTGTTTATCTGAATAATTTAGTTTATTTCATACTTTTTAGTCTTGTGTCGAAACGGTAACATAAAAGTACTATAATATTTATATATTTGGAATCGTCTGATCACTAGCTTTCATTTGATACCCATATTGTAATTTTTAACAAAAAAAAAATTTTTATTCCCCCTCTCTTTTTGAATTTGTAGACGCCATCTTGAAATAATATACTCTATGTCACTCTCACGATTTTTACGAATCCAATGACACCCCATACGTTAAAATCCATCAAGCCGTTTAGGCTGTAGGCCGTGCCAAAGAAATAGACATACAAACATACATACATACATACATACATACATACATACATAGATACATACATACATACGCTCGAAAAACATAACCCTCCTTCTGTCGCAGTCGGGTAAAAATACAGTAAAATCTGTATAAAACACATTAATAATATAACTATTGATATATTTGATAGAACAGTTAACTAGTTTTAAAGATTGTCAAGGGAGCCCGTTCAAGTGTTCAAATTACTTGTATATTTAATAGTCCGCAATAAAATAGTTAAGTACTCGTACTTTATGTGCACTATTAATCATTACCAGCGACCTCATATTGCGCACATAAATGACTATGCTTTTCGGTAAAAGAACACCTCGTGAGGAAACCTGCTTCTTCAGTGATCTGATGAAGAAACGATGCGTGACTGTGAAGTCTGCTATGGAGCATTTATAAGGTACGCGAGATTAACGCCTATTAAAATTTTCATGCGAATTTTTACTCATCGTGCCCATTGAAGTTAAAAATACGACTTCGTATGACCATACATGTTTAGCCATTTCGTCTCTATAGCTTCGAAATCGAAACCAGGGAGAAGAAAGGCTAGAAAAAAGAAAGAAAGAAAATACGCTTATCTGCATACACACAAAACACACTGACAAATTATATAGAAAAACTGAATAAGAAGACTTGCTTAAGAACCTGTGCGAATGGTTCGAAATGAACACCACCCACATACAGGGCAGCATTCTCCTGGAGAGTCTCCGAATAGCCTTAATAATATTAATCTCTGATAAGAGACGGCACCCCACAAAAAGAAAGCGATAGTAGACTCATATCTCTAACTCACTCAAAAATTTGCTAGAACAAACTTTGAATAGACGGTTTTGAGTTAAACTAATAAAAAAAGTGTCCCACCACGGAACTATTCGCAACTTCGCACTCACACTTGACCGGTTTTATCCGTAACAAATCACTGGTATCAACGATTGCGTGCATTTTATTTGTTTCCCACTCGCCCGCATCGGTCGCCCCCTTTTAAATATTCACTGAAAACCGGTCTTTTCCGAACAAATACCAGTAAAATGCCGGTAAAACCGGTAATAAAATGAAAGAGATAAATGCTGACGGGGATAAATAAGGTGATCATTGTATTTATCGCGGAGTTTGGCGATAGGTCCTATGGGACCTGTCGATGAAGGTCGGATCTCGGAATTTTAAAATGAGAATTCTTCGAAGTAACATTTTTCTCATTGCGTTAAGAAAATTGGGATGAAATTGTTAAAATACTGCTTAAGGGTGGACGCATATCTATCCGCGGCGAACAAAATGAATTTACTTTTAATTCTTCTGACGATTCGGCCGATTCGCCGCGGATAAGTGTGCGAGGTGTCATAGAATTTCGTACAAAGAATTCTAAAATTCTATTCTTTCGCCTCCTTTGGCTCGTTCGCCGCGGATAAATATGCGTCCACCTTTAATAATACAGGTAGCTAAAATAAATAGACACAGCAACAGTAAAATTAGGTCCAGAATCTAGTATATTATTATTGTTGGCTGGGCTATTGCAAGCAAGGGTCGTTATGTAACACTGCGACCATTGCTGGTCTATTGGTGTTCGCCCCAAGCTCACCCATATTTTACACATACATCCGAACTATTTTTTATTATTCTCGGGTATGCAGATTTCTTCACTATGTTTTCCTTCACCGCCGAGCTAGTGATAATGATAAATACAACCGTACATAAATTCCGAAGAACTTAGTGGTACAGGCCAGGAATCGAACCGCCGCCTCGTGATTGAGTCGGTATCTCTCTTCCGTATGGACTATCATCGCTCTTCTAGTATAGCTCAGGATTGATGCGCTCGTTGGCAAAGTGCAACTTCAAAAGACTTTCCGATAAATTTTAATACAGCGAAAGTAAACAAAAACTCGACACTTGGAAACAACGTCATAACTCACTGACATACAACTAAAATGTTTCGCTAAGTAGCAGTCAAAACTTTGTGAAAACATTCGAGATAAAACAAAAAAAGCAGGGCAGGGCAAGATGGCCATGGCTGCCAAGAAAACTATGCCAAATAAAGCGGGCATATAAAGTGAACGATAAAGGTTCGTACAGTATTACCGCTACGTTAGAAACTCACTGTTAATTCGCTTTCGGATATAATTCGTACGGCGCTCCATACAAAACAATGTTGCGTCCTAGTTTGAACATTTAGTAATTAAAGTAAAAAAATGCTGTTAAGGCTATCTAGAAACCAATATATATGCTTTGCATTTGTCAGATTTCCTTTTAAATATTTAGTTCTAAAGTTATCGTGGCTCAAAGTTTTTTGTATAAATCTAAAATTAATCCTAACATTGAAACAATATATTAAAAGAAAACCTGACACATGCAAAGCACAGACATTGGTTTGTAGATAGTGTCCACAAAATTTTATTGACTTTAATTGGTTGGATATACCAAAAAATAGGACGGAACTTCCTTTTTATACAGCGGGCTCGGGAGCGTTCGGAATAAACTTCTCTTAATATGCTGTCGCTTTTTAAGAAGATCATCAAACTCAACGACTTTCTTTATGGGGACCAATGTTGAAATCTCGAAAAAAAAACAATTCCATACAAAATTGCAATCCCACTAGACCCAAATTTATTTTTAATTTAATATTATGATCATCCTCTTAAAAACCATATAATGAAGGATCCTTTATAATTTAAATGTGTAATTTTCATAACCAAATAATATTTCTAAAACCGTCACTTGCATCAAAATTGCAATGAGAAATTATCTTAATAATTCAATATTAATAGTTGTGAATAGAACATTATAGAAAGATTCATTCTTGTTTTTATTTTTACGAAATATTTCAATTATAAGTTACGTGGAGCGGAACGTAATTTCAAACACTAATCAGCACAAAGCGATTAGCAACTTGCGTGCGTTAGAAGAGTACGGCAACAGATTATAGAGGATGATTTGTGATGAGCTTCACGCGTCATGAGGAGGGACGTCACGTCATGACAGTGAGCGCTTTGACGCGGAATTGGAAAAGTCAACTTTTGATATGCAATAAATTAATGTTTGGAGTCACGTTGCAGGTTCTGACCCGAGAACTTGTCTCGCGTGTTGTCCGCGCGTCGCGTCTTTGCCTGCTACGAGGCTCCGCATTCCTTAATCTCTTCTTGTTCTTTATCAAAAACAATCCCTGAGATTGGGATAGATACTCCCACAAACTACTTGACATTGGCGGAAATGCGGTGCTAACGTACAAGCAACAAGTCCATTAATTATAAATAAAAAAAAAATAAAAAAAAATAAATGTTTGTTGTAGACTCTCATTGCCATTTCCTTATTTTGAGCTACACCGCCTACCTATTTTTTCGTTTGTTAATTCCTCTATCCTCAGGATGTCTGGAAGAAATGGCTTTTTAGCGATAAGACCGCCGCATTTGTCCCTACTTTTAATTCCTTATCTGTATTCAAATGTAATATGTTCTGTGTAGGTATGTATGTCGGCGGTAGTACGTTTCTCGTACAGAAAGCGGCACGTGTACGCAGCACGTGCACAGTGCACGTGCGCTTATCGTAATCAAACCGCCCCACCACCGAACAATGAGTATAAATGCGGCCGTTTGCCCTTCCGGAGCTCAGATCTCACCGATCCCAGCTACCCAATCCGCCGCGTATCCCCAGCAACGTCCTATGCCGAGGTCCGTACCCCCCTGGGGTGCCCCTATGTCGGTTGCTTAAGTTAAGTATTCAATTGGCTCGGTGACCCTTCTGGTCCCTCCAATAGTCCGCAGTAAAAAGCAGTAAATGCTCCCTGAGCAACGCTGTATACATAACTAATAAAAAAAATATATATATATCCGGAGCTCAGAAACGAGCGAGCAGCCGTACGAGACGGAACACTTGCTCTTGCGTTTCACGACGCTCTGAGTTCTAATTATTATATATTTTGTGTGATCATCAATAAAATTACATTTGTTGACTCATCAGCAGTGCATTGATTATGGATCCACCCAGCAACCCTGAAATTGCTCCAACATGTATTTGTGCATATTCTTCCATTTTTGTTTTTGGTACTTTTATGTAAGCCTTAAATGTTTTTGATACACTAAAAAAATAAAACTTTGCAAGTTCCCCATTTAATTTAAACAATGGTAGTGGTAAAAGTCAAAGTTTCGTACTTCCGCACAGTGTTTCAGATAAGCAAAACCAACTACTCGGTCCGTTTATGGAGCGACTGGACCTCGATTTACTCGAATTTTTCCTTATAAGTGTAGTGTAAGTGCTTACATGAAGTGTTATAAGACTTTCCGACGTTTAACGTACTTATATTATGTACAGGCGAGATTACTTCTATCGGAAAGCCTTTAGTTTGATGACCAGTTTGTACTTATCTTATCTTTTGGGTACAGCTTTTCAGGTTCTATTACAGACGCTTAGGGATTTGACAAAATGTTGCAGACTAAAAAGGATGATTTTGAAACACTTTAAAAAGCATATGCTCACGACTATATTCCCCGAGGGGGTGTCAGAGATATTCTGAAACCTCAGAACAACCACGTTTCACCAGTAGTACCGAAACTCTGTCCAGTGTGACGGGGGGGAAAGTGGCGACGGCGCCACTTTTATAATGGACAGTGGGTACATCATCAAGTTTGAAATTGAAGCATGCAGGTTTCCTCACAACGTTTTTCTTCACCGAAAAGCCAGTGATGTCACAAATCGTACATAAATTTTGAAAAACTCATTGGTACGAGTCGGCCTTGAAGGGGGACGCACTATCACCTCCTGCACGCTAGGCAAAGTTACTCGCCACTGGACCACCACGGCATTCCTGCACGGCACCACGGCACTACACTTTAAAAAGATGGTATGTAAACTTAAAAACTGTTCAAAACTTTGTTTAAGGCACGCTGTGTTTTTTCATCATAAGTAAGAATGAGGTACCTACAAGCCGTAATTTAGATATTTTTAATACTTCGATAAATCTAAGTGGAAAATTTAAACAACGCATTCCGTTCGGTAACATTTATTCGTCTTCTTTTTCTTCCTCTTTGTTTTGCATGGAGAGTTTTGAGTTTAGGTAAGGCCTGACCCAGGTAAGGCTTAGAGCTTCGCAAACAAACACACTATAAACTTAGCTATCGAGGCCGTCTTTCGTATTCCTGATAAAGTAACAATTACTACAAATAACCAGAATTCGAAACAAATCGCTGCCAAACTGAAACTCAGTCCCGAGATAAAAAGAGATATCCTGCTCACGTAAATAACAGTTGTCGTCGATTCGAATTTCCTAGAAATGTTACCTCAGCTAGTTTCGGACTAATTCGGTCGCATGGACCGAGGGGTCGTTTGGTAACGAATGCAGGTGTCGATTAGTTTCGAATTCCTATTTTGTCTTATTTTGTATCAAACGGAATACCTATTCTATTTTATTTTCATTTCCGCATTAATTAAAGTTCATTAATGGAATCTCAGTTCCCTGATAATCCCCACAGCGGCCAGAAATTCTAGTAGGTTTTTGATCGGGATGTTTTGTATCGCATCTGCTGTCAATACCTGTCTACCTATACTTCATTACAAATAAGGACGATGAGATTTTCCAATTCCTATTTAGCTTTCTGGCCAATTCTGATCATCATCATCATCAGCCCATCATCGTCCACTGCTGAACATAGGCCTCTCCCAAGGCAACTCTGTCCGCGGCCTTCCTCATCCAATCGCTCCCCGCTACTTTTTTTAGGTCGTCTGTCCAGCGGGCAGCACAATTGAGGCCAATTCTGATTAAAGTGTTTCAAATCTCTGTTTCTGTAATTAAATAAAATAGCCTTAAATTTTCGTTGCTATTTTGATTGGAGTATAGATGAGTACTGCGTTTGTACTTAAGGCGGCCACAGTCACATAGAAGGGGCAGAAGAGTTTCCATCTCCTCCTTGCAAAATCTGCTACCGGTCGTATCACTTAATTTCAGTGTGTGCAAGTGCTTGTTTAATTTGCAGTAGGAAGGATCAAATTTGTACTTACGGGCCGTAAGTACAAATTTGATCCTTGCTGAGGGCAAGGAGACTGTTCGAAAGTTTGCGATTGTAGCCTTTGATAAGTGCTTTAGACTGGCACATGTGACATGACTGGGGTGTTACACCATAGCTTTATTGCCTCTCCAAAGCTGAAGCTAGCCCTTTGAACATGGCGGACATAAAATCAGCCAGGTGATTCAAATTTAGTTCAATTTTGAATCACCTGGTTGAATTTCGTTGAACGATACATTCAAAGACTTGGCCAGGTTGTCCTTGAATCATTCAAATGAGTGTCGCCATTCAATGAAACGGCTAGCTTTTCAATCAAATAACAGATTTAAGCAGATGTCTGCGACATTATACACCAATATAGTAATAGCTTTCAAACAAAAAAAGCTTCATCAAAATCGGCCCTGTAGTTTTCGCGTGATGCGCGAACAAACAAATAGACAGACAAAAAAAACAAAAATGTTTGGTTTGGAGTCGGGGACACCTTAAAAACCCTATCGTTATATATTTCATGTAACAGACATTTCTGTTACAGTTTTATAATACTAGAAAAATAGATAAACAAACGACATGCTTAATTTTAAATATTTCTTGTCAAATGCTTTAGGTGAAAAGGGGCTTAATTGGACCTTAAGGGCCTATGTCGAAAAATAATTGAAGCGAAATGGGCGTGTGATAGCTTATATTACTGCCTGATGCGAGAGAAAGAGACAGGGCGGCGCGCGCGCCTAAAACGACGCAAGCATAAAACAAACTTTATTTTATTGTAATTGTACTATTTATGTAAGTTCAATTCTGCTCTAATCAAAATTTATAAAAAATCTATCTCTTTTTTTTAAATTAAGCCTCTTGTTTCTAATATTCACCGTTTAGTACTTCCAAGCGTTTATAGATAAAGACGGAGGCTACTTTGGCTTGTTTTTCTATCGAGAAAATGTCTCTTAATCGTGTTTTGGCTCTAATCAAAACTTCAATTATATGTTCAATTTAAACATATCCGCAAATCATACTTCTACTGTTAGTACTTCATGAGATATGATGCTTTGAAGAATCCTATTTTTTTCACATAGCCTCTTAATAAAAAATGAGGAAGATTTAAAAAAACAAAAATAACTTTTAACATCAGCATCAAGGAATTAATTTCATTAAGCTTCCTTCATTTTTTTCAAAAATTACTACAAATTAGACTCCATTCGTTAAGATGTTTACCGTGAAATTTAATAATGCTGTAAAAACAACGCTTAGCCGTTAATTGCTAAGTTAATTAGTTGAGACAGCCTGCGACATCAATCTCACCTGTTCCTCGTTTAAGGTGATTTATCTTCAGGGTCTTACTATTACAAACTAATACATTCACGACCGTAATCCTGGGATTGGCAGAAACTTTGCTACAACACATTTAGGGAAATTGTATAAGTAAGAGGGTTAACTTTTCGCATTTTTACGTTTTCAGGATCATGGAATAACGTTGTCATATCAAGCGGTGATTTTTTAGGGTTCCGTACCCGTTTTTAGGGTGCCAACGGAACCGTATTACTAAGCCTATGCTGTCTGTACGTCCAAACTTTAAAAGGCTGTATCTTTTGAACCTTAATAGGTAAAGAGTTGAAATTTTAACAGAATATTGCTATTATTTTGGATTTGCCAAATAAATAATAAAAAACACAGAAAGTAAAAAAGTTAGGGACCCTATAAAGGAAATGTGTTTTTTTACCATCATTTTTTTGTTTTTGCTCTACGTAAAAACGGCAATACATACAAGCGTCAAACTTAAAGTAATAAATATCAATGTTTAAGAAAAAATCTGCTCCTACATTTGAGTCGAGTTATTGGAGAGATTGACGTTTTCTAAGCAACGACCAGTTTTTTTGGCGATTTCATTAGTGACCCCATGTAGTTAAAATTACTTCAGTTTGATGATCTGAAACACCCCCTAAAGTACTATAACGCATTTTAATATGCAACCTGCATAATATTTTTACATTCTCCATAATTTTTAATTTAATTTTGATATAGAATTAAACATTTTAACGAGTTCTTACCGCGCTTGGGTTTTTTTTTTTTTTTTTTTGGAATTACGTATACAGCTTTGCTCAGGGAGCATTTACTGCTTTTTACTGCGGACTATTGGAGGGACCAGAAGGGTCACCGAGCCAATTGAATGAACTTAAGCAACCGACCTAGGGGCACCCCAGGGGGGTACGGACCTCGGCATATGACGTTGCTGGGGTTACGCGACGGATTGGGTAGCTGGGATCGGTGAGAGCGCTTAGGTATATTTGAGTTCCCGATATTTCGGCAGTGTTACAACTGCCATGATCATGGGATGACTGAGGAACTGCAGGTAGATTTTTAAGAGCAGGCAAATCTATCTACCCTCACTCTTGTATCATATCGGGAACTCAAATAATAACCGCGTAACTCTCGAAAACTGAATTTAATTTTATCTCCCATTTCATGAAAGGTCCGTATTCAAACGGATTTATAGGGTAAATCCGGCATTTACCTCGATCAGTACCGAATGTTGTCAGCCTCTCGGTATCGGAAACTGCACTTAGCCAATGGTAGATAAGTGGTCTGTCCGGAAAACTGTGAGCAAGCCGAGTAGGCTTTAATGTTCTGCTTGTATAGGTTTTTTGATGTTTTTTTGCATCTAACTATACTTCATTCCAAATAAAGACGGCGAGATTTTCCAATTCCTAATTAGCTTTCTGGCCAATTCTGATAAACAAGTATAATTTAATTATCAGAGAGATGTACTATCCGACATATCTTGGACGTTACTAAAGTTGTTTTAAGAATAAGTGAGAGTAAGTGTTTCAAATATCTGTTTCTGTAATTATAAATTGCCTTAAATTTTCGTTGCTATTTTGAATGGAGTATAGGATAGACTGCAGCTTTTTGTCGCGGTTTATCTATACAAAGTCAGGCCTCGTCTGCAGGCACCGAGATAAGTATCTACGCTTTATTGCATCGTAGGCGATGCGCTTGCTTGATTTCGTCCACTCTCTCCAGACGGCAACGTCACATGTACGAATTAATTACTAAGTTGTGGAAAGCTTCACTATAGTGCGTCCAAGATAACTTCGTGATTTTGACAGTCGGTTTTAGAGTTTTTATTACTTTTTAAAGCTGTTTGAGCTGTCTAAACTTTATAATAAACTAAAATATACAAGATTAACATTTAATATACAATTTAAGGTTTTTCGGCTCAAACACTTTCAGAAAGTAAAATAGTCGCTTAAAAACAATCTGTCAAAATCACGGAGCTATTTAGGATGCACTATAGGTACATTTTTGCACATACCGTTTGACTGTAACATAGAATAAATACTACTACTACCGGTACAGAAGAATCACTTAAAAACAGATTTAAATAAATAGCGACTCTCTTTGCACGGCAATAAGGTGTAAAGTTATTCGCACCCGTCCTAGCGTACAATTCGCGAATAACCTACCAACCGTCACAACGGCGTGCGTGCGAACACAAATGAACCAAGTCATTAGACATGAAAGCTTCCTTTGCATAGTTTCCCTCTTTCATTCTTTCACGTGCACGGTTTTCAAGTCTCGCATTGACTATTCACAAAATGGCGGCAAGTCTAATGAGATTTTACCAAGAAATTTACACGGTATACCTACCCTATTGCCTTTCACCGCTCGGTGGGGATCGCCGTCAAGCGTACCTGAGCTGTGGAGGGCGATAGGCTTTTGCCTGTAGGTATTTAAATTGTGAGAATTTATTTTTTTCTTAAGGTGTATCTGTTACGTAGTAACTAGTAATCTGTGACAGAGTGTTTTGTATTATAGCCTATCCAGTCAAAGCAGATGAGCCATCTGCTAGAATGTCCGTTGTGCCGGATACCAGGACAATATAATAAAAAAACACAACTGAAGAACCATTGGCACTATAAGAAGAAGACTTAACCAAGCAAGCCTTTTAGGGTTCCGTAGTCAAACAAGGTACCGTCTGTCTGTCTGTCTCTCTGTCTGTATGCCCTTCCTTAATTACTCGCTTATTATTGCGCCAATTGAATCGAAATTTGGCATGATGATAGCACAAAAACAGAAATGTGTTAGTTAAGAAAAAAAATACTTTATTTTCGATCCCTTCCATACAGCGAAAAGGGGGTTGTAAAACGATAGATTTTTCTACTCAATCGAGTGAGGTGTGGATAGGTCTTAAAAAACACCCATGCACAGGGTCCTTCATAATATGCTGACACTTTTTTAAGCGGATGATCAGACCGTCAGACTGAACAACTTTCTCTATGGCAACCAACATCGAAATCGCGAAAAAAATTAGCTGTTCCACACAAAACTGCAAACCTACTTCACCCAAATGTATGGGACGGTTTTTTTTTTCGCGATTTCGATGTTGGTCCCATAGAGAAAGTTGTTCAGGTTGATGGTCTGATAATCCTCTTAAAACACTGTCAGCATATACTTAAGAAGATTGATCAACGTTTTGGAAATTGACCGTATGAGATCCATTACCATCTTAATTACTTCTAACGAATTCGGAACCGATTCTGTTATGATTTTTACCCATTTCTCAGAACACGTGAGATCAGCTTAAACAAAAAGTACTAACAATATCTAGCTTTCAACAAACACTCCACGTAATATAATCGAAACGAGAGCCATCATTCGTTCAGTTTATTGAATAACTAATTCCTCTCCATCTCACGGATCGAAACTCGAACGTTCTTGAAAGGATTACAAACAAGGGTTATACCTACACCCGGAACACCGATAATCCCTCAGGTCAATTATCGGTACAGGAAGGAAAGGGTTAAACCTCTCAAGAGTGTAAATGAAGAGTTACTTAGGTGAGGTGAGAAAATTATAAATTTAGTTCGAGTTGAAAAGGGAATCGAATGCTGAATGCATTGCATAAGGTATGATTCGCTCCTATTGCATTACATTAAGGTATATATTCATTAGGAGAGCGTCGGTGGCGCGTTGCGGAGAGGTAGAGACCATAAAGGGCGGGGTTCGAATCCAAACCAGACGAAATTCTATGTATGCAGTGAGGCGTATAGAGGGTCCTTCTTAATATGCTGACACTTTTTTAAGGGGATGATCAGACCGTCAAACGGAACAACTTTTTTTATGGCACCAACATCTAATTGGCCAAACAGGGTGAAATTGGCATCTTTTTAAACTAAGAGTCTACCCTGAATAATTTGTACAAAGAAAGCAAACGGATCATAGCAAAAAAAAAAACTGCTGGTGCATACATTTGAGTCGAGTAGGCATTGCAGTTTAGTATGGAACAGCGGAATTTTTTTGCTACTGTCGGTTTGCTCCAATAGTAACTTTTTTTTTTAAAAGGATGGAAATTATATCAATTTTACCCTTTAGACGTCCCACTGCAAGGCGCAGGCCTACCCAGGAAGGGTGTATGGGCATCAGTCCAACACGCGTTCCCAATGCGGATTAGTGGGGACTACAAACACGCATCAGAAAATCTCATTGGTACATGGCATGTCGTCCGTGTGGTGGTGGTGGTGGTCCGTTGTGATGTCCATAATTACAACACTCGAAACAAAAATAAACTGATATCTCGACACTTTCGGCTTAGTAGGGTCAACACGTCTTTCATGGGTCACTGTATACGTTGTTATAATAAAATCCCCGAGACCATTTTGAATCTTTCCGAAAACATGTTTAAAACTCAAATCAAAAAAGTCCTCTGAAAAAAAGCATATTATAAACTGGACGATTATTTAAATGATCAAAATGCTTGGGTCTGAGGTCACTAGCTTATAGTTTGTTTGCTTTACTGTATGGTATCATTATTGTATTAAATAGACTATGTATTATTGTATACATAACTTTAGCTTAAGAATTTATATTGTAATAGTTATTAAGTCGTGTTATGTTGTGGAGTTTCTGGCCGCATCTTCTCTACAGCGACAACACGTTCCGACGCGGTGGTAGCTTTAAAAAGATTTGCCGTTTGATAAGTGTGCTGCAAGCTCCTATATTGAATAAATTATATTGACTTTGACTTGGATTCCATATACCTCTCCACACCGCGCTACCGACGTTCTTAATGGTATGTATTGCCTCTACGTAACCTGTAGTATGAGAAATAACATAGCATAGCATATGCACACGACTATGTTCCCCGAGGGGTTAGTCAGAGATATTCTGAAAACTCAGAACATCCACGTTTCACTAGTATTACCGAAACTCTGAGAACCTCTAAAAACTCCCTCTGAAACTCTATGAGAAATAACTTTTTTTAATTTGCAAAATAAACAAATTGCTTATTGTATTGCATTAGGGAGGTTGAAGATAAAGCTGATTTATACAACGTGTTAATAAATAAAGGCATAACTAGAAAATAGTTTGTTTAGAATCAAGAGCAGGTACACGAACATAGGTAAAATTTTTTCAAAATATTAAATAATTTGTTGTATAATTTAAAATTTACTGAACTCATTGCCAACCCACCGCAAAGACACACTCAACCTACTTACTACCAAAACTAGATTCTTAAAATGTATCCATGTGTACGCTACGTACGTGTGTGAGTACGCTAGCGCTTTCATTCATTGCTGAAATAAAAAATCATTTTTGCATAAAATTTAATATACGAATAACTGTGAATTAAAATCAATTGTGGTGTATGAGGTTTTGCACCTATTTATTAACACGTTGTATAAACATTGTTTCCGGTCTTAAGAAAGTAATTTCGACCAATCTTAAGATCCAAATGCATAACAGGAGGGACAAGAGAACAGGACAAGGATTACAGCAAGAGAAAAGGAGAAGATAGATTTGTTATCATAATCATCATCTCAGCAAACAAACTTCCACTGCCAGACATAGGTATCCCCTATATCCCCAGACTTGGTATCGAATCATACAAACTAGGAAAAGACATGTAGAGTTATTTGATAACTTCAAAATCAAAATAAAATCCTTGAAATCAAATGATAAAATCCCTTAACATACTCATAACCCAATTCAAACAGCTAAAAATATATCAAAGGCTACTTGAAATACACGCAATAATTGAAAAAAATAAATTTTATTTTCTTTTACAACAATTCAAAGAAATTGTGATCGAGGATGGGATTGCTGACTCCTCAGAGAACGACTCACGCTTGATCAAAATGTTAAATGAAATGACGCGGGTTATATTTTATTTCTGTTTTCATTGGTATAATTTGATTTTTGTACGCGTATCCGATAATAATTAAAATGTTGTGGTTTCTAAACGACGTACCTGCCATCGTTTCTGTAAAAGACTAGGCGAGCTGAAATACTTTCAAGCCGGTCATAAATAGGAATACATCGTGAGGAAACATGCATGCTTCAATTTTGAGGCATGCTCACTATGCATTATGAGTGGTAACGAGGTTTTGACCTTTGTGTCTTATTTTAGAGGACATATTTGGCCTTCGTCGTCGGGCTCACTCCCCGTCACACTGGACAGAGTTTGAGTACTACTGAATTGGGGGTGAAATGTGGATGTTTTGAGGTTTCGGAATAGCCCCTTAGAGATAATAAGCAAATGTACGAATAAAATTATAGAATGAAAAATCTTGTACACATGCACACAACATTACATAGCAATAAGGACTGGCTTATAACCTGTTAATAACCAACAATATTTAGAAACATAAATGTATGATTTATATTGACTTTCTAAAACGTCTGATTGTCGAAGCTCAGTGGCGCCAGGGTCGGCTGCTCCGTAGGAGGAGTTTGCTACAATAACATCAGCTATGCCGACGACATGGTCCTGCTGAGCTTGTCAATCAGGGCTCTCAAGAAGCTGTTGGGAACATGTGTGGTATTCGCGGAGGCTCATGGCCTCAGGTACAATAGAAAGAAAAGCGAGATGATGGTTTTAAGGCAGGTAAAAAGACCTACAACGACACACCGCCTGTGACTCTGGGTGGTGTTAAGCTAGCGAGAGTCACTCAGTTAAAGTACCTGGGGCACATGGTCTCTCAGGACATGTCAAATGAGGCTGATGTAGAGCGGGAGCGCAGGGCGATGGCGATGAGGGCGAATATGCCCGCAGGTTTGCACGATGTACTAAAGATGTAAAAGTAACGTTATTCAAGGCATATTGCCAGTCGTTCTACACACATATTACACATTGCACAGTCGTGTAATATATTTCGTGGGATATTGGTGAGGCTGCCTCGTTTCTGCAATGCATCGCGACGGCGCATATGCCGATGCCATCTTTTTTCTACTGCAGGACTATTGAAGCTTTAATAGAACCTTTAATAGACTTGACCAATAAAAACCATTAAAGTATTTGACGAATCAAAACCAAAATCGGCGGTTAAAAACCATTTGACGAATTAGAACTGTCATCGGATTTTGTATACTAAATCCCCATCAATTGTTTCAGTTCGATGGACAAAAGAGCCCCCTAAAGTACAAAAGCATTTAAGCTTTCAACTATTTATTATTTCATTTTGTTGCAAGTATTTTGCATCTAACACAGACGTACTAAACCAAGGGTTCCTCTCATTACAGTTAGTCGACTTTTACTTTAAGTGCTGAAGTTTATAGTATCTTCCCTAGGGTCAAATAAACTGAGGTTAAGGTCACTATGTGAGTTAGATAAAACGCTGCATTAGGCACCTCGTCCATAAAAAGCCTTGTGATTCTGGGTTAGAACGGACCACTATTTTCCTGTGAGCGTCGTACGAAGTGAATAAGGGAAAGGGTTCACACCCTGGACACTTCAAACAAATTGGCTCGCACTGATAATAACAGGTAATCACGTGCAATACTGAGTGAGAGAGGAATACCAGTATATTACCTACTGTCGTCTTCCACAGGGGGGGGGGGGGGGATTTAGTATACTAATTGGTCAAGTCCGATGACAGTTCCATTTCGTGAAGCTGTTTTTAACCGCCCGATTTTGGTTTTGATGCGTCAAATACTTTAATGGATCTTATTGGTCAAGTCTATTAAAGGTTCTATTAAAGCTACAACAGTACTGCAATAGAAAAAAGATGGCATCGGCATATGCGCCGTCCCATTCGCACGCGCGCGCCTTCTATAGGTATGTTCTTCTTGCTTGGCTCCCTTGAAGTTACCCTCGAAGTGCGGGATGAGGTGCGGTATCTGAAGTTAGTGAGGGGTAGGGAGTGGCCATTCTGTATGTACTACAATAAATTATTATCTATTCTGTGACTACGGCAGTACAGACATAAATAACTCAACATCCACTTACATTTCGAAACAAAATGCATGTAATCTAATACATTCACTCAATTTTCCATCTTAAGTGCCATTTAAGTGTAAGAGTCGCTTAAGTTAAGGACGCCCAGCAATTTAGCTAATTGCCTTTATTAAGCGATGAAGAGCGCGTATCAAAATGCGAAATATTATTCAACTGAAACGTACCTAACGTTCACGGGTTTGCTTGCGTCAGGTTTTTGCTATCCGTTTGTACCAGTATGGAGCATGAGCCCACCACACATTCAAACTCCTGTAAACCAGGATCAACAGCGGCGACCATTCACAACACTAGACAATAAAGTCCAGCGAGCCCGGGGGATGACTCTAATCTGTCTTGGAACCCGCAATTATTTAAATCAAAAAACCCGACTGCATAAAAACCTATTAACTGAAAAGAGAAAAACAAGCTCTATAATCACAAATAACCTTTAACAGCTTTATTTGAGCTAATATAATTTGAATGTTATTAGGTAGGTATCGCAAACGGGGACACAGACGATTTTTGATTGGTTATTGGTTTGTCCCCGCCTGCAATACCTACCTAATAACATTCAAATTATATTAGCTCAAAGAAAAGCTGTTATAGCTTATTAGTGATTATAGAGCTTGTTTTTCTCTTTTCAGTTATTAGGTTTTTATGCAGTCGGGTTTTTTGTTTATCTTAATAATTTGGTTTATTTCATACTTTTTAGTCTTGTGTCGAAACGGTAACATAAAAGTACTATAATATATATATTTTTAGAATTGTGAGACCACTAGCTTTCATTTGATACTCATATTGTAATTATAACGAAAAAAAAATTTTATTCTCCCTCTCTTTTTTATTTTGCAGACGTCATATTAAAATAATATAGCCTATGTCACTCTCACAATTTTCACGAATCTAATGACACCTCAAACGTTAAAATCCATCAAGCCGCTTAGGCTGTAGGCCGTGCCAAAGAAATATACATACAAACATACATACATACATACATACGCTAATACGAAAAACATAACCCTCCTTCTGGCGCAGTCGGGTAAAAAAGATAGGAGGAGTAGGAAAAACAAATATCCGACAACCCTCCATTGCAAACAAGAAAAAGCATGGCTATTAGAGAGCCAATTCCCAAGATCATTTATGGCAGAGTAACCTAATACTGTACTGAAACTATACGAGTAACTTATTTTGCTTCCAGTAATAAGTATGGCGAAAACATCTGAATATACGGAAGTAATCCCTAGTTGCAACAAGATCCATGTAATAAGGGACACCAGAAAACTATTTTATTGAGTCAAGCATTTGTACCGATAGACTACCATAGGTCCACTATCAGATAGGTGCCTATTCGGAATAAGTACCATAACAGTGGACCTATTCTGTCGACTCTGTCGGTACAAATGAATAACTTGCTTCCACCAATCCCGTACTAGGCTTGCGTACTAAAAAGCTTCAAAATTTAAAATATCATTAGTGCCAAATCGAGACAATAGCTCCACCATCCCACAGCTTCATTGCGTCGAGCTGTAAAAAAACCAGCCAAGTGCGAGTCGGACTCACGCATCGAGAGCTCTGTACCACCATACAATAATACAAAAAACAAAATGTCTCCTGTATCCTATTCGCGAGAGCCCGTCACACACATAACCTTTTTCATTATCTCTTGTTTTATCTTAGAATATGAAGTATAATCACACCAAAGATTGACGCTTGTTACCGTTTTTAGGATAGAGCGAAAAGAAAAAACGTTGAAAAATACTAGTGTCTTGTATGGGGATTAAAATTTTTTTTTATTATTATTTGTCATCATTCATTAACACATCGTGAGGAAACCTGCATGCTTCAATTTCGAAGCATGTATTGTACCCACTGTCCATTACATGTGGCGACGGGCTCACCCCCCGTCACACTGGACAGAGTTTCGGTACTACTGGTGAAACGTGGATGTTCTGAGGTTCAGAATATCTCTGACTACCCCCTCGGGGAATATAGTCGTGAGCATATGCTTATGCTATGCTATGCATCATTCATTAAATCCAATCAATATATATCATTATGATACATATTCTGTAAAAATGTCAACTGGCTACCTATTACGGTTCAGAAGATACAGCCATCTGAAGCTAGGACGGACGGACAAGGCTGAGTAATAGGGTACCGTCTTCAACCTTTGGGTACGGAGCCCTAAAAAGTAAATTCGTGTCCTCAAGTCCTGCCGTTTCAGTTCTGAAAGTTTAATTCAGGCACCTTGATCTTCTGCTGAGCAATTGATTTAATTTTGCATTCCTTGCGAAGGTGGGCAAGGGGTGCCTGGGAGAGCTACGAATGTTTTGGATTCTACATTCTTCTATTGAGTCGATGGCTTAAAACACGTACCAATATTTTTTTTGTTTTGGAACTCGTGTAGGTTTTGTTGCACCGCTGGTTGATTCGCGATTTCAAAGTTGGCTCCATAATGAATTTTATTCAATCTGGTAAGACGACTATATTCCCAGAGACTATAGTCAGTGATATTCTGAAGCCACAGAAAATCCACTTTTCACTAGTACCGAAACTCTGTCCAGTGTGACGGGTAGTGAGCCCGTCGCCACTTGTAATGGACAGTACAATACATGCCTCGAAATTGCAGCATGCAGGTTTCCTCACGATGTTTTCCTTCACCGAGAAGCCAGTGGTGGTTTATCTGGTAAGTAGAAACTGAAATACCTTTATAGTACAGTAACTTATGGCATTTATTTCGGAACCAGCTAAAACTGTTCCGATTTGGATATATTTTTTAAATGTCCGTAATTATAATATTATTTTTACCTTTACAGTAAAAATAATTTTTTTCTTTTTTTTAATTCACGATTTTTTTTAAATGGTTTTACTAACAAAAATGGTATTAATTGATCAAAAATTTAAAAAAAAAGAGCAGGGCAGGGCATAGTTTAAGACTTAGAGATTTGTGAGAAAATATCTGCATAATTGTAGCACTATAAATCTCCGACTTCAATGTTTTGATTCGGGGCTAGATTAACTTCTGCAAGTCGTCTACTATTATTGGAGAATGATTACGAGATGTCTACAAAACAAATAGTTAGCATTATGCTTCGCACTAGTAGAATGCATGGTTATAGTTCCTGCACTGTTTAAAAATTTATCCTGAATAGTTTTAGTGTTCATATTTTGCGATTTGAGAGATGAACAAGTGGTTAAGACGGTGCAGAAGGGCCTACATGACTTTTTCTGAAAGAGCGTTGCAAAAAGGCCAATCTGAAAACATTGGCAATTTTACAGAAAATACAGGGTCCTTCATAATAACATGCTGACACTTTTTTAAGGAGATGATCAGACCATCAAACTGAACAACTTTCTCTATGGGACCAACATCGAAATCGCGTAAAAAAATCAGCTGTCTCATACATTTGGCTCGAATAGGTTTGCAGTTTTGTATGGAATGTGCCAGAGATAAAGTTGTTCAGTTTGGCCGTCTGATCATCGCCTTAAGAAAGTGTCAGCATATTAAGAAGGACCCTATATTGAATTTTCATGTTCTATTTGGTACCTTTTATACCTTCATGTCATGAAAATACGTTTATGTTTAGTTTTTTAAAAATTAAACAATCGGGGGAGAAAAATGCATTTTGAACATACATATATCAAAAATTATATAGACAGTGGTATTTTCTCTTTTCCTTCTTTATTTCTTAAATAGAATCAACAACCCTTTCGTAGCTCCAAGACGCTAAAGGGATATTTCGCCTCGGTTACCAAGTTTTTAGATTTGAATTTTAGATCGGCGAGATCTCCGTTTATTTTAGCATGGAATTAGGATCGCGTCTATTCCGAGTTTCAGTTGAAAACTCTTTTGAAAATCAGCACCTTGATTGATGGTATTAATTATCCGATCTTTACGAAGTTTGTTTCTTGTAAGTGGCCTCATTAGTGGCATGATGTTAAGCAAACTGTTACTATCCTTGAAACCTTTTGTGAAATTTAAATTTCTTTTTACCCGACTGCGCCAGGGTTTTGTTTTTCGGGCGTATGTATGTATGTATATTTGTGTGTTTATTTCTTTGGAACGACCTACAATCTAAACGGCTTGATAGATATTAACGTATGAGGTGTCTTTAGATTCGTAAAAATTGTGAGAGTGCTATTTCAAGATGGCGTCCATCTAAGATTTTTAAAAGAGAGGGTAAAAAAATACTAGATGGGTATCAAATGAAAGCTAGTAAATAGCAGATTATAAATATACAGGGTCCTTATTAATATGCTGACACTTTTTAAGGCGATGATCAGACTGTAAAATTCAACAACTTTCTCTATGGCACCAATATCGAAATCGCAAAAAAAAAATCAGCTCTTCCATACAAAACTGCAAACCTACTCGAGCCAAATGTAAGGGACAGCTAATTTTTTTTTTCGCGATTTCGATGTTGGTCTCATAGAGATAGTTGTTTGATGGTCCGATCAAACGCTTAAAAAAGTGTCAGCATATAAACGAGGACCCTGTATATAAATTATAGTACTTTTATTCTACCATTTTGACACAAGAGTAAAAAGTATGAAATAATCTTAATTATTAAGAAAAATAAAAAACCCAATTACATTAACAAAAAATACTAACTGAAAATAAAAACAAGCTCTATAATCATTAATCAGCTATACCAATTTTGTTTGTGCAAATGTAATTTGAATGTTATCAGGTAGGTATTGTAGGCGCACAAACCAATAACCAACAAATTGCTCTGTTCTCTGTTCGAGTCTATCTAGGGGATAATTTAGTTTTGTACGTCCTACAGAATTGTGAGGTGCGGTGTACTCGAAACCAACGGGAGATATGAAGATACGTATGGATGTGAATGAGGCGAAAGAGGTATGTGAGGATCGTAGTAGATGGTCCCTGCCTATCCAACAAGGAAATAGCAATTAAATTTTAAGGCTATTTTGCATTACAGAAACAGAGATTTGAAACACTTACACTCACTTATCCTTAGAACAGCTTTAGTAACGTCCAAGATATGTCGGATAGTATATGCATCTAATAAATTAATTACATTTGGTAATCAGAATTGGCCGGAAAGCTAAATAGGACTCGAAAAATCTCGTCGTCCTTATTTGGAATGAAGTATAGTAATACTTAAGGGGGTACTTTAAACCATCAAACTGAACAACTTTCACTCTAGAGCCAACATCGAAATCGTGAAAAAAAATCCTCTCTTTCCTACAAAACTGCAGTACCGTCTCGACTCAAATGTATGGGACAGCTTATTTTCTTTATTTTTTCTCAACGTTGGTTCCATAGTGAAAGTTGTTCAGCTTGGTATGAATTCCTTGTCTAAACATTAACTTAAATCACATTTCGTTCACCAAACAAATAGGTGCATAATTTTACGATCGGATCTCGTACCATAATAACGATAAACAGTATTTTTGGTAAAGGCACTCTTTCAACGTTTATAAGACATATCATAGCATATGCTCACGACTATATTCCCCGAGGGGGTAGTCAGAGATATTCTGAAACCTCAGAACATCCACGTTTCACCAGTAGTACCGAAACTCTGTCCAGTGAGACGGGGGGTGAGCCCGTTGCCACTTATAATAGACAGTGGTTACAATACATGCCTCGAAATTGAAGCATGCAGGTTTCTTCACGATGTTGTCCTTCACCGAAAAACCATACAATGTTTATAAGACATACAATACAATTTGCACTAAGTATTAAATTACAAATAGCATTGTAAATAGCTTGGTACAATAGTACCAAGAACAAGCTCCGACTAGTATTATGAAATAATAATACCACGGCACTTTCTACCCGAACGCTGTCGAGTCGTTTTTCAAGAATTTCAATTTCCTATGCAACAAAGCGCTTGGGAAAATATTTTTTCTCCCAGCCTCGGTTGGAGGTTATCTCTATTGGATTTCCGTGCAATTTACCATCCCGCCTACAGCCATAACTGTGTAACCAGAAAACATGACTTTTTCTACCTTCCTTTGCTCAGTAACCGGCAAGTTTCACGAGTCACTTCGTTACGGATGGATGAACTTTTCACCTTATGGCCTGTGAAGACGAGAGTATTTTAGCTTGGTTACAAATACCGGGGATTTGAGTAGATGTTTCGAGGTAGCATCATGAATTCGTCAAAGGATCCAAAGGAGTTTTTGAAAAGGTATTTCGCAACAAGTACAGTATCCAGTAGGTTTTAGGATCAATATTTTCAGCACGGCGCACTGTAGCTGTAACTACGCGAAACACGACTAAGAATTTTGTGAAAATTTATACGAGAAATATGAACCAGAAATGTCAATTATCAAAATTTAATAATCTCAACTTACGTCGACGCTACAGTAATAAGCTTTCATGCCAAAATAAAAGTAAAACTTTCTTTATTCACCTACAATAGCCTAAAGAATACGGTGACACAAAGTAAGGAATATCCAGAGGAACTGAGCCGGCGCAAATCCGATATGACAGCGTAGTAATACAGTCGTCACACTGCAGAGAATTGGGTTTGTAACCGACAAAGTTTGACAGGAAATTGAAAATCTTTGTGACTTTAAAATTATAATTTTTATTGAAACATTGACCCCATGGTCTAATGGTTAAGAGCATTGGGCTCTTGCTTTGAAAATTTATATGTGGACTGGTTACGCGTGTAATTCTACTAACAAACATTACTGCCACTTTTTGCGGGGGGCGAGGTAACATGAAATCCGCAACTTTGGATTTTATTCCCCATAACTTTAGATTCTAATTTTGAATGTTAAAAATCATGAAAAGTAGTCTCGTGTGAACCCCAAACGTTCTAAGTTCGAAGTTATTATTTCGCAATCATAGGCTGTCTCGTTTAGTGATAAGGTGTAAAATTGAATGTAAATGCACAAGATCAATTGTGCTTATACCGTGGCAGAGGGGAAATGCTACCGCAAGGCTAGTCCTTATAATAATTAGTCAAAGGACTCTTGACACGGCGGTCGTGGGTTTGATTCCCACGTGGGACATCTAGTGATATGTCACTTTGTGCGTTTTTCCCCTGTTCGGTTTTATTCATAATTTATAAGAATTTCATGGATTCAATTAAAATTCTTTGCGACTGCATTTATGATAACAAATAAATCCTATGTTACCAATGTAATTTTGTGCAGTATTCTAGGCTGTGAGAGCCGCGGTGGATTATTGCATCGAAGGTCATTCTTCACACGTATGTTAACATAAATTAATGTTTTAATCGAATATCTATAATATACCAACACCCTAGTAATACTTTAGGGAGTGGTTTAGACCATCAAACTGAACAACTTTGACTATGGAGCCAACATCGACAAAAAATAAAAAATCTGCTATCCCATACATTTTAGTAGAGTCGGTAGTACTGCTGTTTTGTATGGGACAGCCGATTTTTTAAAAAAATTTCTCGCTTAACAGACTCAAATTTATGGAACTGATCTTTTTTGTGATAAAAACTTGACTTTGTAGTAAAAATTTATCAGTTTTTGTTTTTTTGAAGCACCCCTTCGAATATGAACACACCTTTTTGTCAACATAATTTATTAAATTTGATTCACCCATTTTCATGGGAGTTCGATTTTCTATGGTATCACTGGATGAAATTATCGCTGTCTCATAAGTGGTTATGTTATCGTTAATTCTATCAGCGTAAGCGAAACATTCTCGGTCAATGTATAGCAATCTTGCCAATCGAATGAAAATCGATCACAATTCCATTCATTATTTCTTTTTTGTGAATCGGTAAAAGGATAGCAGTAATGAAACTTTATTTTGATATTGTAAGAGCATTTGTCAGACTGAAGAAAAGATATGCCACTGATACAGTTGCAGTCACAGCACATTATAAGAGGGGTTAGAAATGCAAAGTAGCGCATTTGCTTCGCAGACGGCTGTCGCCCCTTGTCTTCCCGCTCACGCTGCTACAATTACTCATGCCCTCTCGCTCGCACCACGCCGCGCGCCTTATGGTGTTATGCAAATCATTGCATAACCTGTGGCGACACGTTCCACGCCTACTTTGCACTTCTAACCCCTCTTATAATGTTCTGTGGTTGCAGTTATATTTGTATTTGTTTTTGAATCGTAAAGTGCCATTATTAGCGTTTTCAAAAAACGTAGTTTGACATAAAGTTAAAATTGACAAATTATTTACGTTCCCTGATGAAAATTATCATAAATTCAGCGATTTAGGTATTATGGCAGAACCACCAACGAAAATGACAATGGTGGTAGTCGGTAGCCTACACACAAAAAAACCGCAAATCGATCTTCAGAGAAAGAGTATAATATACAGGGTCTTTCTTAATATGCTGACACTTTTTTAAGGGGATGATCAGACCGTCAAACTGAACAACTTTCACAATGGGACCAACATCGAAAACGCGAAAAAAAATGCTGCTGTCCGATACATTTGGCTCAAGTAGGTTTGCAGTTTGGTATGGAAGAGATGATTTATTTTCGCGATTTCGATGTTGGTGCCATAGAGAAAGTTGTTAGTTTGACGGTCTGATCATCCCCTTAAAAAAGTGTCAGCATATTAAGAAGGACCCTGTATACCTTTAAAGCATGCTCTTTTGGGCATCCTTTCAATCTTTATTTGAAATTATATTTTTCTACTGCACGCATATAAAACTTTTTCTCTATAGTTCGACGTCATCTTGTATTATTCTCTCTATATGGAAAATTTACTGAAAGAGGCTTTGTCGGAGAAAAACAAGTTTGAATAAAAAAGAATTCAATGAACACGACCGAAGTTGGTGAAAGGAGGCGCATAATTATGATATTCATGCGTGCGTCGAATTTTGTTATCCTCATTTGGACTGCGTCTTTTCAGAATCTGCAAAGTTATTACTGTTAAAGAAAAAAAACGGGGGAAAACTATGGGAAATTCGATTTCAACTTTTCTTTTTCACTCGAGTAGATAAAATAGTTCATTGGATATACCACTGAAAAAGTTAAAGACGACGACTATATTCCCCGAGGTAGTCAGAGATATTCTGAAACCTCAGAGCATCCACGTTTCCCCAGTAGTAACTAAACTCTGTCCAGTGTGACGGGGGGTGAGCCCGTCGCCACTTATAATGGAAAGTGGGTACAATACATGCCTCGAAATTGAAGTATGGGGGTTTCCTCACGATGTTTTCCTTCACCGAAAAGCCAGTGGTGTTACAAATTGTACATAAATTCCAACAAACTCATTGGTACGATTCGGCCTGGACGGGGATCGAACCATCGCCTCCTGCGGCGGCTATTCGACACTGGACCATCACGGCTACGGAAAATGTTAAAAGAAGAATAATATCCATAAATTAAGGTCCCCCCTTAAAATTACATTAACTAATATTACTTAAAGGCTTTTCAGTTTTGTATTATACAGGCATGCCTAAATCACTGGTCGGGAGAGGGACAGTTAGCCGTCTCGGAACCAACACGGCCCAGATTAAAATCCTGCCACCGAGGCCATTATGGTGTTACCGTTGCCTCACTGGAGGTGAACAATCAGAGGTGGACCGCACCGATTTGTGCTGTCGCTGCGGACAGTGCAATGCTCTGAGAGCGTTGCCTGCGTGGTAGCGCAGATACCAAAGAAGAAAGGCAAGACGTCTACGGCTGGGGCCAAGCCTCCGCCGCCCACTTCTCCTTAAGAGCCATGGGCGTCGGACTTAGGGAAGTTCGGTGTCTAATTCCTAGGGCTCGAGTTGGCGTCGTGCGTGTTCCATTCGCGCCAGTCACATGTAGTAGAGGAAAGAAAAGGCGCCAGTCCTCCTCTTTTAGAGGTTTGGCCTAAGACTGTCGCTGCCGGGGATACGATAGAGTACCTACGGGTCCGGGAACCGTTGGAAAACCGTGGGGTTTTAGCCCGTATAGCACTAGTGGACCAATTACCAAAGGTCTAAATTCAACGAAGAACCAAGGTCAAAGACGAGGGTAAGCGGATCATAAAGTTGAATTGGAGATGGGCAAGACACTTGGCTAGACGGGAAGGCGGACGGTGTACTATAGTGTTGACCAAGAGAGGGACGGATGTCAGTAGGCAGTCCAATGACATTGTGAGGGTGGCTCACTATTAAAATAACACAGGACCGTGAGGAATTATGCAATTAAGGGAGGCATATGCCCAGCAGCAGGTTGATGTGAGCTGATTTGATTAACTTAATTTGTTCTTCAGACTCGCAGGTTTCTTTATCGATGAATCTTACTATGCTAGAATATATGATTGAAAATTGTAGCCATGTTTCTTGCTCCGAAGGACAATGTGTTCATTTATAATTTCGTGGACCACGGATATTTTAACATTAGATTTGACTGTCTTAGTTTAGGTGACTCTCTGAATTTACTAAACCGGGGTAGTGTTTACATTCGGCAACCTAAACCACACAATCTGTACACACCAGCATATTGGTAAACAATCCAACATTATTCACGTTCCTAAGACAAGTTGACCCTTGTCAGGACTCTAGTTAACATGTAAATATTGCATACATACAATGTTAGGTAAAAGCCTTCGTCAGTGCACGTAAATACAAATATTAGTATAGGATTTATGTATAAAACTGCTTTACATTCAATATGTTAGTCCCAACCTTTGTTTTGGGACTAACATATTGAATCATTTGCGAACTTAAACTGATTCTTAGTTATACAACGTGTTAATGAGTTAACGCAAAACTAGAAAGTAGTTTGTTTAGAATCGAGAGCAGAAGTTATCATGGTTTCAACATAGGTAATTTTTTCAAAATATTAAATAATTTGTTTGTAAAATTTAAAATTTACTGAACTCGATCTCAACCCACCGCTCGGGCACTCTCACCCTACTTACTACCAAAACAAGATTCTTAAAATGTATCCAGGAGCAGGTTAGCGCTTTCATACATTGCTGAAATGATAACAAATCATTTTTGCCTCATAAATTAAAATGCGAATAACTTTAAATGTTAACTATCTATTTAGGGATAAGACCGCTTATTTTTGTACCGTCTGTATTTCCTGTTTGTTTAATCTCTGTATACTATGTTTTTGGTGTAAAATAAAGTATAATTGATTGATTGAACTATCAAAATACTTAAATTATTGTTTTAATCTAATTATTTTGTTATAAATCAGTTGGGGTGTATGATGTTTTGCGCTTATTCATTAATATATTGTATATATTTATGTAACTTGAAATGGGAGTTGATTTCAATCAGGACAGAGGTAGATTCAGAATCCAACCAGTCAGGGAAGTTTAATAAAGTTTTGAGTTGGTAATTAGTAGTACCCAAAAACTTTGACTAACCCAGTTTTAGTTCGTGAATGTATACTTTAGTTTCAATATAAGGTTTATTCCAGTATTAGTTATAATCTAATATTCTCTAAATAGTATCTGTTTCTCTGCTTACTTCTTCTAAACCACGCTATGGATTTTGATACAGTTTTCACTATCATTCACAGAATTTCTTCCGGAAGGTTTAGAAGTATAAATATATTAACTTAAATTATGAATTATGAAGGTGGAACGGGTCGCTAGTTTATTATATAACCCCCTTTTTTCAACCCCTCTCGACTTTCGACAACCCTTAGAACATATAACTAGGGATCATAGACACTCTGAATAAAATCCAAGGTTGCGGATTTCATGGTACTTCGTCCCCAACAAAAAGTGGCAGAAAAGTTTGTTAGTAGAAAGAATTACACGCGTAATTCGTCCATAGTTGTTTGGTCTTAGCAACCACCAATACAAACTAAGTCGTTACAATGCTTGCATCTCGGAATACACGCGCTCAAAGTCAAAAACAGATAATTTTTTTCTATTAATTTCTTTTTATAGCAATGGCATTATAATGCAAATACATGGTAATAAACTTAAAATAATCCTACTTAATTTTATACTTATTTTTATTACTATAACTATATAAATAAATCTGTGCCATTAAATAACATAATAAACATAAAACAGATTATATACAAACTCTGGAGCTGTTTAATGAAGCGGGCTACATATTCATGGGGCCCTGTTTACTACCAAAATGTCTTGATGTTTTTACCCAAATCGCACGATTATTTAATGGCCCGAAAAGGGATGGACGGATTTGAGTTTTTGTTTCGAATTGTGGACCCTTTTTTGGTAAGGTAGTTAAGTTTTTGGTTGAAACATGGTTGGATCTCAAAACTCTAATAAATTCAATATTTGGTCCTTGTCCAGTGGCTCATTCATCATCATTAAGGTACCTACTAGAGGCGACACACCCAGACTAAATTTTTTGTAACACTCGTTAAAGCTAATTGGCTCAAACTTACTGAGCATGTGCCAGCCGCTCGCTGCACGATAGGGCCCCGGTGCACACGCCGTACTGCTGATCGTGGTGCACAGATTTTGTTCGCGATGTCTATTCTACAACGTGTTACTGAATAAGCGCAAAACCTCATAACACCCCAACTGATTTACAACAAAATAATTAGATTGGAACAATAATTTCATTATTTTGATAGTTAACATTTTAAAAGGATACACACATACACACACACAGGGCCCGGGCGGCCCTGTAGCCTAAAAGGCTTGATAAATCTTAACAATTATGAGATGTCGTTAGATTCATCTTTATTGTAGAGTTTTGCATTATTATAACATTCAAGTTATAATTTTGCTCAAACAACATTATTTATAGAGTTTCTGGCCGCATCTTCTCTACAGCGACAACACGTTTCGACGCGGTGGTAGCTTTAAAAAAGATTTGACGTTTGATAAGTGTGCTGCAAGCTCCTATATTCAATAAATTATATTGACTTTGACTTTGACTTTGACAATACCAGATTGTTTTTTCTTTTTTCAGTTAGTTTTTTTTTATTGTTTAACTAGTTTAATGTTTTATTTCATTATCTATTATAATATTAATTAGGTCGGTTTTTATATTATAATTTTTCATGAATCTAGGAACTGCTATATGACATGATGACAAGGTTTTTCGCCGGGGTTAAGCTATGGTGGTATCAGCACAGATTTATTTTCTATGGAATAACCAATTTTTTTTTACGAAAATTAATCATTTTCGTCTATTAATCATAACCTCTAAAAATTATCTACGCATCGAATTAATAGCTTTTATAAAAGTGTTTCATAGACTAAGCCCGGCTCGCACCAACAAGTATTAAGACTTAAACATATTTAGTGATAGTTCCATAGATTTATTATATACTACGTTAGATCGGAAATGCGAAAGCGAGAGAAGAAACTCACGAACACGCTATGAGCCTGTATGGACCAAGCGTCAGTTGTCAACGGAACGAATCCCGCATTTTTTTTCCAAAATCTCAGGGTTCTGGTCTCGCTTTGGATAATCCGTAGCCGATCTAACATAGTATTCAGGGTCCAACTTAATATGCTGACACTTTTTTAAGAGGATGATCAGACCATCAAACTGAACCACTTTCTCTATGGGACCAACATTAAAAATCGCAGTTTTGTATGGGACAGTTGATTTTTTTTTTCGCCATTTCTATCCTGGTCTCATAGACAATTTTTTTCCGTTTGATGGTCTGATCATCCTCTTAAAAAGTGTCAGCATATTAAGAAGGACTCTGTATACTAAATCTATGGACAGTTCTGTCTTTCACACTGCTCATACAAAATGACAGTGACAGCATCATTATTTAAGCCTAAATCCTTTTTATGCAAGCCAGCCTAAATCGTTGATTTACCTAGGTATTTGTAGTAAAAATATATTTTACAGAATAATAGAAGTATTTATGCCTCATGAAACCTTTTGGATAAAATTGTTTGATAATTCACAAAAGTACCTCCTACTCCTACTACTCTAAAAAAGTTATACCTACTCATTCGAGAACGGTTTCGACAACATTTTCTTTAATGCATGATCAAACGCTTCGGTCAGCAATTGTTAATATTTTCCTAAATCCTACGCTTTCACTAAACTCAGGGGTCGTTTAAGGGTCTGCCAATGGTTCCCGAAGTATGGCTGGCCAGTTTGTCAGTAAACAGAGAATTGCCTAATCCCAATCAGTACGTAGTTTGTATGTAGGCCATTGTAGGCTGATTTTTTTTTGCTCCGAACAGTTTGCTCCCATTGTAAAAGTTGTTCAGCTTGATGGGTAGACTCTTAGTTTAAAAGGATGCTAATGATATCAATTTCACCCTGCATAGGCTGATGATGATGAAATTCATGATAATAAATACTGGATCATAATCTGGAATTGTAAAGGACTTGCTATGAGATGTTATTCGTTCACCGTTTCCTCTACCCTAAGGTTGTTTGGAAGAAATCGCTTCTTAGCGATGAGATCGCCTTATTTTGTGTCTTTTGTTTTTTTCTCTCTCTATTTTACTGTTTAGATTTTGGTGTAAAATAAAGTATATTTGATTGATTGATTGAGATGTTAAAAAAAAATTCAATTACCTTCAAAAACACAGAAAATTTTTTACATTTACATCATTTACAAGAAAATTATATGACGATGAACCAGAAGATAAATTTAGATGGAAGATTCTGAAAAAAAGAAAAAAAACGTTTTGTTGCCCTTTTAGTGTCAATTAACTACAATTTTTTTGTCAAAACGAACAGTTCACATTATTTTTGGTATCTTCCGATTTCCTTTGAATTAAGAATCTACCTCAACAGCGGAATAAGCTATAGCCGCTGGGAAAGCGGACCAAAATCTCAAAAAATTGGTCAACAAATTTTTTTTCTTGAAATGTAGGCTAGAAATCTTTGGGAGCCGCTGTTGCTGTTCGAAACCATTGGAGTGATTGTAAGTGCATTTTTTTTTTTGCCCTTTTAATGTAGATTAGCTATTCCAAATAAAATTTTTTTTCCGATCAAAAAACAGTTCACATTGTTTTTGAGCAAATAACACAAATTATCTTCCGACTTCCTTTGAATTAAGAATCTATCTCAACAGCGGAATTAGCTGTATTCGCTAGGAAAGTGGACCAAAAATTGAAAAAATTGGTCAACGAAATTGTTTTTCTTGAAATATAGGCTAGAAAACTTTGAGTGCCGCTGTAGGAAACTATTGGAGTGATAAATCAATCAGTGAGAATATTATCATAAGCATTAACTGGAAAATCGATGGCCTACATACGAATCAACTATGTAAGGCTTTCCTCACGCGAAGCACTGGTCTGAAGACTGTTAGTTATAGAATATGTGGAAGTGATCACAGATTACAGTATACTAAATCACAAACTAATTAAAGACAATGTATTTTTTTTTAAATAATCTAGAAACAAATCTCTATGCTTGTATGAAGTCATATTTTCGTTATAACGTATAGTTTTAAAGTTACAGTGCCATAAAGATTTTGCCATACAAATCTTAAATTAATCGTAGCATTAAAACTGTATATTTTAACGAAAATCGGACTTCATACAAGCATAGAGATTCGTTTCTAGATTATTTCTGAAGAATGTCATTGACTTGAATTGGTTAGTATTGAAAATATCACCAGACTTCGTTTGTATGCAGCGGGCATTTACGCATTCGGAATAAACTTCTCATTGAAACTTATTTTAAAAAATCGAAAATTGTACCTGCATTGAAGATTGAACTCGCATCCACACTTTAGGAATGCACTATTCGGAACCAACTATCAACCTTGCCTACCAAAGCACGAAGATGCTCGAAATGAATTATACAACTCAAACGATCGTCTGTCCAACGACATGCAGCGTTGCTTAAATTTGATGATAGCTACGAACACTAAAGTGCAAAGCTAAGACCATTTCCTATGAATCATCGGCTTTAAACCATCCTCTATCTTAAGATTGAGTTATATTATGGGATATCGTCAATATGAAGTACGTTTATGACTGTTAGTATTGAAGCGTTAGCATTGGCAGACATATAAGTCCTACACGTAGCTAATATCTGTCTGATATCTAACTCTTAACCGTAAACTCTGCTTTTGGTCGATTTGACAATTGTTACGTCAGCATTACATCGTCGCTTGTACAAAGTACACAAAAACACCCTGTAAAATGTTATGAGGAAATCGTTTTGAAATGGCTGTTAAAGTTAAATGCTTATACAACGTGTTAATGAATTAACGCAAAACTAGAAAGTAGTTTGTTTAGAATCGAAAGCAGAATCGAAATATCATGGTTTCAACATAGGTATTTTTTCAAAATATTGAATAATTTGTTTATAAAATTTACTGCACTCGATCTCAACCCACCGCTCGGGCAATCTTACTACCAAAACAAGATTCTGAGCATGTCAGTCAGCACTTTCATTCATTGCTGAAATGATAAAAAATTATGTTTGACTCAAAACTTAAGATGCGAATAACTTTAAATTTTAACTACCACAATAATGTAATTATTGTTTCAATCTAATTATTTTGTTATAAATTAGTTGGAGTGTATGAAGTTTTGCGCTTATTCATTAACACGTTGTAGGTGCAGCAGTTTTGGCCAGACTAGGATGAGTCCATTATTTAATAAGGTTCTTAAAAATCCATCACAATAAACTAATGTTAGTCGACTAGTTCTTACCGCGTTAGCTTAAATTGTACTATTGTACCTCTAAAGACTAACATTATGATAGTTTTACTGAGTTTATCTACTTAGGCCAATAAGGCTGCTCTTCCACCTGAGATGTGCGAGGCGGTGAGGAAACAATCCGCCAATAGCGTGCTCGCTTGATCATGTCATTGGAAAATTGAAACTTTCTCATTGGACGATTTTTTCCTCGCACACGCACATATCTGGTAGATAAGCAGCCTTAGTTTTGTTCCAGGCTAGACAAGAGAACGAAGCACATTTAAGCCATGAAAGAACACAAGGAAAGAGATGTCCCATTACCACTCAACCGCATGACCGTGTGCATCCTTCCGATTCTCACCTATGGCACTCAAACGTGGTCTTTGACGAAAGATCAGAAGTCAAGCCTCAAGTTGACCAAGCTAGAAACGAGATCATTTGCTCCATAACCCGCTGGGCTGGACTTGGGTTGGCCGTATGCCAGATATCTTATGGCCTAAAACCACAACCAACTGGTCCCCTAAAACGAAATCGGTGTCGAGGCAGACCCAGAAGAAGGAGGAGGGACTAAATCGATAGCTTCTTGAAGAACTGGCCTATCGAAGCGCAAAACCGAGACGCATGGAAAGAACGGAGGGTGACCTTTGCCCATCCTTTGGGACAGCAACGGCTGATATAATAGTACTACCACTTAATTACTCAGTAGTAACTCGACAACGGTTCAGTTTGTAGTAAACCTAATACACACACGGGTCATTGCACGTGCGTTTGGCGTTTGATGATGAATCGACAAAACTTTCTCCCTAATAGACGTTATGTATGGGTAGTCAAATTATTGTCGGTAGAACGATTTCGGTTCGGCGAAGTTTCCATAAACCACACAATGTAAGTAAGTACAAACGTTTTATTTGTAGGAAAGGCATAGAAAGGCAAAATTGTGGCAAATAGTTTCATACATATTTAATTTATTAGTACACGTTGTCTCTACGGAAGGGTCGAACAAATAAAAAAACCACTATACATG
The DNA here is from genome assembly GCA_963924505.1 of Agonopterix alstromeriana. Lineage (NCBI taxonomy): Eukaryota > Metazoa > Arthropoda > Insecta > Lepidoptera > Depressariidae > Agonopterix > Agonopterix alstromeriana. The sequence continues at coordinate 1,884,540 of OZ004680.1, forward strand.
TTGAGTCGTGCAGTTCGGTACTGCAGTTTAGTATGAAATTGCGTATTTTTATTTTTAACGATTTTGGTTCCATAGTGAAAGTTGTTCAGTTTGAGTGTCTTAAACCTATATGAAATAGATTTTACTGAAAAGTTTGATAAAACCTTTTTTTTCTCTAAATTAAAAAACGAAAAACTTTATAATATAATAAAAAAGAAGCATGAAATATTTGATACGAATACGAAATAAATTCAACAAACAACTAGTTTTCAAATTTTAATATTCAGTCTTTTATTTTCAAAACATAAAAATTTTCACGCGAATTTGTTTTGAATTCACAGTCGTTTCTCGTATCTGTTCCAGTATTTTTGTAATTAAAAGATTAATGGTATGTTGATAGACAATAAAAACAGTAATTCTATCGCAGAAGCGATGCAAAACAGAATATCAATGTTTCAATGGTCTCAAATTACTGTGATTTTAACAAGGGAATGATTTTACAAAAATATTTTACGAGGATACCAAGAGTATTTCATTTTACTTCCTCTCATTTATTCATAAAATATTGCAAGCAAGCCGTTGCATCGAGTTCGTATTTTATTTAACATTATTATTGAACAGAAAGAAAGAATGCACGTTTGTGTTATTCATCTTTGTTGTATCTTAAATAAAATACCTATAGCATAAGCATAAGCATATGCTCACGACTATATTCCCCGAGGGGGTAGTCAGATATTATGAAACCTCAGAACATCCACGTTTCACCAGTAGTACCGAAACTCTGTCCAGTGTGACGGGGGTGAGCCCGTCGCGACTTATAATGGACAGTGGGTACAATACATGCCCCGAAATTGAAGCATGCAGGTTTCCTCACGATGTTTTCCTTCACCGAAAAGCCAGTGTAGTGTTACATATAAGGAATGACCCTACAGTATTTTCTCTAAAAGTATGGGACAATAATCGGGTATATTTTGTGATTGTTTATTTTATTTGCACACCAAAATACACCGAAAGCTTACTAAACTACAATACCTACTCGATTCAAACAAATGTGACAGCTGATATTTTTTTAGTTCTGACAGGTTTGCTCCTATAGTAAAAGATGTTCAGTTTGATGGGTAGAGTATGTGGTTTAAAGGTTAATGATACTTTTCCTTACACCCTGTATACACATTTAGTTTTTAATGTAAGTATGCCCAGATTCCGCACATTTCTGGAATACCTAATAGCCCACTTAAAAGGTAATTGCCTGGTGGTTATGAATACTTAAACGAAATATTATACAAAATCGTGGGCAATGTTGTGTACGAAACGAACTGACAATGGTATTGAGAGTTCGATTTCAAAGCAATCTCTAATAGGGTTGGTTTTATCTATGAAATATTCATGAAAATTTTACCAATATTATATTAAACTAGAGTTAACCCGCGACTTCGTCCGCACATATTATATACCAGATTTTAAGTCATCAAACAAAAAAAAAATCATAAAATTCGGTTCAGTAGGTTTTGCGTGATGTTCGCACAAACAAACATAAACAGACAGACATAAATTCCAAAAAAGGTTGATTTGGAGTCAGGTCAGGGTCTAAAAACCATAATCGTCATCTATATTTTATAAATATCTTCAATGTAAAGACAGTTCTGTTACAGTTGTATAAAGGTTAAGATTAAGAGTTGTAGGTAAATACAGTTAACTTCATTGTATACCTATACTTCATTTCAAATAAGGACGAAAAGATTTTCTGATTGAAAGATACACTATCCGCAGTATCCTAAACGTTACTAAAGCTGTTCTAAGAATAAGTGAGAGGAAATATTTCAAATCTCTGTTTCTGTAATTCAAATTAGCCTTAAAATTTCGTTGCTATTTGAAATGGAGTAAAATGATTCTTTAAGATAGTATTTAGAAGGACAAAGCACAAAAATCGCATTAAGGATATATCGGGACGCCTTATAGAGACCACTGGTGATAAGAGGGCTGGCAGTTACCTACGTCAGCGCATAAGCTTGGCGATTCAGAGGGGGAATGCTGCCAGCGTTCTTGGAACCGTCCCTCGAGGAGAGGCTATGGAGGAGGTTTACAGGTTGTAGGTCCCCAATCACGCCTTTTTTTTTTTTTTTTTTTTGTTTGTGTAGGAATTTGACAAAGCTTGTTGCAGATATATGGGATGTATTTATTGACGAAACGTGTTGTGTATTTCCTTTGACGAAGCCTGTTGTGGGTGTGAGTGATGTATTACCATTGACGAAGCCTGTTGTGGGTGTGAGTGATGTATTACCATTGACGAAGCCTGTTGTGGATGTGAGTATTGTATTACCTTTGAGAAGCCTGTTGTGGATACGCACATTGTATTTTTTCTATAATTTTTGAATTTGAATAAAAGATTTAGAAGGTCATAGATTATTAAGAGATTATTGTTGTTAGGAAGTGCTCAACTACAAGGTTGAACAAAATCGTGCGGCCAGCTTATACAACGTGTTAATGAATAAACGCAAAACTAGATTTTCTTAAAATGTATACATGAGCATGTTAGCGCTTTTATTTCATTCAACAACTTTCACTATGGAGCCTACCTGAGCAAAAATCTGTAGCTAAAATCAGCTGTCCCATACAAACCTGCTGTACCTACCCGACTCAAATGTATGGAACAGCAGATTTTTTTCGTTTCCTGAGGTAGGCTCCATAGTTTGTTCAGTTAGATAGTCTGAGTTCACCGTTTCAGTATTTGCTTGGCTGTCACTTACACCCTGTATAGGAATCGGAAAATCTTTTCGTCCTTATTTGAAATGAAGTATTTTATTAAATTCATGTGTGTATTGTTTAATTTTCTTCAACATAATTTAGAGATTTTTAAGAAGTGTTCAAACAACTTGATTTAAGTCTCAACTGTGCTGTGGCAGTGCCTGTTAGCATTGGTTTTACTTGAACACCAAACCCTTCCATATAAAATAAAATAAAATAAAATAAATAAATAAAACAGCAGTGCTAATATCTTCTCTACAGCGACAACACGTTCCGACGCAGTGGTAGCTTTAAAAAAGATTTGACGTTTGATAAGTGTGCTGTAAGCTCCTATATTGAATAAATTATATTGACTTTGACTTTGAATAGGTATAAAACCAGAAAGCACAAATCTACAGCCGTTTTGAAGCCTAAGTTTAATTTAAATCACGGAGTTGAACTGAATGAACATCGCTAACACTTGTGAAATATTTTTGTAAAGGATTTTCGTGCAATGGAATGTTTGTTCGGATTATTAAAAAAACATGCCAAAAGGCTTTTGATAGCAAAAAATTTGAAAAAATACCAATGAAAAATGTTTATTCCAATTTTTGATAAAAAACAGCCTTAGCTTTCAATGGAGCGGTAACGTGTCATCGTTTAGTTTTTCATGAGTTAAAAAAAATAAAAAAATAAAAAAAGTTCTTTGACTCGCACAGACTTTACATACAAAACTATAGTAGCTACCTAATGTACTTTCAAATGTCATGTCAATGGATCAGCCTTGTTTTTTTTGTAAGTTGTTCAGTTTGATGATCTAAACCACCTCTTGAAATATAACTAGGGTGTTTTGTTACACCTTGTATAAGTAAGGACACGATATACAGGGTCCTTCTTAATAAGCTGACACTTTTTTAAGAGGATGATCAGACCAACATCGAAATCTCGAAAAAAAATCTGCCGTCCCATACATTTGGCTAAGATTTGGCTCGAGTAGGTTTGAAGTTTTGTATGAAACAGCTGATTTTTTTTCGCGATTTCGATGTTGGCGCCATGGAGAAAGTTGTTCAGTTTGACGGTCTGATCATCCCCTTAAAAAAGTGTCAGCGTATTAATAGAAGTTAATTCCGAATGCGTTATTGCGCGCTGCACATAAACGAAGTCTGGTGATATTTTCAATACTAAAAAATTTAAGTCAATGAAAATTTTTAAGAAACGATCTTGAAATTTAATCTCTATGATTGTATGAAGTCAGATTTTTGTTTAAATATATAGTTTGTGCTAGGATTAATTTAAGATTTGTATGGAAATCTTTGAAGCACTGTAACATTGAAACTATACATTTTAACGAAAATCTGCGTTCATACAAGCATAGATATTAGTTTCTAGATTGTTTCTGAAAATTTTCACTGACCTTAAAGCGTTAGTATTGAAAATATGACCAGACTTCGTTTGTATGGAGAGCTCCGAATTATACCAAGGACCCTATATAATATTATAAAAGCGGTTTTCTTTCTACGTTCCCACAAATATTAAACAATGGGTTTATTCGTTTAAATTGTCCGACGATATAATATCTTATTACATCACCTATTGGACACAACAGCTCAATTCGGAAGTAACACTGAGTTAGTCAAAGACTAAAATAAAGAATAATGCAGATGCGTCATGTCGTTTAGAAGTAAAATGTTTCCCTGCTAAAGAAATCCTTTAATTCTAAAGTGAGTATTGGCAGTGAACTGTAATACTGGCAGTCACAAAAGATCTGCTTAAGATCGAAGTGACCGGAATTTTGACCTTTTTCTTTTCAAATAATGTTTCCGAAAAATGCAAATTACAGGGTACTTAAATAAATTACTATTTAAATACTTAAAGGGGCTTCAGACTATCATTCAAATCGGGGGAAAAAATCTGCTGTTCTATAGAAAACCCCTAACACTAAAAACAGACATTTAAAAAGAGAAAACTATTTCGGTCGTCTATTTATTTTTGATGTTAAATAGTGTTTGTTTTACTACTAATAACAGGTGACCGAATTATTTTTCAGTTTTTAAAAGTTTGTTTTTCGCGTTGGGGGTTTTTAAAATTTTTAATTTTACTTGCAAACTGCTGAACCGATTTTTATGAAACAAAGCTAAGAACAATCGCAAAAATTAGCTTTCTGTTAAAAAAAACGCATCGAAATCGGTCCACTCGTTTGGGAGCAAAGTCAAAGTCAAAGTACTTTATTGAATAACTATAGGTAAGTATTTACAAGATGTTGAGAGAATTAACATTATTGTCCCATATAGTCTACCTTTAAAGGTGTACAATAATCTTATCAACTAGGTACATTTTATCACACACATCGAACAAAATTAAATATATAGGGATTAAAACAAAACAATTAGGTATTTAAGCATAGCGTACGATCTACGATGCCACACAGAAAAATATAAAATTTCACATCTACTCAACAAAAATCCTTTATTCTATGACAGACTGAGAAAGCCATTTTCTCGTCATCGGGGAGAAAAGAAGTGAAGAAAATGTAGTCGCACAGATATCGCCTCCGATATCGAAAACAAATGAGTTTCGTTAGCGAGCGAGCCCCAAGGCTTTTCGGAATTTATAAGGTGACGTTCCATCGAAAAATTTCTCCCTTCCGTAGTGTTCTTTAGAGCCGGCTTATATGACAGTGTATCTTAAATTTTATGTTATTGTGGGGTAAACATTTAGACGCAGAAAAATCTAAAAAAATTTGATAGTTTAAACTGGGTGATATAAAACAACTATTACTATAGGAGCAAACATGAAATCGCGAAAAAAAAAACCGCTCTTCCATACAAAACTGCAGTACCGTCTCGACACAAATGTATGGGACTGCAGATTTTTTTATATTTTTTCTCGACGTTGGCTCCATAGTGAAAGTTGTTCAGTTTGATGGTCGGAAGCACCCCCTTAAGTATTACTAGGGTGTTTTGTTACACCCTCTATAGATCTAACATACAGAACGGCCACTCTCCGCCCCCCTCTGACTTCGGATACCTCACCTCACCACACACTTTCTGAGCGCGCACCCGTTGGATTTGACTACATAAAATGGCGTCTTTTCAATGCATAAAAAACGTTGAAAAATAACTCTATATTCACATTTTCAGTAATTATTTAGCTCAAATACTGTTTTTAAGAACAGAACGAACAATAAAACATATCAAAATGTAGATGACGTTTAATGCAACTTTCGCGGCTTTCAACCCTACAGGCAATGCATACGCAATGTCATGGACAGTTTGCACAAAATGCGCACGTGCAGACGTCATTTCGAAATTCAAAAACGTTCTATAGAGTGCCGGACCTGGGCCCCTAGACAAAGTATCTTTCGATTACCGTTAACGACAGTAGAAAACATAAAAATATATGGACTTCACATATGGCGAGGAAAGCAAACGTCAAAATGTTACTATCGCCAATGTCAAATCCATGCATTCGATCATTACTACTTCAGACAAAGTAACATTTCTATTGGCGTAGAAATGGCCCTGTTCTTATACCGTAAATAATAAATATGTGGCTTGGAATAAGAAGTACGTACGTCCATATGGTATACAGACTTACGTACTTCTTGTACCAAGCCACGGAAATATTTTCTAAATTGCCGTTTGGCGCTGCTACAGAATACATACGCAGCAAACAGCGTCAAACAAAAAATAATCCACATGCAAGCATTAGTCAATCAATCATACTTTATTTTACAGAGAATAAATACCAACAGGATATACAGCTTTTTTTTTTTATTTATAATTAATGGACTTTTTGCTTGTGCGTTAGCACCGCATTTCCGCCAGTGTCAAGTAGTTTGTGGGAGTATCTATCCCAATCTCAGGGATTGTTTTTGATAAAGAACAAGAAGAGATTAAGGAATGCGGAGCCTCGTGGCAGGCAAAGACGCGACGCGCGGACAACACGCGAGACAAGTTCTCGGGTCAGAACCTGCAACGTGACTCCTTATTATATCTTACAGGAGTACAGGAACTGACATCAGTTGTCAAATGAAACCGTTTTTGGAGGTTTGATATCGTTGGTTCGCGCGCAAATAGAAAGAGAGCGAAGATGTGATAACGCTATATCATGCTGCCATGCTAGCCATGCTGGTAAGGAAAAGTATCACTAACTTTTAAACGACATACTCTACCCATCAAACTGAACAACTTTTACTATGGGAGCAAACCTGAAACGAAAAAAATATCAGCTGTCCCAGACGTTTCAATCGAGAAGGTATTACAGTTTAGTATGGGACAGCTGATTTTTTTTTTTGTTCTGACAGGTTTGCTCCCATAGTAAAGTAGTTGTTCAGTTTGATGGGTAGAGTATGTGGTTTAAAAGTTAACGATACTTTTCCTTCCACCTTGTATTATTTGTGCGGACGAAGTCTATATAATTAAAGCTGTCTATCTTTTGATGTCACAAATATTCTTCTATCTTATCTTAATCTAAGATTACAAATTTTCAGACCTAAGCCCCTTTGCATCTAAACCTAAGTTCACTAGACGCAGAGTTCAGTGAGATTGTGGTCTCTCTGAGAAAAACACTTTCGCTCTGATTATTCCTTTCATGAATTATTCCTGTCTCAATTGTACTTTATATTCTTTGTTTGCCAGACTGCTCTTTGCTCGTGCGTTAAAAATAACAAAAACGAACGATTATTCTAGAAGAATATTTTAACGAATGATACGAAAAACTACACACAAGATTGTGAAATTGTGTGTTTTATTATCTAGTCTTTACTCATTTTTACATCAGTGCATCTCATCTAGTTCATATATCAATAAAGTCTTTATTACACACAAAAAATGTGTAAGAGCTTTGTGTGGTATTTGCCCATATGACTCCTGTAAAGGTGGACTTCCTATGCCAGCGGCCGATGCGTCTGACGCGCGCGGCTCGCGGCCGACGGCCTATGCGACAATACTAGTTACTATGAAAACGTATAGCGCCGCTTCCAATGCCAGCGACTGACGCGTGCGACAGATGCGCGCGGCCGTTGCGATAGACATATGGCATATGACAGAACCACGCGACAGACGCGCGCGTCAGTCGCATCGGCCGCTGGCATCATGCTTAAACCGTTGTTTCCTAAACTAGGTTTACTAACGCTGTCTAGCATGTACATCTCGGAAGTATGTAAGTTTGTGAAGAAACACCAGCAGTTTTTCAGATTAAATCGGAATGGTTGTAAAAGAGCTATAAAAGAACCCGAACGGATTGTCTTTGACCACTGCCCCAATACTAGTCTGTACAGAAATAATTGTTACCACATGTTTATAAAAATTTATAATATGGCAAGCAATTTTCAAATAAACTTAAAATATGGCTTACTTCTAAATGCTACCACAGGTCCGGCACTCTAAAGAACGTTTTTGAATTTCAAAATGGCGTCTGCACATGCGCACTTTGTGCAAACCGTCTATGACATTACGTGTAGGGTTGAAAGCCACGCTTTGCTTTTTAACGTCATCGACATTTTCAATACTTTTAATTGTTCGTTCTGTTATTAAAAATAGTATTTGAGCTAAAGAATTATTGAAAATTTTACTTTAGCGTTATTTTTCAACGTTTTTTATGCACTGAAAAGACAATTTATGTAGTCAAATCTAACGGGTGCGCGCACCTGCATTCCCTTGCTCGGCTTCCCTCAAGTTTCCCAGAAAGTGTGAGGTGAGGTGGGGTATCTGAAGCTCTGGGGGCGGGGAGTGGTCATTCTGTATATAGAACTATATACTATTACCTATTCTGTGGTGCTACTTTAAGTTAAACGATTATTTTGATGAGTAATAAACACAGTTATTAGTGCCTACCTACTATACTTATGTAATAGTTTAAAGAAATCATAGTCTAAATACATTGTTATTAATTTATTAAAGAAATAACAATAAAATATAACTGTCTTAAAAGTTAATTACTAAAATATAACTAACTAAAATACTATCGCTATTGCTTATTCGTTCCAAAGTTCACGTATGCTTTGCGGTGCGCTCATATCTGGAAATTCACCGAGCACATGACTGCCTTGGATGGGTTGATTCAGGGGGTTCTCACGAGGGTTTTAAATTGTCCTATGGATGAACGAGTTTGGACACAAGCTTCTCTTCCCGTGCGTATGGGAGGTATAGGAGTCAGAAGGGTGTCCGGTATCGCCCTCCCAGCTTACTTGTCGTCCGTACATAGTGTGCGACGTCTTCATGGAAGTATTATTGACCCATCATTGGGTACCGTGGAGGTGACGCACTTGTCGGGCGCCGAGACTGCTTGGCGTGAGGCGTGTCCAAACAGTGAGCCTCCAGAAAACCGTGCTTCTCAAAAGGGGTGGGATGACCCTCTCTGTAAGTTAGAGTACCAGGGTTTACTCGACAGCGGCGCGGGCTTACGGGACCGGGCCCGCCTTTTAGCAGTTGCTGAGGGAGAGTCTGGTTTGTGGTTACAGGCCTGGCCATCCGCAAATGTGGGGACTTTATTGGACAGAACCACTTTGACCCTGGCCGTGTGTTTGAGACTGGGGGCCAGATCGGTTCATCCGCATATTTGCCACTGTGGTGAGCGGGTTGGTCAGCTCGGTCATCATGGGCTTTCCTGCCTCAGCAGCGCGGGTCGTTTGCCGCGTCATTCTGCCCTGAACGATATAATCCGCAGGGCCTTAACAACTTCCAATGTTCCTGCGGTGCGTGAGCCATCGGGTATTTTACGTACTGATGGAAGGCGTCCTGATGGCATGACTGTGGGGCCTTGGAAGTTGGGAAGGTCTTTGGTATGGGACGCAACTTGTGTGGACACATTGGCGGCGTCACATATTAGTAGGACTTCGTCGGGTGCGGGTGCTGCTGCGGCATCGGCGGAGTTGTCGAAGCGCCGGAAATATGTGGATATTGGAGAGGGGTATATGTTTGTTCCTTTGGGAGTTGAGACCCTGGGACCATGGGGACCCGATGCAAAACAGCTTATAAAGGAGATATCGGCGCGCCTTATAGAGACCACTGGTGATAAGAGGGCTGGCAGTTACCTACGTCAGCGCATAAGCTTGGCGATTCAGAGGGGGAATGCTGCCAGCGTTCTTGGAACCGTCCCTCGGGGAGAGGCTTTGGAGGAGGTTTACAGGTTGTAGGTCCCCCCGCCCCGCTTTTTTTTTTTTTTTTTTTTTTTTGATTGTTTTTTTGTTTGTGTAGGAATTTGACGAAGCTTGTTGCAGATATACGGGATGTATTTATTGACGAAACGTGTTGTGGATCAGAGTGGTGTATTTCCTTTGACGAAGCCTGTTGTGGATGTGAGTGATGTATTACCATTGACAAAGCCTGTTGCGGATGTGAGTATTGTATTACCTTTGACGAAGCCTGTTGTGGATACGCATATTGTATTTTTTCTATAATTTCTGACATATATAGTTGAATCATTAAATCAATACGTCAATTTCACTTAAAAATACTTTCACAATTATATTTTTTGTACGATTAAAACAAATTTTGACTAACTAAAATATAACAATATATATTGTTATTTAGCATAGTTGTTGTCGTTCAAATATTTTATGTTGGTTTGGTTTGGCCCACAGAACATTTTAAGAGGGGTTAGAAGTGCAAAGTAGCCGTGGATCGTGCCACAGGTTATGCAATGATTTGCATAACACCATAAGGCGCGCGGCGAGGTGAGAGCGAGAGGGCATGAGTAATTGTAGCAGCGTGAGCGGGAAGACAAGTGGCGACAGCGGTCTCCGAAGCTAAAGCGCTAGTTTGCATTTCTAACCTCTCTTATAATGTTCTGTGGTTTGGACAGTGTAAGCCACCAAATATTGTACGTCCGGGCTGCGGACCAAACTGTTGATTCTATCTTATTGTAACATCTTTTGTACAAAGTTTGAAAAATAAATATTGGCCGGGGCGATACGATTAATAATCAAACAACTGCTGCTGTACCAACTTCAATGTAATAAATCTCAACAGAGTTCTTATGCGTTTGCTTGCATCTAATTATAGTGCGTTTTAAAAAGCTACAGCGCCATCTATTGGCGTCTAGATGATAGATGATACTAAATTTACTTAATAGAATTGTGATATTGTTAAAGATCGAACAAATATTCTTCTTCTTATCTTACTGAACAACTTTTACTATGGGTCCAATTATGAAATCGCGAAAAAGAAATCATCCTTTTCATGCATTTTGGTTCAGAAGCTATTGAAATTTTCTATGAAACAGCTGATTTTTATTATGTGACTTCAATGTTTGTCCCATTGTAAAAGTTGTTCAGTTTTATGATCTGATCTGAAGCACCCCATAAGTATGTAACGCATTTAAGTTTTCACCCTGTATAATAACGGATTTTATTTTGTCAAAACGTCGTTTTCTATGGAACAGCAGATTTGATATGTAATTTTAAACCCTTTTTAGCAAACTACTAAAACAGTACTATTTATGTACGATTTGTAACACCACTGGCTTTTCGGTGAAGGAAAACATCGTGAGGAAACCTGCATGCTTCAATTTCAAGGCATGTACTCGTATTGTACCCACTGTCCATTACGTGGCGACGGGCTCACCCCCCGTCACACTGGACAGAGTTTCGGTACTACTGGTGAAACGTGGATGTTCTGAGGTTTCAGAATATCTCTGACTACCCTCTCGGGGAATATAGTCGTGAGCATATGCTATGCTAAAACAGATATTTTAAAGCAATTTGTAATCCTTCTACTTGTAAGAAATTTCAAAGCTAAAGCGATAAATTAATATAGGAATCGCAGTGTAGACGCTATTGGCTGTAAAATGGTCACGTATCTAATAACATGCAGCAATCGGTGTTGCATAGGTATTTACCGGTGCTCACATGCATACATAGGTATTATAATATAACATGATACGTGATATACAGGGTGTAAAATTAAATTACACATTTTGAGATAAAATTTTTTAAATTATAGAGTGTGTAAGTAACAGCCTATGTTGGCTTCGTAGTGAAAGTTGTTCAGTTTGCTGTTCTGAAATCTTTGTTCACCCCCTTAAGTATTACTAAGGTGTTTTGTTATAAAAATAAAACGTAAAATTTTGTGAACAAAAAAATAAATTTCATTTATAATTTTTAATACTTTTAAATAATTAAAAAATTATACATGGTGTTAGTGACAGCCTAGCAAATACTGAAACGGTGAACTCAGACCATCAAACTGAACAACTTTCATTATGGAGCTTATCTCAGGAAACGTGAAAAAAATCAGCTGTCCTATACAAAACTGCTGTACATACCTACACGACTCAAATATATGGGACAGCCGATTTTTTTCGCGTTTCCTGAGGTAGGCTCCATAGTGAAAATTTTTCAGTTTAATGGTCTGAGTTCACCGTTTCAGTATTTGCTAGGCTGTCACTTACACCCTGTATAATTTTTTAATTATTAAAAAGTATAAAAATTATAAATGAAATTTATTTTTTTGTTTACTCAATTTTACGTTTTATTTTTATAACAAAACACCTTAGTAATACTTAAGGGGGTGAACAAAGATTTCAGAACAGCAAACTGAACAACTTTCACTACGGAGCCAACATCGAGTAAAAATAAAATAAATCCGCTGTCCCATATAAAACTGCAGTACCGACTCAACTAAAGTGTATAGGACAGCAGATATTTTAAATTTTCTCGATTTTGGCTCCATAGCAAAAGTTGTTCGTTTTTACTAGGGTTCTTTAAGGGTATATTACTGTTGGCATGGTCCATACAAACGAAGTCTGGTGATATTTTCAATACTAAAATGTACAGATTTAAAGTTACAGTGTCTCAAAGATTTCCACAAAAATCTTACATTAATCCTAGCATGGAAACTGTATATTTTAATGAAAATCGGACACGACACAAGCATAGATATTTGTTCCTATATTATTTCTGCAAAATTTCATTGAGTTTAATCGGTTCGTATTGAAAATATCACCAGACTTCGTTTGTATGCAGCGCGCATTTACGCATTCAGAATAAACTTCTCTTAAGTATTATTAGGGTGTTTGTTTACACCATGTATAACAGTTAAATCGAATCCCGCTACCGCAGCATCTTCTGCCACAGACCACAAAATAACATATTCAGCTAACAAGCAACGCAACAGGTGCAAATGTAAATATTTTTTCAACGCTCACTCAATTTGCGATGGTTTGCTCTGTGACATTTTTTTTTTTTGTATAAAATTCGTTATAACGACACTAACAATAACCGATGGTTTAATCCAAGCTGCATAAAAAGTGCCGCTGCTAAATTGATCCTAAAATGAAAAAAAAAAACTTTTGGAAATTCATTCGTTTTTCGGGAGATGCATATTAAGGGCCTATGTCGAAAAATAATTAAAGCGAAATGGGCGTGTGATAGCTTATATTACTGTCTGATGCGAGAGAAAGAGACAGGGCGCGCGCGCTTGAAACGACGCAAGCATAAAACAAACTTTATTTAATTGTGATTGTACTATTTATGTAAGTTCAATTCTGCTCTAATCAAAATTTATAAAAAATCTATCTCTTTTTTTTAAATCAAGCCTCTTGTTTCTAATATTCACCGTTTAGCACGTCCAAGCGTTTATCGATAAAGACGGAAGCTACTTTGGCTTGTTTTTCTATCGAGAAAATGTGTCTTAATCGTGTTTTGGCTCTAATCAAAACTTCTATTATATGTTAAATTTACACATATCCGCAAATCATACTCCTACTGATTGTACTTCATGAGATATGATGCTTTGAAGAATCCTATTTTTTTCACATAGCCTCTTTACTGTGTTCTCACCACTTTTGTAATCTAATTATACAGGGTGTAAGTGACGTGAGTTTCCTGAGTTAGGCTCCATATTGAAAGTTGTTCAGTTTGATGGTCTGAGTTCACCGTTTCAGTATTTGCTAGGCTGTCACTTACACCCGGTATAGTATAAAAGTAATAAGAAAAAAAACGTCAAAGTAATCAACAGTTCAACAAGACCAATCCAACGACACCTCGCCAGAGAACCAGAGGACACCTGCATGCTTCAATTTCGAGGCATGTATTGTACCTACTGTCCATTACAAGTGGCGACGGGCTGACTCCCCGTCATACTGGACAGAGTTGCGATACTACTATTGAAAAGTGGATGTTCTGAAGTTTCAGAATACCTTTGACTACCCCCTGGGGGAATTTAGTCGTGAGCATGTGCTTATGCTTAGTCGATTCGACCAATTTTTGAAATGTTAAGTAAGTCCGAGAAGTTATGTCTGTTAATGAGACATCATCAATAATATACATTTCATTTTAGGAAAGGCACAATAATTTGAAAACCATTTGGGGATTTTGTCCTACGAAGCTTTCATAAAAATGGTCAGATTCCATTATTTCTCGAGTTATTTGAAAATAGCTCAAAAAATAATTTTACGTCGGAATTGGATGCATTACATTTTCATTTGCCTGAATTTGAATCTAATCATCGTTTAACATTTCTTTTCAACATCTCCGGCCATGGTGACTATGGCCATAATGCCACCAAATAAAAAAATTATTATTAAAATGAAATAGAAAAAACATCTAGAATTAAAAAAAAAAAGGGTTGTTACCGCGTTTTGATATATTTAAGTTAATTTCGCTTACTTTTAAATATATTTTATATTTATTCAATAAAAATTAAAAGTAAAAAATTTATTGTTGATCATTGTGACAATTTATGGGCGTCCTTGCAAAAAGGGTCCAGTTGTCGGGTTTAGAGTTGATATCTAGATCAGTCACATATGAAATAATAAAATCCAACAAAAAGCGTGTCGGACTCACCCAAGATAGGGTTCAGTAGTCATTCCATAAGAAGCTCATCCTGACATAGCTTAAATAACAGAAGCAAACAATAGTGTGATTTAATTGACGGGCGGCGACCTCCCATGCCCCCGCAATAATGTTGCAGGTTTTTTTTAAATTTTCTGTTTAGAGTTTTGTTTCATTGGACAAAACCTATCCAACGACATCTCACTCGATTTATTACAAACATTTTTTTTCTAACCCCTCTTTCGTTGCATGGGAGGCGTCTAAAATGTTTTCTTCATAACTACAACATTCTGATTTTTGGTTATAGTTATCTGTCTTCATACCAAATTTCAATCCAATAGGTGCAAAAGTGAGCGAGTCATTGCGGTGGAACATAGAGACAGACAGACAGAATGGACGAAAGTAAAAGGGTTCCTTGTTTGACTACGGAACCCTAAAAAGGTGGGTTAAAATGCCGACAACTGGACCTTTCTTGCGTGGATGCCCCCAATGATATTTCATCTATTGATCAAAATCTAAGTTTGTTTCCACTAACCTACTCTATTGAAAGGTATAAAATAAATACTCACAAAGTACATTACAATTTATTATAATTAAATACTGTACTAGTAAGTAATTTATTATAACAAACAAAATAACAATCACAAACAGACGTCCTTTCCCACAAATATGTATCGAAATTCAGGAATAATAACAATCGTCGGCGTGCACTGGATACAATACTTGCCTTTCATAACGAAGACGGGAGAGTGGGGGACATTTCTATAAATTCTGGCCCCAGCCCAAATATTCCCGGCTACATCTGGCCCTGATGATGTTAGTTAGGTTCTCCCTTTAATTAATTTCAAGATGAGTGTTAATAGTGATGTGATGATTGACTCATTTTGTGATCTGCTTCTCAATAATAGACACGTCATGAAAATCAGAACCTACCTAAATATTGTAGAGCCCTCGCAGGATGTATACCTATTTATCATATAACTAGCATGGATGATTGACTGGATGATTACTTAAATGATCCATTTCGATCATTTAAGTAATCATCCAGTTCTTAGGTACTACTAATTTATAGTAGGTAGGTTAGGTTCTTACTAATTTATAGTTTATTTACTTTACTGTTTAGTATCAATTATTTTATTAAATAGACTATGTATTATTGTATATATACCCGTAGCTTAAAAATTATATTGTAATAGTTATTAAGTCGTATTATATTGTAGAGTTTCTGGTTGCATCTTGTCTACAGCGACAACATGTTCCGACGCGGTGGTAGCTTTAAAAAAAGATTTGACGTATTTTTTTCTTAACGACGAAGTTATCATTTGCTATAATAGTAAACATAAAGAACAGTTAATCCGCCGTAATCAAAGGAAACTAAAATAAACTTTCTAAATAGAATAGACGACAGCCTGTCACTTTTAGAAATGCCGTCACACACCCTATTACCGTATACAGAAAGCAGGTATCCTGAACACAAATGTCACTTCACAAAATAATTTCAAAATTTTCCAGTAAACATTGAAATTGCGTTGTTAGTGGTTTAAATAAGTTATAAAGAGAATTAAAAAAATACTTTAAAAAGTTTATCTGAATTTTTACAAAATGAAACTAAGACTGATTCGAATCAAATGATTAAATCTCTAACAAAACTAGCCCATCCTTATCAGAGGGGCATAAAGTTGGAAATGATGGTTCCCGGGGAATATTTTAATGCTACGGTTGGACTGTCTGTTCTCATTAGTGTACTGGAACTTCTGATTTCTCTTCAGACGATTTACGTTCAGACATTTTTGAGAAATGACTGAAGTAAATTATACGTCGGAATTTGTGAAGTAAAGAAGTTTGATTGCAAGAAATAATAAGCCAACTTTTTGTATTTGTAACAGGACTTGAAAACATGATTTGTAGTAAACAGACTGTCTTGGTAAGTATCACAACAAACTTCCACGTAGTACGATTAAGAGAAGTTTATTCCGAATGCGTAAATGTGCGCTGCATACAACCAAAGTCTGGTGATATCTTCAATACTAACCAATTAAAGTAAATGTTTTTTTTTTAGAAACAATCTAGAAGCAAATCTCTATGCTTTTATCTCGTTCGATTTTCATTAAAATTTACAGTTTCAATGCTAATTTAAGATTTGTATGGAAATCTTTGAGGCACTGTAACTTTAAAACTATACATTTCAACGAAAATTAGACATGATACAAGCATAGAGATTTCTTTCTAGTATGTTTCTAAAAAAATTCACTGACTTTAATTGGTTAGTATTGACAATATAACCACACTTCGTTTGTATGGAGCGCGACAACATTAATATTACCCTTAACTATGGGTAGGTTGATCTGCCACCGTGGTTCCATGAAGAACATCAATTTTAAATTGCATCTGGATACAGTACATCTGTGTACAGAGAACCGAAGCTATTTCGAGGATTTTGAGATAGAATTTTTTGCATTTCATCTTTTCCAACTAGCACTGTAGCCCCGGGACTTTTTAATTACCAAAAAGATTACAGATTGCCGATTTGATATTGTTGCAAGGTACGTCTTACGGACCACAGATGGTAAGAAAAAAAGGAAAAAATTTGTCTAAAATTTTAAATTTTCAAGGTTACCTACCGTTTTTTTTTCCGTAAGTCCGCGCGACCGTCTAAAGTACAAAATACAAAGCTATAAGACCAGATGAAAAAGTCAATTTTGATCGATCTTATAGCTTTGTATGGCAACTTTAGGCAGTCTTACTATAACATATGGGTATTGAACTTAGGCGAAGAACATAACAGTATAGAAAAAAAACGGTAACCTCGAAATTTAAAAATTTATTTTTTTCTATTTCGAGTGTGATCTGTTAGACTTAGGTCTTTATATTAGTAATTTTTCTTACAACAATATATAAACGGCAATCGGAAATCTTTTTTGGTAATTAAAAAGTCCCGGGGTACAGACTAAACCTGCAGTTTTAATACGTCTGGAGATGCAATAAACCTGGAATTGGTGTTATCTTTACTTTTTTGGTACGTGGCGTGTGTATCAATGATATTGAATATGCCTGAATTGGTTTATAATATAGTTAGTGCAATTTGTAGCCGGAAACCACAATGCATGCTGGATGCATGGATACTACGTATTTATAGAAACATGAGGAAAAGCCTTATTCAATTCACAACAATTTTATATGAAAAGCTTCATCATCATCACCTACGTCAAACTGAAGAACACAGGCCTATTTTTAGTTGGGTTTTCAATCTAAATGATAACTAGTACTATAATCTAAAGTATAAAAGAAAATAAACTGCTGCTAAATTATTTACTTTCGCCGTATAAACGCACCGCAACTTTACTGGGCTATTTCTTCTTCAGCGTATGCACGTTTCCTCACGACGTTTTCCTTCACCGTTTGAGAGCAGTCGGCATTACGTACATAAGTTAGAAAAAATCAATGATACAATGTCGTCCATGCAGATTCGAACCATCATGGTTGCGCCACCAACGCTCTTTATACAATGGTTAAAAATATATATACAACGTGTTAATGAATTAACACAAAACTAGAAAGTAGTTTGTTTAGAATCGAGAGCAGAATGGAATTATCATGTTTTTAACGTTGGTTTTTTTTCTTCAAAATATATGAAATAGGTTGTTTGTAAAATTTAAAATTTACTGATCTCGATCTCAACTCACCGCGCAGGTACACTCACCCTACTTACTACCAAAACAAGATTCTTAAAATGTGTCTACGAGCACGCTAGCACTTTCATTAATTGCTGCAATGATAACTGTTATGTTGGGATCTCTTTGATATTTAATAGAAGAAGATATTAACGCTTGTCATGTGTTCTGTCTTCGATTAAACTTGGTGACAGCTAGCTCGGGTGTTTCATTCCAATTACAAATCATTTATGCCTCAAAACTTAAAATGCGAATAACTTTAAATTTTATGTATCAAAATAATGCAATCATTGTTTCAATCCAATCATTTTGTTATAAATCAGTTGGGGTATTTGAGGTTTTGCGCTTATTCATTAACACGTTGTATATTTAATTTAAAATCAACTAAATGGTAAGTGTGTGCCGCAACAGTGAATGGCTTATTCCGGCCTAATTTCATAATGATTTCGTTTTAAATAAAAGTAATTTTTATCCAAGAAGCAGCCTAATATTTCTAAGGAATTATGAAACGAGCTTTTGAAACTTTGACTATTTATATGTGGACTGGTTACGCGTGTAATTCTACTAACAAACATTTCTGCCACTTTTTGCGGGGGGCGAGGTGACATGAAATCCGCAACTTTGGATTTTATTCCCCATAACTTTAGATTCTAATTTTGAATGTTAAAAATCATGAAAGTAGTCTCGTGTGAACCCCAAACGTTCTAAGTTCGAAGTTATTATTTCGCAATTATAGGCTGTCTCGTTTGTAAATTGTAATTTGTAAATTGTAATTGAATGTAAATGCACAAGATCAATTGTGCTTATACCGTGGCAGAGGGGAAATGCTACCGCAAGGCTAGTCCTTAAAATAATTAGTCAAAGTTTTGAAATGATATGAAATACAGATGTCTAAACTTTTAGTATTCTCTTTGGATTTGAATCAGATTAGAGTACATCTTAGGACGTCTATAATTTAAGTCCAACTGAAACTTAATTAGTAAAGACAAGACAAAGACAATCTACCAGACTTAGCGCAATATTTAAGTCGTTATAACAATCCGTATCGAATTTAGTACCGTTTAATTAAATTTGTAAATTTGTAATGAATCTGACATTGTAAATTTAAGGGTATGTTTACAAAAGCGCATTTCATTCAGTCAAGAAAGTATCGGGAATCGATGATTGACTATTTTCTTTGACTATCGCGGTGTTGTGCGCTCGGAATTCTTGCCGGAAGGTCCAACGGTAAATAACGAATATTAATTGATCATTATGCGCGTTTAAGAGAGCAATAGTATACACTATCTATATTTCATTTCAAGTAAGTACGAAAATACTTTCCGATTCCTATATAGCTTTCTGGCTAATTCTGATTCGCAAATATAATTAATTTATCAGTTACTAAAGCTGTTCTAAGCATTAATGTTTCAAATCTCAGATTCGGTAATTAAAAAAATAGCCTTAATATTTTGTTGCTATTTGAAATGGAGTATAGTTCATATAAATTGTATAGATGTGATTTGGGCGGATTAGCGCTGCGGCCCGACTCGATGCGGCCCGTTGTAACATGCGCTTAGTAACTGCAATAGGGCTAGCATGCCACGCACGAAAAAGCGACAAAACGAGAAAATTGTCATGCGCAGTCCGCTTTCGCATACGCAACGTGACAAAGACAGAGGCACGTCTCAATTTTCGTCGTTTTCTCGGGGTTGGCAATGCTAGGCCTCAGGGCAAAGGCCTTCTCTCACAAATAAGGTTGCGGATTAATGGAGGCAAGTTAATGGTAATCTTGCTTTCAGATAATTTTCAAGCCGCTTCAATAGTCCTCTGACCTGGCTTAGTATTTGTTAGTTACACCGCCATCATTAAAATAACAAAGCAGATTAAAATATGATTTCAGGTTTAGAATATTTCTTGTACCCCCCGCGGCGTTTAGTGGAAGGGTTTTAACCAAGATGGGAGTATAAATGTTTTGTAGGCAACAGGTTCAAACAACTAATAGTCTAGGGCTGTACCGCTTATTAGGTGCCCTTCCGAATATGATGGAACGAGAAATCACTACGATCAAAGAAGGAGTCGAATACAGTGGCTCTAACAGACTGCTGGTAGACCCGCGGTGTTCGCATCAATGTTGACGTCTCGACCCATCGTTCCCGCTTCACCTTGATATCCTCGCTACCCAATCCACCTCGTGTTCCTATCATCGCCCAATGCCGAGGTCCGTACCCCTTCGAAGTTTCCTTGGGCAGGTTACTTCAGTTCTTTCACTCGTTTGGTTGACCTCTACCACGGCGCATCGTCGTCACTGGTGTGGGTCCTACCATGCGCAGTAAGGACGTAAGCAGGTGATGCTCCCTGATTAGGCAGTGCTGTTATTATCATTTCGAGAAAAAAAAAACGTTGATCTAATCAAATTAAAGATTGAAAAATTAAATCTCGGGCGGGACTTGAACCCGCATTCTTCGAAACCGGGGAATTGCGTTCATCCAATTTCGCCACCGAGCCCACTAACCAGAGAAATAAATTTTCAATCTGTTGCGTCTTAAGGGGACGTAAGCGCCATCTACTGGAATCTATTACAAACTAACCAACCCACAAGTCCAGTATTACAACTGCAGTTCTGACGATATAGATGACACACCCTGTTCCAATTTCAAATATTATTGATTTTAAACATGTACAGCCATGTTGTGCTATTTCGAATCAAATTAAAGATGGAAAACCCTGTTCCTGCCTGTTCTGTACCTGTCCTTTATTTTTCAGCGTGCGTCCATGAGCTCCATTCGCGTGCAAGTGTGTGGGAAGGACAAGATATGAGATGGACCATAGTCTGATGAGCAGCACCACATTCACACCTCCTGGAGAACAAACGCGCTACATTAAAGGCTGTCAGTTACATAGAGTTTAGCACGATGCGGAATTCAGCACAGTTTGATAGCACCTAATTGGATTGCAATGTGATTAGAAATGAAATTGGATTAGGATTGAACTTGGATATTTTAAATTAGCGCGAATGCCCTACAGAAGTATGTTAATTGGATTAGTTACTTCTTATGACATCTGTCTGGGTTAAAGCTATGGAAAGAAGATTAGAGGTAAGAATTGCAGTGCATAACGTATGCGTCTATCCTTTGGAAACCCTTTGTCACTTCAAAACCATGTCACTCTTTACATAAAAGCTTATCTCCTTAAGAGATTCTTAATCTAGAATCAATTAAGGAGCGCCTTCAATTTTCACTACTAGCATCACAACAGTGAATAGGTTCAACTTGGGACAATTAATTCCTAATCCCGCCCTACTTCAAAGTTACAAATCAGGGTTCCGCCGGCTCGCCTAATGTC
The DNA here is from genome assembly GCA_963924505.1 of Agonopterix alstromeriana. Lineage (NCBI taxonomy): Eukaryota > Metazoa > Arthropoda > Insecta > Lepidoptera > Depressariidae > Agonopterix > Agonopterix alstromeriana. The sequence goes on from OZ004680.1 coordinate 1,906,014, forward strand.
ATTTGCCGGGATTCCGTACAAAGTTTGGCCGTTCAAAAGGGCCACGACAGATATAAGGTATTTGATGAATATTTAACTTGCTAAGTTTAGGATTATTCGAGTTGTAACAATATGGGTAGACAAAAGCTATTGTTGTTGCGAATTTACACGATGAGGTATTTTGTTTTTGGAAAAGTTATAGATAATAAATTGTTAAGAAATCTGAAGTAGTAGGTACAAATCCTTTTTCTAAGGGCCATGGCCCACTGCATCGATCGAATAGCGCCTTTTGTGAACACGCTCGTGCATTGTCACAGGTTTGCATTTGTAACGCGCTATTGTATCGATGCAAACACGCGATACTAGCGATATAGAATCGTGTCTGCGTATTCGAAGCTATGCCATGCATACACAGGGTGTAAGTGACAGCCTAGCAAATACTGAAACGGTGAACTCAAACCATCAAACTGAACAACTTTCACTATGGAGCCTACCTCTGGAAACACGAAAAAAAAGGAGTCGATTAGGTACAGCAGTTTTGTCTGGGACAGCTGATTTTGTTTCGCGTTTCCTGAGGTAGGCTCCGTAGTGAAAGTTGTTCAGTTTGATGGTCTGAGTTCACCGTTTCAGTATTTGCTAGGCTGTCATTTACACCCTGTATATGTATAGTGGCCATTTTGCCACTGTATCGATGCTGCATCGTGACTCTATCGAAAGTGAATTGCGAATGTATCGATGGTGCGTCACCACTGAATCCACCACACGCGCGATAGTACAAGTAGCTATACAGAATCGTAACTTCATGCCAATTACTTTATAGCTCTTCAATGCTGGAGCACCTGCAACTAACCAAGCATGTCTCATAAAAGCATGCTAAATAAGCCATCTATTTCTCTGTTCGATCCTCTCTCATAGGTATTGTCTACGTGTTCTAGCTAGAAAATTCGTGCCGGGCCCCTTTGATCTCATCGAAGTTTTTCAGCTCTACTAGTACAGATTGCCAAATTGTTATCGTCGCAGAAAACACTAGACTTCACTTTTAAAACTTTGTTCTACGTCTCCAAAATCTCTAATTGGCTGCCCCAGAAATAAATTCCAGTAGATAAAATAAACTTTCTTACTGCGCTAGTAAAATCCATTTGGCAATAGGCGATAAACATACTTTCCAATAATTTTAAAACCGCACTCTCGAACTAAAGCGTTTCTAAAGTGTAGCAGTTACGCTAAGGCGGGCTGAAATACGTGTAGGAAGTTGGCCTGTCTGTTTTACTACTGCCGTTTCAAATCTAGGGCCCTTAAATAGGCGTATTTGATACTTCTTCTACCGCAAAACAAAGATCTGGTTAATGTGGACACTTATTTTCTCCATATTCTTATATGCATCCGAAGCCTAGACGCTGAAAGCTCGCACTCGTCAAAGGATTGACGCATTCGAAATGTGGTGCCAGCGCAAATTGCTCCGTATACCCTGGACTGAACGCCGCACAAATGAGTCTTATCCTCGATAAGTTGAACATACTAGGCTCCCCACCATCTGTATGCAACGAGTCCTTAGATTCGTTGGGCATACGGTCAGGAGATCAGATAGTTTGGAAAAACTCATAATCACCGGCCGTATGGAGGGAAAGAGAGGTAGAGGACGCAATCCTACGAGATGGACCGATGCGGTAAAAGAAATTACCGAGACAACACTACAGGCCAGCATACACCGGGCCCAAGATCGAGCGGTCTGGAGAGCTGTGGTGGCCACAAGCGGCCCACGATGGTCACGTCCCTCAGCCATGAGGTTACGACTAAGAAGAAGATACTTCTTAGTTAATAATTGGATATCAAAATTGTTGACTGTGTATCCTGAACTGTCATGAGATGCGGTGATTCTTTATCAAATTGCCAGTTTTACAGCATTGCTTAGGGAGCATCTACTGTTTTTAACTGCGGACAATCAGAGGGACAGCAAAAGGTCTACCGTGCAAGTGAATGAACTTAAGCTACCGACCTAGAGGCCCCCAGAAGGTACACGGACCTCATTATAGGACGTAGCTGGGGCTACGCGGCGGATTGGGTAGCGGAGATAGGTGAGAAACGGCCTACAATGACATGTGCCTTCTGTAGACGTACGACCCTTTTATTTATTGTGATGGCTTGAGCACTATAGTAGGTCGTATATACTTTGGTTGGTAACGAAGATCAATCGACTTAGTACTAGTAACATTTATATCAAACGGACCATACAAATCTGGACCGACAGGGATGCATGGTTTGCAAAAGCTCCCGGGTCTCGCTGCTACGTACAAAACAAAACAGCTGAATTAGAAGCCCAGCATCGTACCCCAGAGTTTCCACGACAATTAATTAGTTGATACCCCTTTAAGGAACCGACGATAAGTGAAGTTTTTATGAAACCGTCACTACCATAAAAGACTAGGAAGTTTGAACGTTGGAAAATTGCCTCATTAAACTATAAATTCTTTTACGTTGTTAAATGGTTTCGACGTGTTGCGTGTTTTATAGGAGGAAACATTATGGTGCATTGAAAGTCATTGCTTATTTATTTTAGTTTAAAATTTTGTTTGAGAAATTGCATTTTCTCATGCACTGAACATTAAAGTAACAGCCATGCCATACCAGTCTTTTGATAAAAATGTATCAAAAACATAATTGATTATAAAGTGTTTAGTATGGTTACTCGGATTATTTAGCCACATCCAAGCTGACGCCAGCACGTCTAGTATGATATCTCTACACGCGCGCGACGCGCCTTTGCTTCACAGAAAATAACCTGTTCCCGCGCTTTTTGAAGAGCGAAAGCCTCGCTTGCCACGACAAGTAGTATGGAATTAGTAGTCGAGTCGCGCGCAAGAAGAGAAATCATGCAAGGCGTGCAGGTAGGTACCACGTCGGCGACGGAAACGTCGAGAAGAACATAATCGTCATCATTATTGTATTGATGATAGCATAAGCATACCATATGCTCACGACTATATTCCCCGAGGGGGTAGTCAGAGATATTCTGAAACCTCAGCACATCCACGTTTCACCAGTAGTACCGAATCTCGAACCGAACCGTATTGATGATAATTTTAAAGAACTCAAAACAATTGTACTTATTCAATGATACAATTAATTTTGGCATTGCTTTTCTTTGTCAAACGAAGTCTTCATCATATTTCATCAGGCTATCATCGTCCACTGCTGAACATAGGTCTCTCTCAAAATGCGCCATAAAACTCTTCCTCATAAATCCTCGGCCTTCCTAATCCAGTCGCTCCCCTTCACCATTTTAGGTCATCGGTCCAGCGAGCCGCGGGACGTTCCACGCCCCTACCCACGCCACTACGCCTGCTAGTTTGTGGTCTCCACTCGCTAGAGTGAAAAAAATTGACTAGAGAGCTAGCTCTGACTCCCCATCGGTTGTCAGTTTTTTGCCAGATATGATCAGCCCAATGCCATTTCAGCTATCTCATATATTCAGCCATCTTCTGAGCAATGTCAACCTCTTTAGTTTACTGACGTATCACCTCATTCCTGATGTGATCTTACATAGCTCTGTTCATAGCTTACTGAGTGACTTTGAATTTGTAACGAAGTCTTACAAACTCAAAAATTTACGTTACGAATTTGTATGCAGAGTAGATTTTTGTTAACGTTCAAATATAACTCTAACTCGTTCGTTCTAAATTTCAATCAAGAACAACCCAAACTTATGATATAATTGGAACTCTCTTAAGCCCAATTTAGCTATATTTATCTAACATCTCGTAGACAAACGTCACAAATTAATCCTTGCCTAGTCAGGAAGTGAAACAAGTAATTAATTGCTACGAACTTGGTCTGCGCGAGGCTGTAATTAAGTCTTTATAGTTAGTTCGTTGCTTCGAATCATATCACTCGCTTAGTAGTCTGAATTAACACGTTTTAAGTTTACTTTTTGAAGGGAAATTTTGGATTATTTATCATTGAATAATTTGATTGAAAGCAATCGTCACTTTGAACAACAAATTCTTCTTCCTTCGTATCCCGTTTTAATGGGTGAAGATCTGATGACGCGTTTCAGAGCTACACAATAGAACTCCTCAAAAGTTGACAGCAAATCGTCGTTGGTGAGGAATTTGCCACGTATCAATGTGCTTATTGCGTTTATAACAGATATCTGAAAGAAACTAATATTTATTTCACCTACAAAAATCGTGAAATTTTACTGACTTCCAAACTCAAAATAAAATTGGGAAATAATATTACAGCCAGTGTCATTAATAATTAAACATTTTAACGGGTTCTTACCGCGTTCAAATACACGAAAGAAACCGTTAAAATTCAAATTAATTCTAGATTAAATAATAACCCTCAAAATCTCAAAAACTGTATTAGTGTCTTTTACTTTCGCATCTATAAGAACATTAATTTGTTTTATTAATATAAGCCCAATTTACTCCAAGCCCGGTCTAAGCCCAGTCGCGAATCGTGCTGGCTTGATAGAGGCTATGCGAAAGTAAAAGACTCTGGAGTGCGATTTTTGAAAGACACACGTTCAAATGAGCAGTAGTGAGATGCATAATCTCCGTAGTAATTTTGTAATTTTTTTCTGCTGATTTGAACGTATGACTTTCAAAAATACCACTCCTGGCCACAGTATAAGAAAGAGCATCTAGTCTGGCTGTAATATTATTTTCCAAAAACGAACTAAAAAGTTTTGAAGTCTGTTTTTCATTCACGCAATACATGCTCGTAAACATTCTTTTTCGTATCGTGTTTTCTCCAAGGTTTCAAAGCGATAAATCACTCGGTGACCTAGGCCTAATCTGAAATTCTTGCTTACTAGATGCAAAATTTACATGGCCGGAAAGCTGTGTATATTTTTATGTACGAGATCAATTGGGTTGACCCGAACGACCACGTGTAAGAAAATATTTGCTGTATCAGTTCTTTGGCGGGCAGGATTTAGCAATAAAGTTCTGTGATGTACTAGACGGGAATTCACTTGAGCTTTTTCTAATAGAAAACTACTAGGTACTAAATATAAATGTGGGATCAAAGTGGCCGATTTGTGGATAAACTTAATTTAAATAGTTAATAACAGTACCTATACCCACCATGTATGCATACCAGTATGTTGTAGAGTTTCTGGCCGCATCTTCTCTACAGCGACAACACGTTCCGACGCGGTGGTAGCTGAAGAGAAGTTTATTCCGAATGCGTAAATGCGCACTGCATAC